>MU825409.1:1330858-1484330 GCA_029204205.1 Desmophyllum pertusum | reverse complement strand
GGTTGATCAAATCCCCTCTCCGAGAATGCGTGCGATTGCTATCTTGAGCAGTTGTTGAATAGATGCCCTTACACCAAGCGGCAAATCCATTGGGTCCTCGAGAGACACGGGGCGTGCAGTTTTGTCGGCACACCGAAACCAATAGAACCTACACGAGGGGAGACCAAAGGTAGAAAGATTATGATTAAATGCGGGTCCCAATGGGACCCTCGAAAAGCGAGATACCCTGCCCCCGATTTTCCGAGATAAACTACGCCCAGGACGGTTACTGATTGTGTTTTTTCGAGAAATTTTACCTTTGTGTCAGTTTCCTACCATTTTTCCCCCTTTTGTCAAATTACTGCGTAAGAGCCCCAGAGTTTCAAAAGAACTCGGTCTCCTCGGTGGTCAGGGGGGGGGCCAGTTCGCGCATAGGTTATAGGTGGTTTAATGGACCTAAGCATTAGTCGCAGGGAAGTTTTTGTTGATTGGCGTGTTCGTGTAACCATAACGGAGACGGGCAGGTGGAAGGACGGTTGTATCCCCAGAATTCTGGAGATAGGACGAAAGAAGTTTTCCAGTTCTCCCCAGAACAGGTAACCGCACCTGTGGGGGGGCGGTGGGGGGGGGACGAACCGAAAACCGGTGGAACGGCAGGGGGGTGAGCAGCCTCGGGAATCTCTGGGTACAAGGGTGGCGGCGAGAAGCGTTAAGATTGTAAAAATCCAAGGGCATCGCTCACTCTGATTAAATTTGACTGGGGGGTCGTGTCATCATATCAGAAGGGCCCATCAAAACAAACGGCGGTAGGATTTCATAAGTTTTTTACGTTGGATTTGGATGCGCATTATTCAGGGGGCGCTGCGATGCGAAGTTCCTGGTCTTTCGAATGTGAAATCGCTTAGCAAGAAAAGGGTGACGGGTCCGAAATTGTAATGAGGCTTTAGAGGCAGAACTTGACGCTGAAGTGTCGAGACCAAAAACCCCTATTAAGAGCGGGCCACCCCCCTCGATGGGGGATAATGGGCAGAGGTGGTAAAGTCGTTTAGTAAGGAAAAGGGGAATTGGGGCCGGGCTTAATAAGGGGTTTTCGGGGGGGGGATGGTATTACGACGGAAGTAGTTTGTCGATTCTTTGTTTACGAGTCTCCACGCAGCATAGTACCAGGGCCAACCAAAAAGTGGCATGAGAACCAACTCGGGTCCGTGACGCTGGTTTGTGTTTGGTAATCACGGGGGCCCCTCATGCCAAAGAGAACCCTCGGCAGGTCGTAAACGAGCAGGGTTTCTTTGGACGCGGCAGTTTGAAAATGGGTGGAGGCTTTCTTTTCAGGGTGTAAATGAAAGCCAATTCTCCCTCGGGACTTGTCACACAACTTCAGTGAGATTTAAATGCAAAGTGAGAAATGTAAAACTAACTCCCCCGCCATTTTTTTGAAAGGTAATGGCCTGTAGCGTCCAGCGTTGAGATGTAATTTCTTTTAATTTCGCAAGTTTGTGAAAAGTGGGGTATAGGGGGAAGGAAAGCCTCGCATATAACAGTAAATTGAGATAGTTTTTACTTGAGGTAAAAGCGAAAAGAGGGTAAAACACCAGGATTGGAGGTGTTAATAAAGACGATACAGACAGCAACAAAGAGCACAGGTGAAGGCAATGGGCGGGGAGTGGTTAACCGTGAGCTGGACAAGATTTAAGACAGAGTTGGCAAGTTTTTGAAATGGTTCGGAGAAACTGTGAAAAAAAAAATAGAAAATTTTGCGCCTGCTATCTCCGGGGATGACGGTAGCTACATTTTATAACCACTGAAATTTCCTATCTCCTCCCCACGAACTGTTTCCCGATTTGTGCCTGCCGTGATACTACGACATACACTTGTCCAGGTATTAGGGGACTTTTGATCCCCGCTAACCCCCTGGTGAAACTTTTACATTTTTTTGGTACTAATAATAACGTTCCCATGCGCAAAAGGGTGAATTTTCCTTTTCTTGCTTATCTGGCATTACGGAAACGTCCTTTCACTCAACATCAGACCTTGGTATGTTTGTGGGCCTTCTTGCTCGTTTCGTGTGTGAGCATATGTGTGTTCTGTTTGGGGGATCTCAGTCTTTTATTTTTCAGTCGACGTGCTTCTCGGCTAATCTGGTAGCAGAGAACGTGTTGTTTACTTTACACTTTTCGCAGTTACTTCGTTTTTCGTCGTTGAAGGTTGTTAGTTGTAAAAGTAAGGGGAAACAAGAAACCCACAGGGTATGGGGACCTCAAACCGATATCCAGATGGGTGTAGACGGACAACAAAGAACCATTTGCGTCTGTTTCGCAGCGTTTTTCCATGTCGGAGGCTTGGGGAGGGGACAAGCGTAAGGTTTTGCTTTTCAAATGAAGGCAGGGCTCCCTTCGCCCGTTCGAAGTTTTCTTTTTTTTCTGTTGGTTGGGTCCATACATAATTCTTGGGTTGGCAATTTCCCGCTTCTATTATAGGTTTGGGTTTTAGGTACTTTACGGAGGTGCAAAAGATAACATGAAGTCCGATCCTAAGATATTTCCCATTTTTTGAAAGTTTGCTGGACGGTGAACGCGACCTCGTGGTGTATGGGGGCCCTGTAGCACGAAAAATGGAACTGGAGATACAGTGACCTGGTTGTGTTGTTTTGTTTGTTTTTTTAAGTTGGGGAGAAACAAGGAGATTTTAATACAAGCTGGCTCACGTTATTTTCAACGACGCTAGTCCATGCTATCGTGAGTAGAGCCAATGGGATTCCACATTTTAGACGGCAGTTGTAGTTTGGTGATTACCGAGACTTGGGGTTTGAGTGGGACTGTGTTGCGTTTCGCCACTGGGAGAGTGGGGGAACGGCCCAACAGTAGCACAGGAGGTGCCGTAGAGAATTTCTACTTTATTCTATAAAAGTTCAATATGGCGACTGTTTAAGGGTTTGATTCAGTTTGTTCATGTTCGGTAGTGAGCCACGATTGACTTAGAAGGGAAGGGATGATTGCAATAGCTGCATGGCGCCAGATTTTCCCGGCTTCAGGGACCAATCTCTTAATTTGCGGTGGTATCTCTCAGGCCAGAATATACGTATTTATCTATTTTTTTGCAAAATAGTGGGCGAGTTGGGGAGGGGCAGCGAACGTTGATAGAAGAGGTTTATGGCAGTCGCCAACGTCTGACGAATTGCTTTCAACGTAGCAAAGAGGCCCCGATCGGTATACCAAGGGAGTTTCTAAAAGAAAGGGTCATTCGTATCCCTTATAAGGCTGCACCCCATTCAGATGACGTGCACCGACCAGGGATTGGAAGTTTTTCCATCTCATGACTTGTTCTTCGTGTGTTTTGCTTAGGAGAGTAGATTTTGATTGACTGTGTAGATGTTTCTTTGTTCCAGGCATCAGGAGAAAAGCGGCAAAAGGGGGGAAAGGGGAACTCTTAGCCCTGGGATAAGGTCGTATGAAGTGAAGCAATTAGTGGCGGGGCTTCTTTTGGGATTTGTGGTTGGTATTGGGTCTAGCACTTCTGGTTAGCCTCGGGGGGACGGTGGAATTTTGTCGTTGGGGTTTTATTGTTGGTTTCTGCCTTCCTTGTTTACGCCCTGGAAGTCCCCATAAAGAAGTGAGGGATTGAACATCAGAGGGCAAAGCGAGTTCGCGTAGGGGATATTCAACGAGGGCAAGGGTTTTCCGGGAACGAAGCGGGCTAAGAATGGACGGTCCGATCAAAGGCAGGGGTTTTCGTGTTGCGCATGTCTTGGCCGTTAACCAATTTTGGGGGGCAACCGCCTGTCTTTCCAAAGCGGTCCGTCAGGTGTGGGGGGGGTGTGACGCCTTGGTGCCAGACAACAGAAGTCTAAACCCATCTCCGCAAAGAAGGGTAATATGCAAATTTTTTTTTTCGTTTTCCAAGCCTGCGCGTCGTTGTCATAATAGAACCCGCCCCATGGACTTCCTACAATTGTTACGAGTTGTGCTTCTTTGGTCGCATCGCTGGTGACATTTTCCAAGTGTTATTTCTTTTTCAAGCTTTAATTTCGAAGTTTAAACTTACTTGTAAAGTCGGAGGGGTATGGTGGGGACTGGGGGGGACTCCTCTTATCCAATTTGCTTTTCTCCACCGATGGTCTGCCTATGATTAAGTGTCTGCCATGGCTATAAAAATTGCTGCCAGAAACTTGCCACAAAAGTCTAAGTGATGTATATAATCTGGAGCCAAGCGCATGGGGGGGCGATGTTTGGGGCCTGTCCTCACTAGTGGATTCAAAAAGAAAACGGAAAAGCGCTCAGATAGGGGTTCGACAGACGAGGTCGTATGTGTTTTTAACTTCCCTTCAGAAATGCTTCTATTAGGCATCCAGCAAGGAAAGTTGGATTTAGTCTGATGATGAGATGATTCTATGAACGAGAATTGTTAGAGGGTTTCTATATTCCCTGTTAGTGAAGTTGTCCTGGTATTAGTTCATGGGCATGATACTTACACGCGTCCAGCAGGTCATTCCGGGTTATTCACCGTCAAAAAAGGCCGATCCAGGTACAATTAACCGGACAGTGAGGGGTGGGGGAGCATGGTCATTTGGAACCCTTTTCGCAGGGGGGAACGTGGATTGGTCGTAAGATACGTTTCTAAAGGGGCAGGGGGGGGGGGGGACCAACAGAGGGTCGGTTATTAAAAACCAGGAGGGGTCCAGACGGCCAATGTAAGATCTTATATGAAAAGTGGGCTCTGAAACTTTCACATTTGGTTATTATCCCGTTTTCTGCCTATTTTTTAGAGTAATTTCAAAATTCCCTTAAGGTATCTTGTTGGCCAAGGCCATGATTGATGCATGAATAAAATGTGGGACTGGTTAGCTGAACTAAAGGATAGTATGGATTAAATTAAAATCAGAGTTAAACTAGGGATGTATAATACAATTGGTCCGCGTTGCAAATCCACTTTTGGCGTGGAGTGTGTTGGTCGCTGAGTTGATGACTATAACCTTTAACGCCTTGCCGACGCGGTTCAGGGGTTTTCCTTATATTGAGAGACGAGTGTTTTCCTCATAGTGTGTTTTAAGGTCTTAGGTTGGAAACCACACGACCACCCGGGAAATATTATTTATGGTTGTATGATGCGAAGCCATTGGGGAAATGATTAGGAGCTTATATGGGGTCTATGTTAAAACCACTAAGGTGGGGGATCTTTTTTTTAGCGCGGAAGTTCGAAAACCATGGGGGAATATTGTTTAAGGTGTGGGAGTGGGCGGTTTTTTAAAGAAGGGGACTTAGAAGGGGACGCAATCAAGAATCGATTTTTTTGGAGCACGACTAGTTTTGAATATCCAAGTGGGCAGGGTGCCTCCTTGTGCGTGGGAGGTTATCAGCTACAAAAGTATAAATTTAGCTGGTCGTTCAAATTGGTTGTCATATAATTTACACGAATTTTTTTTAATACTTCAACAACTTCTAAATATTTAAAGAACTTGACTAATTAAATTTTCTTTTACCCAATAAATATTCTGTCATAGTTTTTCCCTAACATTGTTTGTTACCAAACTCCCTGTTTGAGACAGTAAACATTTTCCTCCCACCAACTGACAAATACCCACAGGCAGAATATACCCCAAAACTTTTTGTTACCAGGATAATGACAACAAACTCAAGGTAAAGCATAGGGATTTCAAGGGGGATAGTTGAGCTACAAGGTAGTTTGTTGCGATTTGGCCTGAACCGCGAATGAGGGATATTTTGTGCATTTAGAAGATAATGACCATGTTAATGTATGGGCGGAGACGGAGAATGGGAATGGGGCATTCCCCACGGGTGGGGGGGGGACCCCCCCCGCGCCTTAAGTGAAAAGGGGGTTTTTCCGTGGGTAGGGAAGCGGGAAATGAAGTCGCTCCCTGGGTGGCAAAGACAAAACATGAGTCGAACTCAAGTTTTGCCAAGAAATATATCAAAGGGCGTTTTCCGTATTGTGGGCGCTTAGTGCACACAGAGGGGTTTGTGTACCCCACCAGGGGACTACGCCATTTTTTTACTAACAAGAGGGGAAAAAAAAGCATACCATCTGAGAGGGGGTCAGATTTATTGTAATTGGGTTACTTTGTGTGGCCTAACATGCATTCCCTCGTTCTCCCATGAACTTCCCTTTCCAATGGGGTGGTCCGGAGTCTAGGAGACGAGATATGAAAGCGGCCAATCCGTATGGGCACATCACCCCCAACTAGAGGTAGGGAAACATCAGGAACATAGGACACTAAATAAGAGAACGTTGGCTAGGCCGGATAGTCGATTTAGAACCTGGAATAATAATTAATAGCGATCAGAAAAGTATTTTGTCATTATGAAAACCTTTTAATGAAGTGTTGGTTTTTGTGTTCTTTAATGTCCCCGATACCTTTCATTTCAACACGAGGGTTCTCCAAGGGGGAATCACCAGGGAATGCTGGTGGAACGAAAAAGTTTGGGAGTGGTATTCAGTGGGGGACACGTGGGTTGCATCTATGCCTTAAAAGCCGAGGCCCACTGCGCTGAGAGTCACCAAGAAGAACAAAACTCGTCTCGTGGACCCTGAAAATAAGAGCTATTTAACACACTTGAAAGGGTCTGGGGGCGACAAGGAAAAAATCTGATGATTCAGCAAGAAGAATTTTTCTTGGAGCACGTAAGAAGTCAAAGCAAAATACACTTTCCAGAGTGGGACCGGCCATCATGTTGTTCCAGAGTTTTGAAATAGTTTACCCCTGGAAACGGCCCCTACAGCAGAGGCGTCAAAGGCAGAGGGAGCTCCACTAGGGGGAGAAATACAATGTAAGGTAATTAGTAGGAGCAGGGGGGGAAGAGGGATGAGTGTGTTCTGCCAAATTTATTGTCCAGTACCGTGCCAAACCCAAGATCTGTTCGGTGAGAAACCCAGCCGGGATAATGTTGGGGGCGGTATGATCTGGAAAGTGACGGTTTTATAGCGTATCTTTACCGGCACCCATATCTAGGTTATATATGTGATTGTGGCTCGAGGGGGACATCCTGGGGTGGACACGGCCCCCTTACCGAATGGATTTCAATTTGATTGGGTTAAGGATAGGTGGGGATATTGATCGCCGCTGTCTCATATTTCTCTCCACGTTTGTCTAGGGATACCAGGCATCTAGACGCAAAACGGGGCCGCAAAACAAACATGTGTTCGTTACTGTAAGTTTGTGGTAGAATTTGTTAAATCAGAACGGAATTAAAAAGTCATAGTACTATTAAAGAGGTGTTGTTTGTGGCGTGATTTAAAATGTGACAAAGTAACACCCACAAACAGGACAGGGAGGAAAAAAAAATAAAGTGCATATGACAGGTGTACAAAAAAAAAAGCACCAGCACTAAAGGAAAACGAGATGTGTATATAGTCGTTAACCGGCGGGTTGTATAGTTTTCTTTAAAAAGGAAACATAAGAACAGTTTGAACAATTGGTTAGGTCCGGGGGAGTGACTCTTTATTTCTTTGTGTTGTTTTTTTTTTGTGGGTTGTCTGGGCCCATTATAATTATTACATCTTAACTCTTAAGTGCGGAGTCTTGTGGTCGGTTTCGATGGGGGGAATCTTGGACCCCACATTATCGGGTTCTGTGCGGGTACAGACCTCATGGCGTTCTGTTCGCTTGTTTTTACAATGTTCACACTCTTCGAGTGGGAGTTTTAAGTGACGGTGGCATCTCAATATCAGAACGAAAGAGTTCCGGCGAAGGACACGTGCTCAGTAGTTTTTACCGCGTGCGGTAGTGTGGTATTTGCATTTAAATGGTAGTATTTGCTGGGGGCGGATCTGGCCGGGGGATCAACGACACTGAGGTACGATCTAACGCGTTAATTTGTTGAACAGGGGGGGGACCCCTTAGTGTCACCGAAAGCCTTTGCAGTGGACTGGACAGGTTGGGGAGACACAATTTGTTAGGGGGGCCTCCTACAGCGACAAGGAGCATGTTTCTTGGGCTTTTCTGTTTTGGCCACGAGTGCATAGCATTTCCACATTAAGGGGGAGGCTAAAGAATTCTACCGTGATGAAAAACAACATAAGGGGAGCCGGTCTATAGCAGTAGGGAGGGCACTAGAACAGACATGGGTGGTCGTATGCTATTGTCGACCAGCGATTTACTTTATTGTTTTACGTTTAGACTCGCACTCACAAAAAAATGAAGTGAACAATGGTACACTTGTTACTTTATTTAACAAGGATACTCGGTCTTTGTTTTTCGTATCCAATCTTGCCACGCCCCCACCATGTTGGATTATGCATAAGGACAGGGATTAAAAGTAACAAGTGGCGATCCCGGGCGATCGCCCGTCCGGGAGTATTATTAACCCCTGCTAAATTGGGCATGAGGACGTTTGGGAATTAACTTAATTCAGTTGTGTGTTTTGACTTGGTAACTTTTTACTTCATTCTTGAGAATTTTTATATGAATGAACATAAAAGAACACTCTTCAATCCAAAGCGGGGATGTAATCGGCCTTTGGACTTACCCCAACATTCTTGCATTGCTGGTCCCCTTCTTTTCTTTTCCGCCACAGCTGGGTCTTGTTTTTGGGGATCTCAGCCCGGGGGAGGGCTTCTCTTTATTTTTCAGGCTCGGGGACGTGTGCCCTTCGTTGTGCTGGAAGGCGTTCCTATTGTATGACTCATTTTCAGTATTTTCCTCGTTTCTTGCACAATTCGGGACTCAACGGACACGTGTCCGCCGCTTTTTGTTAGGAGCATAGGAACAAGTAAAATTGGAACTGTTTTTCCTGCGCTCCTGTTCACGAGCTGGAAGGGACAAGTTCAGAGTTGCTTCGTTTCACGAATAAGCAGCTTACCCTATCCCTTCCAGTTTTTCGTTTTTTGTTTGGTTGTTTCTATATATTTCCAGGGTATAAATTCCCTCTAAAAGGTTGGTTAGTTCTCCGTTAAGGAGATAACAAATGACTTGGGAAAACGAAAACCAAGATTATCCCTCATGAACATGTGGGGACGTTGAACGCTAAAATAATGACTGAATGGGTTATTGGGCCTTTCTGGTTGGCAAAAACATGGCACTTAATACTTTAGTGATAGTTTGGGGTTTTTTTTTTTGTGGGTTTTTGTAATTGGAACTAGGAATTATAAACAGGCTTGTGTGCACTCATTTAAATCGCACGCAAATGTCTCTGCTTGAAATTTGGGGGCTGGGTGTAAGAATGGATCAATGACAAAACAGCTATGATTGGGTATGCTTGTTTAGGGGACTGTTGTTGCTGTTGGCAAAGTCAACTCTCGAAAACTGAGAGCAATGTAATATTATCTAATTAGACAGCCCCGTACTTTGATGATAACAAGTTGAACGCAGTGCCAGGCACTTAGCCAGGCCAACATGGAAAAAAGGAAGAGTTTTGAGGCAATAGCGCTATCTGGGGGCCCGCCAATTTAATCCCGCTCCGACTACTTAAGGTTTGCGGTTAACTTCAGTGAGAGAATTGATTGCCAGGTCTATGATTTAATAGTGTATCGGGGCAGTGGCCGAGGGCCAGGGAGCGTATAAATCTCAATGGACAAGGGCTCTACCTTTTGGACTTTTTCTTGCTCACACGTTCCTATTAGAGACGACAATAACGATATGTATAAGAAGGGTTCATTCGTTTTATATTCCAGCCTGCCCCCCCCCAGCCCCCCAATCAGAGGAAAAGACGAGATGGGATTTTTACATCAAAAAAGGTTTTGCTGTTTCGTTAGAAACAACATCCTGTGGTGATTGTACTTTCCAGCCACCCGAAACTGGAGGGCGGCCAACCAATGAAGGCAACCCTTTCACTATGGGGATAACAAGGCTCGGTTAAGTAACGGGGAAATAGGTTGTGGCGGGCGACATTTTTTGGATCATGGATTTAGTTTCGGTTTTGACCCTCCGCACAAACTTCGGGGTTACGGCCTGTCGGGGGGAATTTTGTATGTCACACGGTTTGTCGGGTTTCTGGCATTCCTGTTTTCCGCACCTGTGTAACTGCTACTGTGAAGCCAGAAAGGAAAACATGCAGAAGGACGTACCCGGCAAATCGCTAGGGGGAAGTTTCAGCAGTTATTTCCTGACATAAGCGGCTAAAACAAAATGAGACACGATTTCAGGGGTGGCTGGGGGCCAACTTCTGGTCCCGTTATTTTTCTTGGTTGGGCGGGAGACATTCTTTCATGGTCGGGACCTTAGGGAACGCAGGCGGTCTCATGGACGACGTGGCAAAGCGAGCCCAAGGAAAAGGTTAAAGACCAATTGTTTTTTTCTTTCCACAGGCGTTCGAGGCGTGGCGGTTCGAGAACCAACGCAAGATTTTTTGCCAGCATTATTACGGCGTTTGCTCTTTTTTCGCCTCTGTAACTCTTCCCAATGTTATGGGTTTCTTTCAAGCTTGATGCGAATAAGAATTAACAACATAGTTAAACGAGGCGGTATCTGGGGGGGGGGTGGGACGGGGGGTGGGGACGCTGCACTTTCAGATTTTGTTTTGGCACTCAGAAAGGTCATTTTTAACGGTTCAGCAAGAAAATTCTTGCAAGCAAAATTCGCCTATAAAAAAAATAGATTTTTATTACTCTGAAGCCCAAGCAAAGGCGATGGTTTTTGGGCTCCGATAGTTGTATCAATACCCACACTTCTACCCAATACTTCGGTTCCAAGAGGGGTCAACAACTACTGTTTTAATTCCTTTCGAAGTTCCATGTTAGCAGTGTTGGTGAGACCAAAAGGTGATGGGAGAGTTGCTATGGACGCCATAGTGATCTTAACATTTACGTATTCTTTTAAGCTTGACTGGTTTATTTTAACTTTAGTAATTTGCATCCTTATTGCCAGATTTTCTGTGACTTTTTATAAATCCAAAGCGCGGTCAGAGGCCAGGGGGATGCCCGTACTCAACCGATTCAGGCAAGATTGACGGGGGAGCAGTGACGTACTCAATGCCATTTGAGCCTTTGGTTTACCAGGGACTGGGATTGCTTAAATTAAATCTATGAACGGAGGGTGACCAAAAACAGAGTGGTCATTTAGCCTCACATGGACCAGAGGTCGCCAAACAGGAATGATGAAACAGCGGATGTTCATGTTTATTTTTTACCCGCGTCTTTTCTGCTTGGATATTTTTTAATTCTCTTATAAATCATTATGGTCGCGCAAGGCTAAATTGATTAGCAGTAAATTGGGAACTTTAAGGGCTGGCAAGGGGAATGTTTAAACATTCTCTATATAACGAGTCTAAACGGGGACTAGCAAATGACATTGTCTGGTCTGCATCCACCGTTCTTGCTTGAGTTTTGGTAGAGGGCAGGTGCAAGATAAACATTTGAACTCATATGTCTCCAGCGGGTTAGGGTTGTCAACCCTTAGATTAAAGGACTGAACCGGGAAGACAAGTGTATCAAGTGTTCTATAGTTTGTAGGTTGCAAAAACCCCCCACCCCCTTACCGGGGAGAAATATATGGTTAGTTTTTGGGGGAGACATGGGAAGCGAAGGTAATCCTTGTATGGTTCATAGAAGACCTACTGAAGGGTGTCTGTCCGGTTGGGTCGTAATGGGGGCGCGTTGATCATGACACCCAACTCTTTTCAAAAAAGACTATTGAATGAGCAGAAAGCGCCTGTGGTGATCATGGAATCGGTGGTTAGGAATTACAGGGGTTTTGTACTTGGATAGCTTGTGACGTCTAGTAGGATTACTTTTATTTAAACAAGGGCTCATAAACCGATTAGTGAAATACTGTGTTCACATAGAGCTTTTTCCGGTTTGATAAATGTCACCTGGGGTGCGACGGGGGCCGGTCACACCATGACATTGGCAAAACCGAAAAATGAACGACCTAGTGGCGAGGGAGACGTCAGAGTTGAAGTTTTTTGAGGCCATCGTTAAACGAACCAAATCCAGGAAAAGAACTTCGTTTCTCTCCGGCCAAAGGCGTGAAGATGAGGTAGGGGGGGAAGGCCGACCTAATCCCGGGGATATTATGATCATGTCATGGGGGAATTTATGAGGGACTATGGCAATGAGATTTAGTGCACGGAGGGGTTGGTTGTGATCAATTCAAAAAGAGTTGGGGTTCAGTGTAGGGGAGAAACATATAATTGTATAGCACTAGATACTAGATGTTTGATCGTTCGCGGGCGTTAGACTAGTTTGTTGGGCCGCGACTTCAGGCTCTCACTTTTAAAGCCCGAGGAGAGCAAGGGGCCAAAGGATAAGAACATATTTTTAGCGGCCCGAATGAACATTCAAAAAACTCACTTCTTAGTAATTACTATCTCTCCATAATTGAATTTTCAGGAGGGGCGATTTAGACGGGAAGGAATCAAAGATCTTATGTAAACAGGCGAATAGGTCTTGAGCAGTAGTTTGAGCAAGGCGGTCGGGGGGGTCGGGACGTTTATCATTTTTTCATTGTAGAACTTGGGCAAAGAAACGAAAAACTCAGTTCCGATGCACGTAAAATTTCCGTGACGTAAAAATAAGACATAATTCTGTGGCCGCTCCCTAAAAGTTCTCTGACAGGAAGAATAATTTTACCAGTGAATTTGGCATTACAAAAAACAAGCAATAATTGAATTCGTATTTCTAGATTATTGTGGGAGACTTAAAGCTTTTCATTGAATAACTCTGGGAAAGCTGGCAGATTTTGGCAACTATTGTAAATTGGAAGAATATTTTTTTGCCGAAAGTTTCTGGACTAAGAATAAACCCTTGTCGGGAGGGTGCGGGTTTTCGAGTCGAAGAAAGGACCAAAAGATTATGAAGGGTTACATCAGACAATTCCGCCGGCACGTATTGGACTTTCTGGCCCTCGGAGTCTCTCTGTAAGGTCGGCTTTTTCTACCTAAGCTTGTACTTTGGAGAGGGAAAAAGGGTGAAGATGACTTTGGCTTTTCTGAACACGTTAGTTGCATGACTTGTCATACGGGACCCGAGTTCTGGATAGTAGTAAGTTATTAAGCTAGGCTTTGTTGTCAAAAAACAAATATTAGCTTTGGCAGCGCAGATGGGCAGGGCAAGCCCTTCGGGGAACGGTTCCAAGGAAAGGACGAGAGCGGGACTGCGAACAGGTAGCAGGTTTCTGCCCAGTTCTTTGATTGGCTTGCTACCTGGGTCTTGGTTTCCGATGTTTTCGTGATGGGGCTCAGTTTCAGGCGGGAAGTTAGAAATATATTTTAAAGGCCGCGCTGAATTGCGCCATTCTTTTGCCCGCAGAATTTCACGAGTGCATACGCGTCACATTAGGCCGATGTATAGTTCAAGAGTTAGATATAGGTTTACAGTTAGCCCCCACCCTCCCGCTAAAGTAGTAGGTGAAATTTAGTTATTGCCCCCCCCCGCTTCTAAGGTTAACGAATATCAGGTCAAGAAGTTCTGTAGGTCATGACCCCCCCCCACCACCCCCCCCCCAGCCGCCCCGCCGCCCCCCCCCCCCGCCCCCCATCCACAGGATCGGAAGCACCCCACAGACCCTTTTTATTAAAAAAGTGTTACCCCGGTACAATTGTTTCTCTTTTGTATCAATCGTTAACCTTGTGGGGATTTAAAAAAAACATCTGTATCACAAGAAAGGATAGGGAGCCTTTCTGAACTACCATGTTGAACGTTGGGTTGGGGGGGACAATTCCGCCAGGTCTGGAGGATAAATTTAGAAAAGTACGCAATAAACCAGCCTTCGTAGCAACGTGTGTTTGTACAGACCCAAGAAGCCATCATGTAGAAGTCATTCAAAAGAAGGAAAAGAGCATGTGTTGTGTTTAATCTTGCTTTTTCCGGGCCCCTAGCCGTGTATTTTATTAGGTAGTTTAGGATACATTTTTACGACCAAGGTAATAGTTACCTTGTAATGGAGGGAGGGCCACAAGATAGTACAACTCCAACAAAGCTAGGGATCTTGAACCCCAGGTCCGGAGGGGGTTGTGTTTTTCGAAGTAGCGAGGAGGCTCCATGGCGGTCTTTCTCGGATCGACGAGTTCTTTTTCACATCAAGCGGCCTTGTAAGCGGGAAGGAAATTGTTGTTTTCAATCGGGAGTTTACCTCCCCTTTCGGATTCTAAGGCTTGTATTTTCTGCTTTCTATGTTTATACACGAAAATGTCCTTCTTTTTAACAGTAACATCCCAACGCCAAGAATAATTTGAACCCGCACATCCGTCGGAACTCTTCCATCCACTTGGCGACATTTTCAACCCAAAAATATTCCAGACATATTTGTCATCATCAAAAACAACCCAAAAGACCTGCACCACCCAGTCCCCAAACTCTCAAAGGCACCAAAGCCAGTCCAACACGCTTGCCACTCGAGTTCCGAGCAACATGAAAACCTCACCTACCATCTCAACTCATCCCACCCACAGATCAACCCAGCGGACCAACCAGCTCCAAAACCTCCATCCCGCATTTATCCACCCCAACCATTCCCCATTCCATACATGACTTTTAAACCAAAACAACAAAGATTACCAGATCCAACGCCAAAACCCCTTCACCACCATCACCACGCTAAACCCAACACAAACAACACAACCAGATCCAGCCAACGGCTCCAGTCCACCAATGTTTCGACACCATCCACGCCGAAACCACCAGACAGACCAGGACGTCCTTTCACCCACCCACCACCCATTCCCCACTACATATAATCAATGAACAACCCATTCCACCCCTAACCGTCACCACCCAGCACCAAGCTCCGCACTACAACTACGAAAAGAAAAACATCACCAACCTCACCCCCAACCAGTCACCCAATCACATCGCCATCGACGTCCACCCAATCATCCATAAACAACCCGATATTGACCCACCAATCGACCTCACCCCCCATGCACCACAGTTCACCAAACAAAACAACACAAGCCCCATTCCACCAAAACCTCAACGACACCCAGTCGCGACACCACAACAACCATGGCACCGAATGACCTGCCCACGCACCCCTGAGTCACCATCCGCACCACCAAGCGATGAGACATAGATATTTGCACTTATCGTACACCATAAACCCTCAACATACGCCAAGCCACATAACCAAGGCTCGACGCCCCATTCGGCCCCTTATACTACATAGTAACAGTCGACACAAATCAACCGGCAACCGAGCTCAAACCACCATCAACAAACACGCAAGGATCGCCACCATTCGCAGTCGAACCCACAACCACACCGTCAACCGTAGCACACATGCAGGTGCCAGCCAACACAACACATCCACAACCCCCACACCAACATCTCGCGAAATACTTCCTAGAAGACACCCAAAGCTCACCATTTAACCCCACAACACAAAACCAAACAAACACCCAAAGACCATCCAATCAAAAAACCCCCCACCCCAACCTCACAAACCATCACCAAAAACACAAAAAACCACCCATCCCTTCCAATCAACCATCGCCATCCGGGCATCGCCATCGCCGCGCTCATCGCCAATAGGCCATGCTCCATCGCTCGCCATCGCCCCATTCCGCCAAATCGCCCTCCGCCATTCGCCATTCAGCCATTCCGCCCATCGCACATTCGCCACGTCCATCGCCAATCGCCATTCGACACCGCCATTCGCCCATCGGACACCATCTTCACCACCGCCACCCCCACCCGCACCATAACCCAAACTCCATTCCCACCAATCACACCCACCGCAAACCATCTCCCATCAGAATTTTTCTCACACGGAAAAAGAGATAAGCAAGATGTCATACGGGTTTGGTTCAAAAACGTATATTCGAAGAGAGCAGAAGCAGAATACCGGTCGGGGGGGGTGGGCAAGTAAAATTTTCCTAGTGGGTATCCCCTATCTTACGACGCAGGCTTTTCTCGGTGTGCCATGACAACGGAAAAAAAGCCATTTCCACAAACAGCCGTTGCAAACATGGGCTAATTGATGAAGAATTGAATAGAACCAAATTATCCAATCTCCGCTCCAGAGGAAAAGTGGGGCGACCGTACATTTTATTGTTTTTAGTGTCCGAGCATTTTAGGCGATTTACGTGGGTCCTCAGGAGAACGCACATGGATTAATGGATAGTTAACCTGGGGAGGGTAAAAGTTTTTGACCTAGATGTCAAACGTGACCAAAAGGCTGAATTTTTCACGTCGAGAATGCGAGGGTGCCTGGTGTACTCCACCACACGCATTGGAAAAGGAGCACAGATTAATGTAAAGTTGGCGTTAAAGTGTGTTAGGCGTAAAAAGCTGGTGTTAAGGGAGTTCTTGTACAATATAAGCCAACCCATCCTTACGGCTTGACCGACAGTTTACATTAGTAGAAACAAGAGCGGTAAAAGCATTTTTACGACATATCCCGCTTTTACGCCGTAGGCGAAAAGATAGATGTTAACTGAGGGACTTTCTTTTGTAAGAGGAGCCTTTATAGCCTAAAGCGTAAAAGCCTGTGTATATTAAACAGTAGAGGGTTTTTTTTGAGCGCATTCAGCCTTTTACCGGAACTGTAAAGCTGGGTATAAAGTAGAGGATGGTACGGCAACTTTAATCACCCTGCGTATGCCGGGGAAATGAAAGCCTAGAGTGGGAATGAGGACTTGCTTTAGAGCAGGGGGATCTGTTGCTCTCTTTCACTCATCCCGTCCGTTGGTCGGGGGGGTTGTGAGGGTAGGAGGAATCACCCTTTAAGAGATTCAGGGGGTTTTCATTGTTACTTTTCTAGACTTTAGGGCATTACGGCACTAAGGCGGCAGAGAGGTGGAGCCGTTTAAGAAACTGTAAAAGTGATTCCGAAACAACTCGTCGCTAATTACTCAGCTTAAAGAGGGGATCCGTATAAGTGGCGGCGTACAATCTGCTACGTTGGTTGATTACAAGCTTTACGAATGAGCTTAGGAAAAGGCCTTCTCCTCGTTAATACGGGGGGACAAATGGTGTTGTCAGGGGTCTTTCAGTTACTGCATGTCTTACGCCTTACGCGTAAAAAAGGGGAGAAGTGTGGCTAACTTGAGCTGTTAACTTACAGTGAATGTTGTAAGAAATGTGAGAATCGCGGGTTAAAGTCGGGATTGTTCGTGAGGAAACCGATTAGGAGGTCAGAACCGTTACACCACAGCCTTAACGGCTATCAATAAGGACAGTTACCGCTCAATATCCTTCAAGAATGTTGTGCAGTTTTTACATTCCTGCTTGGTGGGTATCACAAGGGACCACGGTCATGACCGAAAAAGATTTTAGCCTAGTTTGGGAGGTATGTAACTTAGCTTTTACCATAACACTGTATTTATCTGTTTTTTCCCTGGCCATACTAATTCCTTAAAAAATTCGAGTAAAAACTTTAATTTAGAACGGTAGGGTGCAGTTTTTTTCTGGGGAGGGATGGTTGGGTATTGTATTTATCAGTGTTTCCATTATATCCTGTGGTGAACACAGGTGGAGTTTGTTTGTGGAGTGGGTTGTCCGCAGTTTGTCGGCAGGGGTGCCTATCCAGAGCTGATGCGGGTGCGAGAAGACTGGATGGGTCCGACGGGGAAGTTTTGTTGGTTGCGGGACGGTTTTCTGGTTTGGTTGTGCGAGATGTCACGTTGGGGGGGGGGAGACCACACCGTAGGTGATTTTCCTTTGTTTGGTTCGGGAGGAGAATTTGTGGAGGGGAGGATTGGGTGGCGGGGTTTTTGGTGGTGGGATGGTTGATGATGCGTGGGTGAATGGTGTGTGGCCGGTGTCCGTGGGGATGCCGGTGGTGGGAAGGAATGGTTAGGGTGCGATGGTGCGATGCTCGAAGAAGTGGGCAGACTGGATGGCCGGTGGGCTCGACGAATTGGGCGGTCCGGGAATGGGACGACTGGCGGAATGCGAGGGCAGGCGGGTAATGGGCAGATGGCGATGGGGCAAGGGCTGGCGATTGGGCGATGAGGATTGGCAGCGGATGATGGGTGGGCAGAATGGCGATATGTAGGGATGGCGGGGCGTCGACTCAGGCGATTGTTTTGCGCCAGTCCTGAGAATGGACGAGTTGGGGGCGGGATGGCGAGATGTTTGAGGGGAGGATGGTGTTCTGGGGCTGGGGTTGGTTTAATGGTGGGTGTGGAGGGTGGGTGTGGATGAAGTGGGCGTATTGAGGTGTTTGGGGTTGTTGATGGAGGTGATGTGTGTGGGTTGAGGGTGGCATGGTATGCTGTTGTGTTGGTCGATTTGGGAGGAAGGTGTTGGTTGATGGGTGGATGGGGTAGGTGGAGCGGTTGGGTTGAGGGATGTGTTGGTAACGTGCGCTTGGTTGATTGGTCGGTGTGAAGGGTGAGGTTGTGAGTGATGGCTGTATGTAGTGGATGGTGATGGATGGGTGATTTGTGTGGTGGTAGAGGTCTGGGTTGGGATGGTTGGTGTCGGTGGAATGGTGAAGTGGGTTGGCACTTTTGATGTATGGTTGAGATGGGTTGTTGTGGTGATGGTGGTGAGGTTGGTTGATGGTTGTTGTGGTGATGAGTGATGGTGGTGAGGTTGTGTGATGGTTGTTGTGGTGATGGTTGATGGTGATGGTGATGGTGATGGTGGTTGAGGTTAGGTGATGGTTGTTGTAGTGATCGGTGATGGTGGTGAGGTTTGGTGATGGTTGTTGTAGTGATGGTGATGTGTGGTAGAGGTTGGTGTTGGTGTTGGTGATGGTGTGATGGTGGTGAGGTTGGTGATGGTTGTTGTGGTGGTGTTGGTTGTGTGATTGTTTGTGAGGTTGGTGATGGTTGTTGTAGTGGATGGTGTTGGTGATGGTGGTTGACGTTGGTGATGGTTGTTGTGGTGATGATGATGGTGGTGAGGTTGGTGTTGATGGTGATGTTGATGTTGGTGATGGTGATGGTGGTGAGGTTGGTGTTGATGATGATGTTGGTGGTTGGTGATGGTGGTGAGGAAGGAGTCGACGGTGTTTCTGGATTGGATGTTACTGTAAAAAAGAGACATTCGTTAAAAGCAAATACAAGCTAGGAATCCGGAAAGGGGTGGTAACTCTTGAAAAACACAATCATTCTTACAAAGGCTTTGAAAAACTACGTCGCTCGAAGCTCATGATTGCTATTCGAAAACACCCTCGACCTGGTGAAATCCGAGCTTGTGAGTTACTTTGACCGCTCCTATTCAAGTACATATTACATTGGCGAATCCATACCTATTTATAAGGTGGGGACCGAAAATTAACACACATGCTCTTTTCCTTCTGTTATGGCTCTGTGTACATTGCTACGAAGGTGATGTTTAATTATATCCAGACGCGGATGTCCAACAATTAAACATGTAGTAGGAGCTCTTCTTTCTGTTACAGATTTTAATCCACAGGTGCGTGTAGAGAAATGCAGGTTACTTGTATAAAGGTGTGTGTATACTGTGATGGGGGGGGGGGGGGGGGGGGGGGGGGGGGGGGGTCATACATAATTTTCTGACTGATTAATTAGAGGGGGGGGCATAACTAAATTCACTCCTTTAGGAGGGGGGGTATTACCTATTATAATAACTTCATCGGGCATTGTGGCGTATTTTAGCGGGCAAAAATGGAGAATTCAGCGGGCTAAAATATATTTTAGCCCGCTGAACTGAGCCAATCAGAAACAAGAAAATAACGTAGCAGCCAATCAGAACTGGAAACCATTCAACTGTTCGCGCGCCGTTTTCCTGGACTCGAAGTGCTGCCATCTGCAGCTGCAAAAGCTATTGTTTTTGAGCTTTATATTATCAGACTGGCTGAAAAAGCTAACGAAGAAGCAAATTTTCAGCCTTCTCAGTACAGCTAGTTGAAGAGGACTTACAGAAACTCGAGGAAGAATCCATATACGGCAGGGCGAATTGAATGTAAGTTTGTCTTCTTCGATCGAAACCCGTCTCAGTTCAAGAACTTCAGGCAAATATTTTATGCCAAATTGCCAGTTCAGTAATTGCATGATTAAGTTCCAACACTTCTAGATGACTATTTATTTGCTGTTGATGGAATTCTGTAATTTTTCCTTTCAAGAGAACTTTAGAGCACAGATTGTTTCGACGAATTTTTGCGGACAGGTTTTCTGCCAAGTTTTACAATGAAATAAACGTCGACCCGACGCTTATAGTGCCTCAAGATATCGCTTACTGTCTTTGATTCCTTTTCTAAATGCCCTCTGAAATTATTATAATAGTAATAGAGTTGATGTTCTTGGGCGTAAATATGTTTTTGGCCCTTCTCGGGCTAAAATGAGCCTGAGTCGGGCGAAAAAACATATTTACGCCCGCGAACATCAACTCTATTGTTATAATATTTTACCTACATGAAGCCCATTTTACAACACCCCCTCCTGATAATTATTGCATAGTCCCTAATCATGATGATTATATCCCGGATTAGGTGGGCTGCCTAGCTTTTCCCGCTGGGGAAGACATTTTCCTGGATGTAATGTCAAATTAAATCTCCTCGGTTTTTCGGTTGACCAATTTGGTTGAACGGCCGGTGACCAGGCATTTCAACCGAAATTGAAACAGTTTAAAAAAAGTTCATACTGCGTCACAGCATCCAAGTAAACTGTTCTAACCGATCATGATCACAAGTTCTATATTTTTTAAAGTGTTGATCAACGCCTTACGACACCGGAAACCCTTAAGTGGTTTATGACCATAAAGACTTCATTCCCATGGTTTCCCATAAAATAAATATATTTCCGGTAGGGGTGGTGTTCAACTAAATATAAAACACTTGAGACCACTGTTCAATATTAAGGAAACCTAACCGCGTGAAGTGAGTAAAGTTTATTCACTCATCACCAAACTCACGCAAAGTGGATTGCAGCGACAATGTATTATCCTTTAACTAGTTATATTTACTTCCTTGTCAGCTAAGTCATTTATGCTAATCATTGTAGCCTTGGCAACAGATTTAAGGAATTAATATAAAAAGCAGAAAGGGTAATAACAATGATTGTTCATATATCTTGGCGACTCTGTTAATACCACTCTGTTGGTCTCCCTTTAGATATCTTAGACAATCAGTCTGAAAGGTAAATGCATGTCTCACTGTCCGTATTGACTGATCGGTTGATACGGCATACCTGCTGACGCGTTAAGTAATCATGAATAAGAATTACTAAGAGGAATAATAAACAACAGCTAAAATATAGTTAAATTTATCATTATGCATATGAAATTAGGAATTCATGTCACCTTTTTCACAATGCTAATGACTTGAAGGAATAAAATATGTTTCGGTGTGCAACCTCTTGAAGTTTGTTTTGATACACTATGGATAAGCCAATCGGCTGCTTGGCTCAGATAATAATTCTAATTTTGGATTGTTCTGTGCAAGAATTTTGCTGGAAACCTTAAATGGCACAAACTGAGAAAGCAAAATTGAAAGGACATGTCGTCATACTCGTGTTACTAGTTAAGTTATTCGAAAATAAGCTTTTGAAGACCATAAACATTGAAGCATTCAATTATACAGCAGGCGACCAAGAAGGCAAATACTCGTAAAATGTGAATCATGCGTTATATGACGCTCCTTTTATCGCGCACTGAAGGCTGGAAAGAAAAAAATGTTTACGCTATCTTGGGTGCACTTGCAAGTCGGTTCTGAGACCGCCTCCGAAGCCGGCTCCCAGGGCCGGACCACACTTGGAAAAGATGTCGCCCCCAACAATAAACTGGCCACCCCCCCCCTCCTACCCCCCCCACAGACCAGAGAATGAGCACACAACCCTGATTCGGCCCATTCCATGTTAGTACCCGACCTGTCTCTTCGTGTACCGACCGGGAAAACTGCTTCCGCAAACTCCTCACGAGTTGCATCCCCCCGTCCTACACTGATGTGTTCTTTCCTATGGTCTCGTCAACAGTTGCAGTTTCACAGTGCAGTTCAAGGGTCGGAGGAAACAGGAAGCAGAAAACCGACAAACCCTGATCAAAATTCCCGAAGGCGTACCGAAGGTTGGTAGGACAATCTAACTCAACAATTAGCAAATAACAAAAACGCACTATTGTTCTTTACGGACCCTATTCCCCAAGTAGAGGTCTTCTTTTGCCGCCCTCAGTGGTGCTGGAAATAAAATAATAACACAGGAATTGATTCTAGAAACAGAAACATTTGATGTAAATCAATCTCGTTCTGATTGGTGCAGCTGATTACGATGACCCTTCTTATAAATTCTTTGTCGGGCTCTTTGTACGTGAAGAATGTCAAGAGTGGCTGCATGATTTATTACGTCTGCCTGCCAATGCACTATGAAATATATGAATATTCTGCACTGAAGATTAACAAATTAAAGATTGTCGGAGCGGGAAATTGGCCAGAGCTTGCATCATCTTCTTTTCATGTGGCTGCTACGTACATGATATCAAAACTTATCATATGATTTAATATATTTTGCTCTGTTTCGATCTGTGAAACGAAACAGTCAATAAACAAGCCGTCATCAAGCTGTTTTGATCATTGTCATTCAAGCATGATGCGTTTGAGTGACAGCTGTTAATTCCTAGTTCAATTAAAAACAAAAAAACAAATCACTAGTATTAAGTGCATTTTGCCACAGAGGCCAATAACCATCAGTTTCAACGTCAGCAACTTCATGGGAATATCTAGTTTCAGTATTTGACTCGTACGTATAAACAACCTTTAGAGGGAATTACCGGAATATATGGACAAACAACAAAAAAGAAACTGAAGGAAGGGAAGCTGCTTTTGAAAAGCACTTAACTTGTCTTCCAGCTCGACAGGGAGCGGAAAACAATGTTTTTGCTTCTACATCGGGGATTCCGTGAGTCGAGAAATGTGTGAGAACGAGAACTGAAATGAGTCACAAACGCTTCAGAACGAGAGCACGTCGACTGAATAAAAAGCCGGGCTGAGATCCAAAAGACAATGCGGACAAGAAGAAGGGACAGCATGCAAGATGTTGGTGCAAGGAGTTTCCGTTGGATGAGATTTTTTAAAAGTCCAAAGAAGTAAAAAGTACAGTACTGATAAGTACTCAAATCTCATGCAGTGGTTATATATTCGGAGGGCTCGCATCACATGTACTTAGCTTCTATGCAAATCAACATGGTGCGGAGGATGGTAGAAAAAGCCGAGAATATTTTAATAGTACAGTTTTCACTTCATTTTGAGTGGAGTCGAGAAAAAATATAATGTGACAAGAAACCACAATGTGTTTAGCCTCCTACGCAGACGCTCTTTGTGTTCATCACGCAATCTTTCCTCCCCCGTGGGGAAGGAGTGCGTGACGAGCCCAAAAGAATGTCTGCGTAGGAGGCTACAATGTGTCAACCTGTCAGTCACTGCAAAGGGCTTGCAAAGGGTCGTTCCACATAACTTAGTGACCAAAGTTGTGTCCGCCAGTCAATATAAACAATTTAAATGCAAAGGGACCACACGACGCAGGTAAAACTATGGCAGTGTCTTTGCCGGATCTCTCGTTGTTGAGATGCACGTACTAGACATCACTCGAGGTGTGAATTAGTACAGACCGAACGAAGCAGTGAGGTCTTGTACCAAGATCGAGGTCAAGATTCCCCCATACAGACCGACCAAGCTCCGCTAATAAGATGTATATTATATGGCCAAAACACCCAACACGAAAATAAGATGATAACCAATTATAATTTTTTTTTAGAAATAAACAACCGCGTACGCTTAGGAAAAACATCCGTTTAGACTGGCTTTTTTTTAACTGTTTCTTTTTCCCTCTGTCGTTGTTGTTATTAAATACGGAACAAACTGTTATAGTTTTCTTTGATTACAAATTCACAATTAACTAGAAAAATGTTGCGGCGTTGCGTTCTAGATGCTGGTCTAGAGATGAGAGAATATTGACAGCGATCAATATCCATTTTACCCAATCAAATTGAAAGATTCGGTAGCGTGTCCAGACCCCGAGGAGTCTCGGCCATATACTAATGCGGAAATATAAAACGTTTCAGTCACGCCCCAATTATCGGCGGGTATCCGATTGTTTGATAGTGAAATTTGAACTTCCTTCCCCCTTCTCTATTACTTTTTTCAGTGAGTCCTCGCTGACGCTCGCTGTGGCTTTCAGGTAAACTTTAAAATCGAAAAATGATGCTTCCACTCTGGAAGTTGTTTACTTCTACGTCAAGAAAATCTTCTTGATATGATTTCTTGCAGAACTTCAGTTAAATAGTTTTTCAGGTCACGAGCGAGTTTCTTGTACTTAGGAGTGCTGCTGTTAGCATAGTCACTGTCCCACTGATCATCAATTTTCCAGCTTCCTGTGAATTCCTGGGAGACCTCTGTTGAAGTGATATTAAAGAACAAAACACACATTCATAAAGGTCATATGAAATACTTGATCGCTTAATTATTAATTAATATATCTGCTAGCCAATTTCTATAAGGTTTCCTGAGTTATCTCAGTGTGATGTCATCCGGATGCGCTATATCTTCTAGACTCGAGACACCCATGAAAGTGAAGTTTGGAGAGAACGGAGAAATGCTGTTAGGCACAGTAACCAATACAATATGCCATTTCAGAGTTGCTTTTTTCCTCTGTTACAAAAATGGCGAGTCCTGGTGTACAACTTTCATATCGCCAATGAGCTTTTCTTGCACGTTCATTGTCTTGCAAACGGGAAACTTATTTCCTTACGACACGGAAACCCCTTAAGGCGGGGGTCCACAGTGAATGCCATTTTTCCGCCACTTAACATGGGTTTAATGAAAATATCTCATTCGCGTTTCAAGCAATCCAAAAAACTCTTAGCTCATCACATGAATCTATGTTATGGGGTGTTTTGTAAATTTTGGGGTAAATTTTTGGGTATTTTGGGGAGGAAAATAGTTTTTCTCAAAGGAGTTGTAAAATTTAGGGAAAATAAGAAATATTGAAGATTTAATGTAGTTTTAAAATTAGGAATTTGAAGTTAAAAATTAGTAGATTGACATTGACGACAGTTGATACCCACGCAAGAGCACCCGCGTGGGATATCAAACTGGTGTTCCAAAAAAAATTTCCCTTCTATCCCTTCTTTAAACGTCTTTAAAATTTTATTGAAAATTCAGGTTAGAATCCCCCCTTAAGTGGTTTTATGACCATAAAGACTTCATTCCCATGGTTCCCATAAAATTAAATAATATTTCCTGGGGTGGTTGTTCAACCTAAAATAAACACTTGAGACACTGTTCAATATTAAGGAAACCTAACCGCGTGAAGTGAGTAAAGTTTATTCACTCATCACCAAAACTCACGCAAAGTGGATTGCAGCGACAATGTATTATCCTTAAACTAGTTATATTTACTTCCTTGTCAGCTAAGTCATTTATGCTAATCATTTAGCCTTGGCAACAGATTTAAGGAATTAAATATAAAAGCAGAAAGGGTAATAACAATGATTGTTCATATATCTTGGCGACTCTGTTAATACCACTCTGTTGGTCTCCCTTTAGATATCTTAGACAATCAGTCTGAAAGGTAAATGCATGTCTCACTGTCCGTATTGCCTGATCGGTTGATACGGCATACCTGCTGACGCGTTAAGTAATCATGAATAAGAATTACTAAAGGAAATAAACACAGCTAAAATATAGTAATATTATCATAGAACTATCACTTTTCAATGCTAATGACTTGAAGGAATAAAATATGTTGTGACCTTTGAAGTTTGTTTTGATACACTATGGAAGCCAACTGCTGCTTGGCTCAGATAATAATCTAATTTTGGATTTTGTGCAAGAATTTTGCTGAAACCTTAATGGACATCTGAGAAGCAAATTGAAAGGAGTCGTCATACTCGTTACTAGTTAAGTTATTCGAAATAAGCTTGAAGACATAACATTGAGATTACAGAGGCGAAAGAGCAAACTCGTAAAATGTGAATCATGCGTTCTGACGCACGCTCGAGCTGGAAAGAAAAAATTGTTTACCTTCTGGAGTGTTTGCAGGCGTCTGAGACGCTATGAAAGATGTCGCCCCCAAAATAACGGCAAGAATGGCACACAACCTGATCGGATCCATTTTAGCCGCTTGTCGAGGAAACTGCTTGAATCCTACGAATGCGTCCTCTGATGTTTCTTTATGGCTTCAGGGCGGAAACAGGAAGCAGAACCGACAACTGATCAAATTCCCGAAGGCGTACCGAAGTGTAGACAATAAAACAAATCAAAAACGCACTATTGTTCTACGACTTATCCCAAGTAGAGTCTTCTTTTGCCGCTTCTGGTGCTGGAAAGAAAATCACACAGGAATTAATTCTAGAAACAGAAACATTTGATGTAAATCAATCTCGTTTCTGATTGGTGCAGCTGATTACGATGACCCTTCTTAGAAACTCTTTGTCGGGCTCTTTGTACGTTGAAGAATGTCAAGAGTGACTGCATGATTTATACGTCTGACTGCCACTGCACTATGAAATCTATGAATATTCTGCACTGAAGATTAACAAATTAAAGATTGTCGGAGCGGGAAATTGGCCAGAGCTTGCATCATCTTCTTTTCATGTGGCTGCTACGTACATGATATCAAACTTATCATATGATTTAATATATTTTGCTCTGTTTCGATCTGTGAAACGAAACAGTCCATAAACAAGCGTCATCAAGCTGTTTTGATCATTGTCATTCAAGCATGATGCGTTTGAGTGACAGCTGTTAATTCCTAGTTCAATTAAAAACAAAAAACAAATCACTAGTATTAAGTGCATTTTGCCACAGAGGCCAATAACCATCAGTTTCAACGTCAGCAACTTCATGGGAATATCTAGTTTCATTATTTGACTCGTACGTATAAACAACCTTTAGAGGGAATTACCAGAATATATGACAACAACAAAAAAGAAACTGAAGGAAGGGAAGCTGCTTTTAAAAAGCACTTAACTTGTCTTCCAGCTCGACAGGGAGCGGAAAACAATGTTTTTGCTCTACATATCGGGATTCGTGAGTCGAAACTGTGGTTTTCTTAAGAAGAACGAAAACTGAAATGAGTCACAAACGTTTCAGAACGAGAGCACGTCCACAAAAACAAGGCTGAGATCCAAACGACAATGCGGAAAAGAAGAAGGAAACAGCCATGCAAGCTGTTGTTGCAAAGACTTTCCGTAAGAAAGAAGTCTTTGGATGGGACGTTTAAAGTCCAAAAAAGTAAAAGTACAGTGCTCAAATATCTGCAGTGGTTTTATATCGGAGGCACACATCGGACACGTTGTGGAGGATAGGATTCAGTAGGTATTAAAGGAGCTACGTCACGGATCGCGCCAATTTTTTTCAAGTTCGCCATTTGCAAATTGCAATCCTTCTTAATCTTCTCCATCCTTAACCATCCTTGTTCCTGTTTGGTTTCTTATTACCTCCTTGGTGTTTTTCTACCTCAGTAAACTATTATTTTGAGGCTTTCTTCAATCACTTCACAAAATTGAATTAAAATATCATGACACAGCTCCTTTCAAAATCAGTAGTACATTTCACTTTATCTTGAGTTGAGTCGAGGGAGATGTTACCGAAAGAAACCACAATGCGTCAAACTGTCAGTCGCTGCCGAGGTTCTTGCAAAGGGCCGTTCCACACAACAGTGACCGAGTTGTGTCCGCCACTTTGGTGGCATGGTAGCTATGCATGCGTTGAGAACTCGAAACAAGAATCGACACTACTTCGTTATACAGTCGAACCCCTATTAAGCGGCCAATCCCTATTTTAAAAACGACTAGCCACTTGCCATTTCCCCGAGGGTGGCCGCTTAATAGGGGTTCGACTGTAGTTCAAAGCCGTGTTTAAATTTCGGACCGTCACCGTTCTATTCACATTGAAAAACAGGATTGTCGCGCCTGAGAACCTCATCAACAGTATAATTTTTATGGCTGATATAATGCGCGTATTTAGCGAGTGCTGGCTTTTTAAGCTATACGCGCCCTTGTACCCAGAGTCCACGGTCTCCTCCGTCAGCGGTTGGTCGTCGCCAGGTGGAACTCTGGGAGAATGGAATTTTTCATCCCAGAAATCTGGGATAACGGTCACTTCCACTGCCGTTCTTGTTACACGAAACAGCCAATCAAAAAAATTCGATATTTATTCCATACCCTATACCTGGCGACGGCCACCGCTGACCGAGGAGACCGTTGACTCTGGGTACGAGATTGAGAGGGAATGGGAATGACAATAAATTCTCGGAAAATCAGAACCTTGCGTTGTTCTCGGAAATCGGCGGGTATTTTCGAGGTCCATGGACGCATTATATTTTTACTTTGTCTTGTAATTTGGTTCGGCGACGAAAATGCCGTTCATCGACAAGGATTTGCCCTGTGTAAGGGCTACTATTCACAACTGCTCAAGATGCAATCGACGATTCTCGGGGAGAGGGAATTTGATCAAACATTTACAGCAGAGCATGAAACATCAGGAGTCTTGCGTACCCGAAAGCTGTGTTCATTGTGGTAGATCCTTTAAAGACACCAGATCTTTAATACAGCATCTAAAAAACAATCGACATCATTTGAAAGATCTACATCACGCCGCATGTACAGGGAAGTTTCAACTCGTACAACAACTCATGCAAAATAAGTTCGCGAACTCGCCAGGAGATTCGCATAGCCCGTCTTCGCGATCACAGACGGGGTACACGCCGATGCACTGTGCCGCATTTGGCGGTCATGACGAGTGTTTGAAGATCATGCTTAGTTGGCCGGATGGAGATTCGAATGTTGTTGATCCCAAGGATGGCAGGACGCCAGTTCATCCGCGGCGTGGAAGGGGCACAGCAAATGTCTCAAGTTGTTGCTCAGAAAAGGAGGTGATCTACGTAAACCTGATCTCAATGGAAATACTCCAATATCCTTAGCACGAGATCCCTCTTGTTTGTCACTAATTGTATATCATTTAGCTGGTAAGTTCTATCTTTTTTTTCTTGAAAAAGGTTAAGATATATAAGGAGGAGGAATAAGGGGGGTGGGTGGGGGGGGGGGGGGGGTATATGTGACAGGGTAAAAAATATGTTATTTGTTTTAGTCAGAAATGGCATTACATTTTGCCTGTCTGTTCTGAAAAGGGTCTGAAATTACAGGTCTCATTACGTAATTTACATTACTTTCAAATGTTTATTAACTGGCGATTATGACTACATGTAGGACCACTTCAGTTGGTCGGCCATATTGGATTTTGAGCATGACTATGCAACAATACACAAAAAACCTCGTCCAGACGAGGTCTGAATTGGAGATGGATTTTAAATATATAATACGGACCTTCAGATTGGGGTACGAGTACGAGTACGAGTACGACTTTTTAAAACCTATTGCTCATCCTCAAGATCATCACGTGTCACGCCAATCTCCGGCCAGAACCTACACTTCTACTGGTCAGTCACAGGGAAAAAGCGAGGGCTCTGGGAACAATATTGTTTTGAAAGTAGAAAGTCGTACTCGTACTCGTTCTCGTACTCGTACCCCAATCTGAAGGTCCGCCAAGGGTTACAAGAATCAGTTGCTAGATTAAGGTATATTTTGGTTGAAAAAAGTTCAAAGTCATCATCATTTCTTGCATTGATAATATTTGAATTGGTGTACATAAATTTTCAAAAATCTTAAACTGTAAATGTATGCGGCTTTTCACAGAGAAAGAATCGCGGCTCAATGCAAGACCTTACCAGGCAATAGAGGATTCGATGGAACTTGTATTGAACAGCCTTTGTGGTGAGAATCGTTCTGGTCATCCTGTGCGGTTCACACCTCTTCAAGAATCCCCTCATGTTGAGGAGATAAGTCAAGGAAGTGAAGGCGCCTGTCAAGTGGTGCAATCAAACGATGAAGGTAAAACTACCAGTAAGCATGAATATACATCAAAGCTCATTTTGCCAAAGTAATCCCGAGCCTGACCATATAGGCATTATCTGCCCCATTCGTCCTCCACTGGCTTCAAGAATGCAGTCATGCATGCCAGTTAGCCCTCACTTACACAAGACAAATCACAAAACACAGAGCACTTAAGAAGTGCATCACAGGAGCATTAGAATTTAATAGATTTTGCTCCTACAACACACTTCATACAAACCCAATTTGTCAGAACTTAGTTATGCTCAAGTTTGAGGAGAGCTAGGTTGAGAGTTTGCAAGTTAAAACCTGATCCAACATGTTGTGACATTGGGCTGCAATACACTTTGCCCTCGTAGAACTTTTAATTTTCTGATCTCCACCCTTATGGATAGTTACTGGAACATTTTATTACACTGACGACCAGGCAAAGATTTTGAGGGTTAGACTATCCAGGGACTGGGAGAGTAGCAAATACTTCTTTTTACTTCATGCATCAGGGGATGTATGAGCCAGTAGACGTAACGGTGAGACATGATTTCTGATTAACTGATGATTAACTAATTTCTTTTCTGAACCCAGAGCCTTGCAGTAGTGAACCTTATGAAGTCCTTGCTAGAGGAGAAGTGGCAGTTCAAATATTTAACCAGGCCTTGCGTGAAGGGAAAGCCTGTGTGTCTCGCATGCAGCTCACTGTGATTGGTGATGTGGGTGCAGGCAAAACAAGCCTGGTACGCACTCTCAGTGGAGAGGAATTCATAGAAGAAAGACAAGAGACGCATGGAATCGAAACATCCATGGTTGAGAAGACAGAATTAGATGACTCATGGCATGCTGTTGACCTCAACAAGTCCCATGTAGATGACATTTTAGCAGATAAAGTATACCAACGAATTAAAGAATTCCTCAAGGGTTCATCTGACCCAGGACCGTCCTTTTTAACCGAAAGGCATCGTCCTACTGGCATAAGACGACTCCCCAGCATTGCAGGCCCACCTATATCAGAAGCCGACAGTGATACTACTGACCACACAAGCGTGATTCCATCAGTGTCTTCTCCGGCTGGATGGATCAGCGCACGTGAACAAACAGCTCCTCGAGATATACCAGTCGACCAAATTGTGAGAAGGCTGAGAGATATGTCATTAGACGACAAGGAACGGAAGTACGCCCAAATCAGCATTTGGGACTTCGCTGGCCATCCTTTGTATCAAGCAATGCACCACGTATTTCTAAACAGGCGCTCCTTCTATCTCGTCGTGTTGAATCTGGTCCAGCTCTGTAATCCTGAGAGTAGAGACCGAGCACTAACGGAAATTCACTTCTGGCTCAACTCCATACGCGTCCACACTCCCCAGACGACACCTGTATTCCTTGTGGGAACCCGACGTGATGAAGTAAGCGAAGATATTTCTCATGCAGAGGAAGTTCTGTATGATGAATTAATTGAGAAATTTGGCCAGCAGCTTGTGAAAAGCAAGGAAAATAGCTTTTTGTTTGCTATAGAAAACAGGCTTGGTAGCGATGATGTTGGTGCGGTGGCATTAAAGAAAGCTGTCGTAGATGAGGCTTCTCGCCTTATGAAAATGGACGAGGAACTTCCTGTCCTGTGGCTTCATTTTGAAGAGGAGATCCTCAAGTGTAGAGAGAGGCCAGACTGCCCACCCTGTGTACGTAAGGCCTTCCTGAAAGACATCATGATGGAAAGTAGCTCTCGTGTCGACGTGAAGGAAAGAGAGTTTGATAGTATGCTGCACTTTTACCATGATAGTGGTGTCATCATCCTGCCAGGTAATCGTAGTCGTAGAAAATTTAACAATCCATAGATGATTTACTTGTAGAGGTCCCTTGCCACTCTACTTTCCATGGACGAACACTTCCTGCACTTCTGCAGGGATGTCCACTCACGGGCAGTGAGACTGTATAAATTTTCCTGCCAGTGCACAGGTTGAAGTTTTGAATCTACAAAATTTATTGTATTAGAAAAATGGCTGCAATACTCTTCCATGTTGTGTTATAGGCTGATAAGATGGCTAATATCTCAGATACAACACAATCACAAGGCTCTTTAGTTTCTATCTTATATTTCAAACGTTTTCCAAACTACACGTCGTGTGTTTGGACCTTTTGAACTCGGTGTTGGTCTCTTGTACAGCCTCTACCGAACACATTACTATAGTTTGGCCAAGCTCCTGTTCTATGGCTTAAAGGAGCCAAAACACAACCTGAAATAAATGTATCTAGTCTGACAGTGATTAAAGAAACCTATCTTAATCTGTTTTCAGAAGAGTTAATTGGACCGAAGACGCACAGCTCCGAGATAGATTACTTAGTTGTCATCAATCCTCAGTATCTGGTTAATGTCATGACTTGCCTGCATGACATTTCCGACCACTTGGATGTTGATCGTGAGCACTGTAATCAGTGGAAGAAGTTGCAAGAGGAAGGCATAACCGACATCCGTCTTCTGGAGCATTTATGGAAAGAGTTTGATAGCCCTGCCACGGAACTTGTTGGCATCTTGGAAGCTTCGGGTATGCTGTGCCCCATCTCGGCTTTGGCAGAGGTTGAGGACGGTGTTGTGCAAGATGAAAGTGAAAGTTTTGGGTCGGAAATCAGCAAGTTCATCATTCCATTCCACCTAAAAGAGAAATGCCTGAGAGGAAAGTGGGAAAAGCTTTGTCGCAAACCCTGGACAGCATTTGGCATTTGCAACGCAGATAAAGTCCTAATGTTTGATTTCCATAGTTTCCTGCCTCCTGCCCTGTTCCATTACTTCATCGTTCGCACAAGTGCAAGAAGCAAATCCAGCAATGGTATGAGGCCGGTCATTGCCAAAGAGATGGCCATCTTCTCGTTTGGAGACAGCTTCTTCATTTATACAGAAAACGCGCCAGAAATACAACCAGATTCAAATAAAGGCCAGGCAAGTATTGTACATGTATTTTGACACCTGACAGCCACCTTTAACCAGATGCATTTTCAATTTTTCCAAGTATATTCGGACCTCGTAACTATTTGAAGTTGTGGTAGTACTATGTACATGTATAACTCGATATCTACCAGTAGTATAAATCTTGCCTCGATGTTTTCCTCTTTCAAATATTTTGGCATTCGATTGTTTGTTTGACGTATTACCACAGGGAAGAAAAAAGCTCAGGGAAGCAGTCACATTTTAAACGGGTCTGTTAAAAAATGGCAATGTCAGAGCACCGTGTAATAAAAAAGTGTTATGATTATAACCACATGGCAAGTGGAAACGTTGTATTAAAGTGATGACATGGTAATAAAACAGCAGATTGAGCCGTTTTAACGTAGTGTTCTGTTTTCTTTTTCTTTTTCGTCGTTAGGTACAAAAATGGCAAAAAGCTGCACGAATTGTTCAATATCTTGATGTCAATCATGACAGATATCTGCCAGCGTCACTTCAGGTTTCTTAAGTTCAGCTTTGGGCCCGTCTGCCCTAACCCACGATGCCCTGGTTCCTCATGTGATGGTATGGTTCTTCGCCTAGACCCATCCTCTGATGAAAGTGATGGTGAAAATGATGGTCACTCCACATGTGATGACGCCAGTGATGTTTCCCCAGTCGAGGCTCGCCACCATGTTATCTGCATTGATCCAGCAGCGGCGTCAAGGCCTTTGTGGTGCAACAGTACGCCAGTCCATGAATTTGAAGAAATCAAAGAGTGGCTTGTAAAGGTAAGGGAGTATTCCTAACTATTTTCATCGTTGAAAGATATACATAAAGAGGTTTACAATCAGCTGTTAGATAGAAATTCACAAGTTATACGAACTTTTATCTTATAAAATCACAGCATAAACAAACAAGTTTTCTCACTGGCAGCTTGCACATGTTTGGACTAGTACCACCTGATAGTTGATACGGTAGAGGGGTGGAGGAGTAGCACGAGGTGGGTTAGGGCTCGGGCCAGAGTTACACGATGGAGCTCTTGCGCCTAAAAAGGAACCACGTTGGGAACCTGAAAGACCACGAAGAATCTGCTGGAAAATTAATTCTCGAACTAATTCTCCTTCCGCGTTAGCTGCCAAACTCAATTTCTGTAGTAACCTCTTACACCTTTGGCCGGTTTTTCACGCAAAGATTTCGTGACAAGCCAAACGAACGCCTGCGTAGTAGGCTATTTCTGTTGAGGTATGTATACTGATCACCTAAACTAGGTACTGTTCTGTTTTGTCCAGCCCCAGAATGCTGTCTCAAAAGTCCCGGAGGATTCTCCTTGTTTTTCTAGTAAGTATATTCCACTTTATGTTACTTTGTCTCTTGCTGAGACAGAACAATATCACTTTGCAAATAATGCACAACATCCCCATATTGACATACCTTTGGTAATTCCTATCTATCTTCCTTAATTATGAGCTGCAAGGTGATTAATTTCATTATAAACCAACTGATTTCGATGCATTGTGGATTTCGTTTTCACACACTAAAATTGACCAAAGGTTGATTTATGTTAAGGAAATCAAGTTAAAATCTTGTTAAACGTTCTTGTTCAGCTTTGACTTTCTTATATCAGGTTTGTCGTTTTCCATGATTGACAATGTTTATTATTCGTTATTGTTGCTTTAACCAGAGCAAGCAGATGGATGTTGTCTTGCTTTAGTCGCTAAATTAATGGCCAACAAATGGAAGTGGCTTGGCAGATCTCTCGCTGTCCCAGACGTAACCATCGACAACATTCAGACCGAGAACCAATCAGAAGACGAAAGGTCGTATCAAGTCCTTAAAAGCTGGTGTCGAACCAAGGGCTCCAAAGCTACTGTGCACTCGCTAATGAAGGCCCTTCAAGAGGTTGATGACGTAGAAGCTATGGAGGGACTCTATCGACACTTGGGCGAGCGTCATGTTGAAGGAACTGCAATCTGAAGTTGGACATGCCACGAGAGCAGTTTTCTTTCGTAAAATTTCGTAGGGGTAGGGTGTTTCACAAAATTGCATAAAGTGAGACTTTATATGAAATACAGTAAAACCCCGCATATAAGAAACTGTGGATTAAGAACCTGCAGGCTGAAATTTGGTAAATTAAACCACTTCAGTGTGACAAATGAAGCAGGTTCTTATTTGGAAAAAAATATTAAATCTCAGAAAACACAGGCTTAGACCAAAATGTGCTTTGGAGGTCCATAATCACAATGTACTGTATGAATCTGATTGCCTGTCTGGTGATTAAGGTCATTCCTTATTGCACTGCGCATCCTTTCTGCGCATCATTTCGCGCGTAATTAGCGCGCGCACATTAAAAAATGGCGGCTTTTTCATTATGGCTATGCTCGCCAGAGAGGTAAATGATTGTTTTCTCGTAAACGAGCGTGGTGACCTATCATTTTTTTTCGCATATTTAAGTCTAGTAATCATCTTCTTTCTATACAAGGAGTATAGACCAATTCTCAGTGCAGGAAAATTAATAATCACTGAAAACGTGAAAAAATACGTGTTTTGGTTGATTTTGTAAGGAATTAGGAGGTATTTTAGTCGATTATATCTCTTTCGCGGGGCTGGTGACCTATTCTTTTTATTCTATATTTTGAAACATTACATCACAATGTTCAACTAGGGAAAGTTTCAGAAACTTCCCAGTGTAACTTCTATTTCGATGGAATTACCTTAAGTGATACAAATGTCATGTACACTCCAACTGTAACTCTGTGGTGGTTCCAAACATGATCAGAGGTAGAATGTGAACTCTCCCTTGCAGTGTTAAGTAGAAGTTCTACCTTGTCTGAAATAAGAACCTATTTAAGAACCTAAACAGCCTGATTTCTCACTAGACATGCAATTTATAAGAACCATTTCAGCCTTCCTTGGAAAAATAGGGGCTCTTACACGGGTTTTTTACTGTAGTACAATTCATTACCTTATATGGCATCAAGTATGCCTTATTTTGAAATGAGCCAGCTACATAGGCTTCGCCCTGTATTTGGCCCTTCGCCCTTTATATGAAATAGTACAATTTATTATCATACGTATATCAAACATGAAATTCAGTGTTCATCATATTTCCAAACACCGAGAAAAGAGTTGAAAATACGACGCACAGCGGAGCATTTTTGACGAAATTCGAGGTGTTTGGACATCAGATGAAACACTGTACATGTCTCGAGTGTTTGACATATCTTTTCAATCGAAGGAGTAAACGGTTATGATTTCTATTGTTTTAACGTGATGAATTAGTAATGATTTTTGGGAATTATACGGCACCACGTATGAAATGGAAATGAGTTAGCTGCACAACTTCGCCCTGTATCGGTATACCAGTCGGGGGAACGAGTGCCGGTTTTGGCAAATCTTCGTGGAAGCACTCGAAGAGTTTCCGAATCTTTTTAGCCAATCAGAAACTAGCAGCAGGTACTCACGAGTACTCCGAAAGCAATCGCGCCAGCAAATACGTCATGTTGCTTAGCAACGTCGCGGATGAACACCGCGGGCTCAGTCCCGTCTCGGAGGCGGGATTTCGCCATCAACTGGTCCTTGTTCCCCAGACTGATACAGTATAAGCAAACCTGTACCACACACCTAGAAAACCAGAACGAAACAAAAGGTGACCTTTGAAATGGTGTGAAATTGATTTGGCGATTGGTGATCAAATTTAATTCTGACGTTAAACATATTTTAAAATTCTAGACTGAGAGCTCGTAAAACGAATGTCAGTAAACTTGTTTCACTTTTCCGCTAGCGATTAGCTGTTGTTTTCTCTTTTTGTAGATATACAGTTTAGCAATCAAAACTGAGTACAGTGATAGTAGAGTATATAGTCTTAAAAAAGAGAATTAACTTTAGGCGCTTATGCCAATAATATATATTTTTATTTGAACTCAGAAAATTAAATTAATTAAATCAATAATTATTAGATGTTGTTATTTTTACTACAGTTCCGAATTTCTCTATTTCTCATTATTACATCTACAGCGATGTAAAAATAAACTGCGTCTCATCAAAAATACATTCAGCTTTATATGATTCAGTGTTCAAGAAATACTTATACACTTCAGTCAGAAATATCATTTAGTTTTTCCGCCCTTATAGACTTAATTATTAATAGACATTTTAGTGTGTAGTACAATCTCGTTCCCAGAGTCCTCGTTACCCTTGTCCAGCGGTGGAGCGGCCAACAAGGAGCTCTGGGGGGAAGCGATCCACCATGACAGGTTTCTAGGACTTCCGGCTCTACTGCGCATGTGTTCGACCCCATGTTTCAATAAACGGACGCCAAGATTCTTGGGCTTCCGGTCTTACTGCGCAAGTCAGGCGGATCACTCTATCCCAGAGGTCCTTGTTGGCCGCTCCACCGCTGGACAAGGTAACGAGGACTCTGGGAACGAGATTGTGTGTAGTATCGCTATACATTTTTACTCGTAATTTGTACTCTTGTAGTTTGTCCTCTTTTGTCTCGTTACTTAATTGATAGTCCATGATTTTTTCTCCAAATCAATTTGTATTTGCCTAATCGGTACACTTTTGAACTTTCTAGTTAGGCTTTACGATGTCGTTAATTAATAAAATAAACAAACTGCCCAGCACCACTGATGCCTGTATTCTTTCGTGCTTTCTTTTCCCCTCCATATTGGTTTGCATACATACATGAAAAGCTACGGCTGTTGTCGCTGGTCGTGAGTATTCATATGTCATGCAGTATTCCTGTATTTATAAAGAGAGGCAGATGCAAATCACCCCGACATACAATAAAAATCTATCGATTCCGGTTTGTTACTAGTAAAAAGCTATCCTAAAATTTAAAAGACCGACTGAAAGATACAAATTAGCTAACACATACTTTTTAACTTACTCAGTTTAAACAGCGATAAGGAATTTAAATTATACGACAGTCGGCCGGTGTATCGTTAAAATCTTTTACAGCATGATAGAAAATTAAAATAAACACTGCTCCATAAAGTTAAAATAAACACTGCTCCATAAAGTTATTTCACATTTAATGCCTCAGTAGACTCGCGAAATCACAAAAAAATATGTTTTCGTGCTTTCACTTACAAGCTCCCCTCGGCTTTTGATTGGATCAGGAGCTCATGATTGAGTATGGGCGCACGAAAGATTGCTTTTGAGCTCCTTGCTGTAACAATGTTGAAAATGAATTTCAAAATATTGTTTATTTTTTTCTCCGTTTAGAGCCGTTTGCAGGTGCATGGAAACGCACTACCAGTTACTATACGAAAAATCCAATTTAGTTAAAACACCCACTCATTTAACAGGGATGCTATAGACTAAATAGAAATGCTACATCCTTTCAGTCCATGCGCATGCAGAAGTATTTTAAAGGAGCTACGTCACGGTTGGCGCATCTTGAAAAAATTGGCCATTTTTTTCAAGTTCGTCATTCGCAATCCGTCTTAATCTTCTCCATCCTCAACCATCCTTGTTCCTGTTTTCGTTTGAGTGACAGCTGTTAATTCCTAGTTCAATTAAAAAAAAATAAAAATACTAGTATTAAGTGCATTTTGCCGCAGAGGCCAATAACCATCAGTTTCGACATCAGCAACTTATTTCCTTATGGGAATATCTTGTTTCAGTATTTGGCTCGTACGTAACAACCTTTAGAGAGAATTACCAGAATATATGACAAAAAAGAAAGAAAGAAGGATGGAAAGCTGCTTTTAAAAAAAAAACACTTAACTTGTCTTCCAGCTCCGGGAGCGGAACTTGAACAATATTTTTGCTCTTCATCGGGATTCGTGAGTCGAAACTTGTGATACCCAGAGGAGATACCTAAATACGATGTTCTTCATACATTTTAGCACTATTCTCGCATTTTCTCTTTGAGGTTTCATGAAATTTAAAAATGCCATCATAGGTTCATAGTGAAAGGTCCCGTGGAGTTTTAAGAATTTTTGGAGGATTTTTTAAGATGTTTGTCAGGAAGAGAAATGGATGGGGAATAGTGGATTTGTTACAATTGGGAAAAAATGAAGATTTACATGTAATGGAGAATTTAAAATTAGAATTTTTGGTTAATAATTGATAGATGGACACCTAAATCGGTCTAGCCCAACGCGAAAGTGCTTTCGTGTTGGGGGCAACTGTCTGTCTGTTGGTGTTGTTTTTTTACCAATTTAAACCTTCCTAAACTCTCATCCAATTTAATAAGAATCTGAGTCACAAACATTTCAGAACGAGAGCACGTTGATCGACAAAAAAAGGGTGAGATCCAAAAGGCAATGCGGACAAGAAGAAGGAACAGCCATGCAAGCTGTTGGTTCAAGGCCGCTTTCCGTAAGAAAGAAGTCTTTCAAACTGTAAAAGTACAGTGCTCAAATATCTGCAGTGGTTTTATATCGGAGGCACACATCACGCACTTCTATGGCCGATCGACACGTTGTGGAGGATTGTAGATAAATATTACATTTTACTTCATTTTGAGTGGAGTCGAGGGAGATGTTACTGTCACCAGAAACCACAATGCATCACGTCAGCCTTGCAAAGGGCCGTTCCAAACAAACAGAGGCTACGATCCTTTTGGTCAGCACAAAGAATCGAGACCTCTGGCCGGTTCCAAAACCAGAAGTCCGCGAATCTCGGACTAACCGTCAAATCTGACAAATCTGATTGGCTGAGAATATAGAACGAGTACTCTGAGCATGCTCAACAACTTGGGACCGGCCAGAGGTCTCGATTCTTGGTGCTGACCAAAAGGATCGTGGCCTTTGGGGACGAGAATGAAACGAAAGTGACTCAAAAAACCAGAAGTCCGCTGGCTTTCAAACAGGGCGCTAAAATGTAGTCTTCTCCCACCCGACAGGGCTGAATAACGTCTGAGCATGTGCGGGATTTCATGACAGTAACAGCAATTTTTTGTCGCCAACGTGTTGTTGTTTGGTTTTGAAACACGACGGCAAGGAGAGATAAATGTCTTTTATTTCCGCTCCAAAACGGGAATATTTCCTTTTCCTACTTTCGCAAATAATAATTTGAACACTTCAAAGTTTACATCGAAGATTTTTCGCCATGAAATGCCGTGTCGTTTCTGCATTTTCGCGGACTCTGACAGCTTAACTTTACAGGCAAACTCTTATCCTAACCTTCACGGCGTTTCATTAAATTCCATTTTTAAATTCCGCCATTTTACCTATGTTGTTGCTATGGTTTCCTGGCGAGCGCTTGAGACATGCGCAGACGTTATTCAGCCCAGTCCTCCCGCCCTGCTTTCAATCTCGACCCCAGAGCCCTTCTCTTTTGCAAGAAAGAAGCGAAGGTCTGGGGTCGAGAATGGCCCTGCTTTCTAAGCTTCGTGCGCGCGTAGTTATAAACGCGAGGGAATGGGAACGACAATAAATTCTCGGAAACCTTGCGCGTTCGCGCGTTCTCGGAAACCGGCGGGTATTTCGAGGTCCATTTATTTAGGGACGCATTATATTTTTTCTTTGTCTTTAATTTGGTTCGACGAAAATGCCGTTTATCGACAAGAATTTGCCCTGTGTAAGGGCTACTCATAACTGCTCAAAATGCAATCGACGATTCTCCGATAAAGATTCAAAGAGAGTTTGATTCAGCATTTACAGCGGAGCACTAAACATCAGGTGTCTTGTGTACCCGAAAACTGTGTTCATTGTAGAAAATCCTTCTCAGATACCACAGCTTTAATCCAGCATCTACAAAAACAATCGACATCATCTACAAGGATCTACACCACGCCGCATGTACAGGGAAGTTTCAACTCGTACAACAACTCATGCAAAATGAATTCGCGGACTCGCCTGGAGATTCGCATCTTCCGTCTTCACGATCACAGACGGGCTACACGCCGATGCACTGTGCCGCATTTGGCGGTCATCACGAGTGTTTGAAGATCATGCTTAGTTGGCCGGATGGAGAGCCGAATGTTGTTGATCCCAACGATGGCAGGACGCCAGTTCATCTCGCGGCTTGGAAGGGTTATGGAAAATGTCTAAAGTTATTACTCAGAAAAGGAGGCGATTTTACATAAACCTGACCACCATGGAAATACTCCAATATCCTTAGCACGAGATGACTATTGTTTGTCGCTAATTGTCTTTCATTTAGCTGGTGAGTTCTATCTTTTTGTTGTCGAATTTGAAGGGTTATACCCTTGTGGCAGATGGGGGTGTGGGGCGGGGGGGGGGGGGGGGGGGGGGGCTTGGGGAAGGTATTCCCCTATTTATAATACAGGCTGAGAAATTTCTGAACGCTGATTGGTCAAAAACGAGCTGAATTTATCTCAAATACCACTCTTGACTTGCCATATTCGGAAGAGAGTGGTATTTCAAGTCTCTCTTCCAAATATGGCAAGTGTGACAATTGACTCTAAGAAGAAGAAAAAAACAAGATGGCAGACATTTCTATTGTTTAGCGTGTGGACTAAAGTGGGAATTTGAACGAGATTATCTGTCAAAGTGTCCAAAAACCTTCGAATATTGAAAGCAAAACACTTTTGTGTGGTATAACTAAGCTGAACAAAGCATTCCATTGCTTAAACGTTTCAAAACGAAGCTCCAATGACATCTGTGAAGCTACGGTCATCGTGTACTCGGGTAGGATATTTGCCTTGTATTATAAACAAATAATAGCATGAGTTGTACGTAGTATTTGGAATAATACCGGCTTGTAATATTTCAAAATTGTCCAAAATATCACGAGCCGCTTCGGCAAGTGATATTTTGGACAATTTTGAAATATTACTTGCGGTATTATTTCCAAATACTATACTATAACTCATGCTATTACCTATACATATTAGCTATAGTAATAGCATGCACTGGCCTTTTGATCTGAAATTACACGGGTTCATAAAGAAAGAGAGAAAAAATATCTTGACCAATATTTCTCCGAGACAGACCTCATGCTAGTTCAATAACATCTATATATTTTTACAAATCTACTCTTGCAGTATTTTGAATGAAATATTATATAAACAGAATGAGGTAGCACGCGCGCACCACACCATGCATCTGACGGTATTAAAAAGTTTACTAAAAATTCCAATGTTAGAAGATTTTCGTGCAAACATAAATCTTGCGTGTCTATACTGATAAAGTTGGACACAAATTCTGTGTTTAACATCAATATATACATTTTTTATTAATTAATATATTTCATTAACGATACCAATTGTTGTTCATAGAGAACACATCACGAGTCAATGCTTTCCAGTCAATGCAACCTGTATACTTTGAGCACCTTCTCGCGGTGCAGACCACTACAAGAATCCTGTCGTGTTGAGGAGATCACCCAAGGAAATGAAGTTGCCTGTCAAGTGCCGCAAATTCGATCCAGCAGTGAAGGTAAAATTACCAGGAGGCGTAAATATACACCTAACTCTGATTTGACTATACAGTCAAACTTCCCGTAAGCGGACACCCTCCGGGCCAGAAAACGTGTCCGTTTACGAGAGGTGTCCGCCTACGGGAGGTGTCCGTTAGCGGAAGTTTCGACTGTAGTTATCCTCAGGCTGAAACATAGCCATTCTCTACCCTACCCTCCTCCACTTGTTCTGAGAATTCTGTCCTTCATGCCATCCCTCACTTATATTCTTATATTGATACTAACTATACACGGCTGGCAATTGCTATAGAGCATTAAATACACTGAAAAAAACACCCAACACAAATCCAACTTTCCCCCGCTATTGGGTCAAGTAAGACACACCCCAGTTGGGATTGAGACCGTGACTGGCCGTAATTTGTCAAGATTACAAGAATTTGAGCCTCGTGTTGTGTCCTTAGCAATAAATTTTGCTCTCATGGTGGCTTAGTATGATCTCCACCCAGATGAATGGTTACTGTAAAATTTATTAGAACAACTAGGCAAAGATTGTCAGGGCTAACCTGTTGAATGGGAGTAGCGATGCTTCTTTTTACTTCATGCATGTGCCAGTAGATGTAAACGGTGAGAAATTGCACTGAAAAATAACTGCCCTGAATTGTTTTCTGAACCCAGAACCTTGCAGTAGTGAACCTTATGAAGTCCTTGCTAGAGGAGAAGTGGCAGTTCAAATATTTAACCAGGCCTTGCGTGAAGGAAAAGCCTGTGTGTCTCGCATGCAGCTCACTGTGATTGGCGATGTGGGTGCAGGCAAAACAAGCCTGGTACATACTCTCAGTGGAGAGGACTTCATAGAAGAAAGACAAGAGACGCATGGAATCGAAACATCCATGGTTGAGATGACAGAATTAGATTATTCATGGCATGCTGTTGATCTAAACAAGTCCCATGTAGATGACATTCTAGTAGATAAAGTATGCCAAGGAATTAAAGATTTCCCCAGGATTGACCAGTCCTATGACATCCAGGAGAAACTGTTGAGTTCCCCTGACCCCGAAAGGCATCGTCCTGCTGGCATAAGACGACTTCCCAGCATTGCAGGCCCACCTACATCAGAAGCCGACAGTGATACTAGTGACCAGACAAGCATGATTGCAGTTTCTTCTCCTGTTGCATGGATCAGCGCACGTGAACAGACAGCTCCTCGAGATATACCAGTCGACCAAATTGTGAGAAGGCTGTCGAGTGAAACGTCAGAGAAGGAAGGAAAGTACGCCCAAATCAGCATTTGGGATTTTGCTGGCCATCCTTTGTATCAAGCAATGCACCACGTGTTTCTAAACAGGCGCTCATTCTATCTTGTTGTGTTGAATCTGGTTGAGCTCTGTAATCCTGCGAGTAGCGACCGAGCACTAACAGAAATTCATTTCTGGCTCAACTCCATACGTGTCCATACTCCCCAAACGACACCTGTATTCCTTGTGGGAACCCGACGTGATGAAGTAAGGCGAAGATATTTCTCATGCAGAGGAAGTTCTGTATGCTGAATTAATTGAGAAATTTGGGCAGCAGCTTGTGAAAAGTAAGGAAAAGAGCTTTTTGTTTGCTGTAGAAAACAGCCTTGGTGGCGATGATGTTGGTGCGGTGGCATTAAAGAAAGCTATCGAAGATGAGGCTTCTCGCCTTACATGTATGAAAATGGATGAGGAACTTCCTGTCCTGTGGCTTCATTTTGAAGAGGAGATCCTCAAGTGTAGAGAGAGGCCAGACTGCCCACCCTGTGTACGTAAGGCCTTTCTGAAAGACATCATGATGAAAAGTAGCTCTCGTGTCGTGGAGGAAAGAGAGTTTGATAGTATGCTGCACTTTTACCATGATAGTGGTGTCGTCATCCTGCCAGGTAATCGTAGTCGTAGAAAATTTAACAATCTATAAATGATTTACTTGTAGAGGTCCCTTGCCACTCTACCTTCCATGGACGAACACTTCCTGCACTTTCTGCAGGGATGTCCACTCATGGGCAGTGAGACTGTATAAATTTTCCTGCCAGTGCACAGGTTGAAGTTTTGAATCTACAAAATTTATTTTATTAGAAAAATGGCTGCAATACTCTTCCATGTTGTGTTATAGGCTGATAAGATGGCTAAGATCTCAGATACAACACAATCACAAGGCTCTTTAGTTTCTATCTTATATTTCAAACGTTTTCCAAACTACACGTCGTGTGTTTGGACCTTTTGAACTCGGTGTTGGTCTCTTGCACAGCCTCTACCGAACAAATTACTGTAGTTTGGCCAAGCTCCTGTTCTATGGCTTAAAAGGGCCAAAACACAACCTGAAATAAATGTATCTAGTCTGACAGTGATTAAAGAAACCTATCTTAATCTGTTTTCAGAAGAGTTAATTGGACCGAAGACGCACAGCTCCGAGATAGATGACTTAGTTGTCATCAATCCTCAGTATCTGGTTAATGTCATGACTTGCCTGCATGACATTTCCGACCACTTGGATGTTGATCGTGAGCACTGTAATCAGTGGAAGAAGTTGCAAGAGGAAGGCATAACCGACATCCGTCTTCTGGAGCATTTATGGAAAGAGTTTGATAGCCCTGCCACGGAACTTGTTGGCATCTTGGAAGCTTCGGGTATGCTGTGCCCCATCTCGGCTTTGGCAGAGGTTGAGGACGGTGTTATGCAAGATGAAAGTGAAAGTTTTGAGTCGGAAATCAGCAAGTTCATCGTTCCATTCCACCTAAAAGAGAAATGCCTGAGAGGAAAGTGGGAAAAGCTTTGTCGCAAATCCTGGACAGCATTGGCATTTGCAACGCAGATAAAGTCCTAATGTTTGATTTCCATAGTTTCCTGCCTCCTGCCCTGTTCCATTACTTCATCGTTCGCACAAGTGCAAGAAGCAAATCCAGCAATGGTATGAGGCCGGTCATTGCCAAAGAGATGGCCATCTTCTCGTTTGGAGACAGCTTCTTCATTTATACAGAAATGCGCCAGAAATACAACCAGATTCAAATAAAGGCCAGGCAAGTATTGTACATGTATTTGACACCTGACAGCCACCTTTAACCAGATGCATTTCCAATTTTTCCAAGTATATTCGGACCTCGTAACTATTTGAAGTTGTGGTAGTACTATGTACATGTATAACTCGATATCTACCAGTAGTATAAATCTTGCCTCGATGTTTTCCTCTTTCAAATATTTTTGGCATTCGATTGTTTGTTTGACGTATTACCACAGGGAAGAAAAAAAGCTCAGGGAAGCAGTCACATTTTAAACGGGTCTATTAAAAAATGGAATCACAGGCAATGTCAGAGCACCGTGTAATAAAAAAGTGTTATGATTATAACCACATGGCAAGTGGAAACGTATTAAAGTGATGACATGGTAATAAAACAGCAGATTGAGCCGTTTTAACGTAGTGTTCTGTTTTCTTTTTCTTTTTCGTCGTTAGGTACAAAAATGGCAAAAAGCTGCATGAATTGTTCAATATCTTGATGTCAATCATGACAGATATCTGCCAGCGTCACTTCAGGTTTCTCAAGTTCAGCTTTGGGCCCGTCTGCCCTAACCCACGATGCCCTGGTTCCTCATGTGATGGTAGGGTTCTTCGCCTAGACCCATCCTCTGATGAAAGTGATGGTGAAAATGATGGTCATTCCACATGTGATGACGCCAGTGATGTTTCCCCAGTCGAGGCTCGCCACCATGTTATCTGCATTGATCCAGCAGTGGCGTCAAGACCTTTGTGGTGCAAACAGTACGCCAGTCCATGAATTTGAAGAAATCAAAGAGTGGCTTGTAAAGGTAAGGGAGTATTCCTAACTATTTTCATCGTTCAAAGATATATGTAAGGAGGTTTACAATCAGCTGTTAGATAGAAATTCACAAGTTATACGAACTTTTATCTTATAAAATCACAGCAAAAACAAACAAGTTTTCTCACTGGCAGCAGCTTGCACATGTTTGGACTAGTACCACCTGATAGTTGATACGGTAGAGGGGTGGAGGAGTAGCACGAGGTGGGTTAGGGCTGGGGCCAGAGTTACACGATGGAGCTCTTGCGCCTAAAAAGGAACCACGTTGGGAACCTGAAAGACCACAAAGAATCTGCTGGAAAATTAATTCTCGAACTAATTCTCCTTCCGTTAGCTGCCAAACTCAATTTCTGTAGTAACCTCTTACACCTTTGGCCGGTTTTCACGCAAAGATTTCGTGACAAGCCAAAGAGCGCCTGCGTAGTAGGCTATTTCTGTTGAGGTATGTATACTGATCACCTAAACTAGGTACTGTTCTGTTTTGTCCAGCCCCAGAATGCTGTCTCAAAAGTCCCGGAGGATTCTCCTTGTTTTTCTGGTAAGTATATTCCACTTTATGTTACTTTGTCTCTTGCTGAGACAGAACAATATCATTTTGCAAATAATGCACAACATCCCCATATTGACATACCTTTGGTAATTCCTATCTATCTTCCTTAATTATGAGCTGCAAGGTGATTAAATTTCATTATAAACCAACTGATTTCTATGCTTTGTGGATTTCGTTTTCACACACTAAAATTGACCAAAGGTTGATTTATGTTAACCCAAAGGAAATCAAGTTAAAATCTTGTTAAACGTTCTTGTTCAGCTTTGACTTTCTTATATCAGGTTTGTCGTTTTCCATGATTGACAATGTTTATTCTCCGTTATTGTTACTTTAACCAGAGCAAGCAGATGGATGTTGTCTTGCTTTAGTCGCTAAATTAATGGCCAACAAATGGAAGTGGCTTGGCAGATCTCTCGCTGTCCCAGACGTAACCATCGACAACATTCAGACCGAGAACCAATCAGAAGACGAACGGTCGTATCAAGTCCTTAAAAGCTGGTGTCGAACCAAGGGCTCCAAAGCTACTGTGCACTCGCTAATGAAGGCCCTTCAAGAGGTTGGTGACGTAGAAGCTATGGAGGGACTCGATCGACACTTAGGCGAGCGTCATGTTGAAGGAACCGCAATCTGAAGTTGGACATGCCACGAGAACAGTTTTCTTTCGTAAAATTTCGTAGGGGCAGGGTGTTTCACAAAATTGGTTCTTACATGGGTTTGTACTGTTAAGTTTACCTTATATGGCACCAAGTATTCCCAATTTTGAAATGAGCCCGAAAAGCCAGCTGCACAGGCTTCGCCCTGCATTTTGGCCCTTCGCCCTTTATATGAAATAGTACAATTCATTACCATACGTTTATCAAACACAAAAGATAGTGTTTCATCCTATTTCCAAACACCGAGAAAAGAGTTGAAACTGAATACGATGCGTGGCAGAGCATTTTTGACGAAATTCGGGGGGGGGGGGGGGAGGGGGCACTCCCTTATTTTCGCTATATAGGAACGTGCAGCTGGACAGGGTATGGTTTTTGAGCATTTTGGTCTGGAACAGGGTATACCAAAAGGCATTTTTGGGTATCAGGGTATCAGTTTCCCAGGAGTTGGCATGAAGATCGGTAATTGATACTCTGGCATAGGGTAGATGAAGTAGTCAGACGAAAGGAAACGCGTAGGAGTGTTAAAAAAGCTTTACAACTACAACTCGCAGTGCTGCTTAGTAGTTTAGCCTTTTGGGTTAGAAAGAAAATCGTTAAGAATCGTCCGGAATAGGGTATCTTTTTTCAACATTTAGGGCCTGTTTACATGGAGGGAGGGTGACCCGGGAACCCGGGTCACCCTCCCTCCATGTAAACAGGCCCTTAGTCTGGAACAGGTTCGCAAAATTAGGGTTGTTATAGCCCAGCGGCACACCCCCACCCAAATTTTTTGGGAGAACCCCCCCGGGCCAATTTCACCTTGAGGGGAGAAAGAACAATGCACCCCTCCACCCCCTCGGTCAGTTTACTCTGAGGTTCTCCCGCCAAATCTAAGAGTCAACTTCGAACCTGCGTGACGAAAAACGTGACTGGGTGATGCAATATTTTGGCTAGCGTAAGTTTGAGCTTAGGTCAAGTTTACTGTGTATAAAATTTTAGCTAATGTCAATTGCATCATAATCAACAAGGGCACAGATGTGTTTTCGCTCAACGTGAAAATAAATTGTGAATGACATATATGCTGTGGAATTGTGTAAGAAAAACTGTTATGTTTTTGGGACCGAGTTTTATCGTTCGTTTAATGAGGTAGGGCTAGCGACATGAAAAAAAACCGTCCATTTCTTGAAGCGGCTCGATCGGCCGCTTAATAAATTGAACAAAAAATGATTGATTAGTTAAAATACAACTCAAATACGTGGCAGTTGATAAAACAGTTGTTTTTATCAATGATTATTTTGATAGCTCACTTCCGATTCAAACAACAAAAGGGAACTTTGTGACAAGCTCAAGAAAGATCACAGACAGATAATCCTGTGTTTAAGTAGTCCATGTTTCAAGATGACTTGGTCCACTACTACTGATTAAAGAGTAATCTTGATTTCTATGATTCAACAAAGTTTATGTCGTGTGTGGTGCTTTTTTGAATTCGTTTCCATCCATATGTAAAGACTGAGATCAGGAAGCTACCGTATGTAAACATTTTCAATATTTTCCACAGGCAGTAGAGGATCAAAATTGGACTTTTTCGGGTTTCGATTTATATGCTTTATACGATGACCTTTGTGAGTCGATCTATTCGGCTTTATACGCGGTGTATTGCGTTACTACATTATTCGATCATTAAGTACCCGCTGGGACGACAAAGAGAAAACAATAACAAGATCGAATAACGCAGTAACGCAATTCGACTCCTCTGCTCCCTGTGTCATTTCAAGTCATCAAGTTTCATTTCTGCTGAAGTAAGAAAGACGACTTTTTGTTTGTTATCCAACTACATTCTGAAACTCTGCATCAGCACATACATGATCAGCTTCACAGATTAGTATTAAAAAGAATCACTGTTCTTATGCACACATTTTTGATTTCTCCACCGCAAGTATTTGAATTATTCATCTCTTGTAGGAAAAGACGATTAATAAGCTTATTCCTGACTTCATAGGTTAACTTTAAGATGCTCAGCTTCACAGATTAGTATTAAAAATAATCACTTTTCTTATGCACACATTTTTGATTTCTAGACAGAACGTATTTGAATTATTCATCTCTTGTAGGAAAAGTGTGAATGTTAAAACCTTTCACGACAAACGATTAATAAGCTTATTCCAGACTTCATAGGTTAACTTTAAGATTACTGTGTAGAAACTGAAATATATATCTAAATGCCATCAACTAATGACAAATAGTCATTTGAAAACATACCTTAATTTATCTTAATACCACTAATCCAAGGACACTAATCACGTTTACAAAAACATATACCACGGGGTATCGTAACTGCGATCAGGAAGAGAAATCCCAATGCGGATTGCTTCATGCTCATAGCACAATACCTCTATTGCATCATCTTTACATGACCAGAGATTGCGTCATGTCAACCGTGGGATCGAATAACGAGAAAAGGTCACACAACAAAATTTAGCACATTTTGCAACAACACTGCTGTTCGCTGCTGTGGGACATTTGTCTTTGCTTTTTCCAATGCGATTACTGTAATAAACTAAATACATCTACTCACTTACACGACACTACAGAAAGAATGTGGAAGATAAATTCTCTACTGGCTAATTTTAGAGCGAGATGCGATAACATCATGTCAACCGTGAAGAGGACTAAGGCTAGCGACACGAAAAAAAAAGTGCATTTCTTGAAGCGGCTCGATGCCCATGATGCATCGGCCGCTTAATTAGCGCGCGCATAAAGAAAATGGCGGCTTTTCCTTTACGGCTAAGCTCGCCAGAGAGATAAATCGTCATTTTCTCGTAAACGAGTACGGTGACCTATCAATTTTTTCTCTTATTTTGAGTCTAGTAATCACCTTCTTTCTATAAAATAAATATAGACTAATTTCTATTGCAGAATAATAAATAATCACCGGAAACGTGAACTTAGCTAATAAAAACGTTTCTGGAAGCTGATATTATAAGGAATTATGGGGTATATACAAGGCCCGCCTGCTCCTAAACGAATAAAGGGACCCCCCTTTTTTATTTCAAAATTTAAGTTCCCACAAGATAAACAACCAATAGGCAAAGTTTGAATGAAAATCTATTGTAAGTTCTATTTCGATGGAATGACCTTAACCGTGCCTGTCCCTAATGAAATCTAGTCAACACCCCCCGGGTCCGACAGGACTAAAACCTGCCTGATGTTGTGGCTGCATAATTACGTGGATTGAGTCATAAAACTTCCCGGTTATGATGACAGTACGATGGTCCAATTTCGAATGTGTTGGCAGTTATTTTTTTGGATTGGAGGTAGGTAACATCACAACTTGGGATGTGCAAATTCTTTATTCTGCTTTCTTTTAATTTTTGAGGCAATTTTACCTCTTGTGAATCTTTCGACGCTTGCAATTCATAATTGTAACCCCGCGGTGGTTGTTTTCTGCAAATCAACTCACGTTGATGGATATCAGGGGAACCAAAAGACAACTGTATAATTTAGAATTTTTAGAGTCTCGTTATAATTCGACTGCGATTTCAGAATCTGAAAACGGAATCTCGAAAACCACAAAACGACATTTTCGTCTTCTACATGTTCTAGTACTCGTAGTCGCATTCAAAATCTGACCTCTCAGTGGGAGGGTGGAGATGGCTATTCTACATCCCAGTCAGAATCATATCTTATTTATAAGAGGCTGGTTTAAAAAACAAGTGCTCCCTTCTTATTCGCATCGCATACATGATTGAGGTAGAAAAATAACGGCGCAGAAATTCACGGCCGCGCCGCCGTTTTCGTTCCTCTCTGCACTGTCACTATATTTTTGAACAGAAAAAGGAGGTTGATTGTATTCTACCTTATTACAACCTTTTTGTTTCAAAATTGAAAACAAGTTTCTTTCTGTTTTATATATTTACGGACTTTACTGGGCTCAAGAGTCACGCATGCACCTATAATACTGCATAGTAAAAGAGTTTTCTTCATACGTAAACATGCTAAGATAACTTTTGAAATTTCAGTTGCACGTGCTCTTCATATAATTCAATTCATTCTGCACCGATCACTGATTGAACGAAATAGATCTGAAAATGACTTTTGTTGGTGAATATCTTCCAGCTGTCGTATTTATTCGTTATATTTTTATTTATTTTATTTTGTACTGTGGTATTCATTATTATTATAATTGTCGTTTTGTAAGACAAATAACTGCACCAGTTAGTTGGAGTCAGTTCTTGGAGTTAGTTCCCTAAAGAAGACAGGCCGTGCCTGACGAAATATTATATATTCACATTTATCCCAACCGTACAGTCAGCCTTTCTTTGTTGTATTACCAATTTGAAATATACACAACATGAATATATATGCCGGACTAGCTAAAGGTCGTGTTATGTTATTTGGGCCCGTGCCTTCTTCTTTATTTTCGGGCTCAAAAACTTCAAAAAAAGGCTGTAACAAAATCAGTGATTAAATCTCAAACCGACAGGGAATTACTTCAACCGAACATACAATGTAGTTATGCGTCATTTTTGCAATGTGTTTCCATCTAATCTGAGAAAAAAACGACAGCAATATTTTGACATTTTCAACAACCAATCGGTACTCTCGTCTGAAACAGAACAAAAAATCCACTTTAGATACTAGAGTAAATAGAAATGCTGCATCCTTTCAGTCCAGAAGTATTTTAACCAATTAGTGTAGTTCCTTTATTATGAATGAACAGCTGTCACGCGTAAAATATGTCATATTTTGGAATTCTAACAGCGTGTAAACAGGCGAGGATAAATCGAAGGTAAAAATATCCGGATAGAAGTCAATTACTTCACCTTTTCAAAACACGCGAACTCTGAATTAAGTTCAAAACTGCCCAATAACGATTTGGTTTTTTTCTGCCGTCAATCCTAATTACGACGACAACCAACCAACAACCCTGCTTAAAAACAAATTGGATCGAAATCCACCAATCACAGCTCACTGACATCACTTTTTCTTCCTTGCATTTTAGTTTTGTCGATCCTATCACAAGGCAGTCAAAATGGAAGCTTCATTACACCGTCGGCAACATCATCTCAGCATACAGTCATGATGACGTCATCGTCATCGTCATCGTCGTCATCATCATCATCATCATCGCCCAACTTGGAAAATGTGGAATCTGGCAATTTGGAAAACTCGGAAGACAACAAACAAGAAGGGCTTATCACAAGACCGAGCGAATTTAAAGGAAGATTTTCGATCACAAACATTGCATGGAAACCCCAATACGCCAATGTAAAAAGTCAAGACTACAAAACTCTTAAGACATCTCTTGAGATAGCATTGAACAATGCTTTAGAAAATGTAATTTCTGGCTTTGTCATGTGCGTGGTGCAGTGGTTCAACAAGGGAAGCGTGATAACAGACTTTGTTGTTTTTGTGAGAGACAATAAAGAGCTCACCACCGAAGGACTACAAAAGATTATGTTTAGTAGTGCTTCATCTTCTGGTGCAATGGCAAACTTTTCGCTGGGAAATATAGCTATAGAATCACAACAGAGCCAAGAAACAGAAGAAACTGAAGAAAGTAAAGGTACCCTGATGATTGAACTGTGGAAGATAATCTCTATCGGTGGCTTGTTGCTTGTTTTCCTTCTTCTCCTCTTCATTCTTGGTCTTTTGGTGAGTAAGTGGTTAGTCTGTTCCAGGCACGTCATGTTATGGCATGATGCCATGTCATGTCATGTTACTGTACGTCATGTCATGTCATGTCATGTTACGGCAGCCACGGCAGTTCAGTTCATGTCATGTCACGTCATATGTCATGTCATATGTCATTTCATGTAACTGCACATCACGTCGTATGTCATGTGACGTCACATCAGGCAGCCATTTCATTTCACATCATGTCATGCCATATGCCTTATTATTTAATGCGCTCAAACTAGTAAATTCTGGTAAATCTTAGTGTAATAATTTCAAATTGTAGATGAGAAATAAACTGTTGAAAGAAGCGTTAACTCGAGAAAGGCGTTATACAGAAGAACAGCACCAACGCCTCCAACAACAGCAGCGGCAAGTGGAGACAAGAGAGGGACTTTCCATCATAGCTGCGTCATCCACTGATGAATCGACGACCATTCTTCACAACGAAAGGGGAATAAAGGTGTGGCTAAGATGTCCTTAAAAAATAACTCATTCAATCGTTGAAGCTTAGATATAACAACTAACCGTGTTCCTAATTCTTCCTCGCGGTACTCTGGCTCGGTTGCTCAAAAGCCGATTGACGCTACTCTGGGTTGAATAGTCAACCCAGGTTTTACTCCTGTTGTTTAAAAGCGTTATCTAGTGTTAAGGGGACTATTTGTTTGAGATTTGTCAGTGACAATCGTTATTTATAATAACTAAGTGAGTTAAAATGAATTCGATGTCGACTCCGGCCATTCTACTTTGAAAAACGAAACACTAATAGTTTGTGTTGCAAACACCAGATTCAGAAGGACAACAAGAACAGGAAGGAGCAGTGTTCCGGCCAAAGCGTTTCCACGACATCACATCGTTGTGAGGGGAGAGAAACGATTTAGTGAGGAGGGAGGAACGGCTTAAAAAGTAGGGAGGAGGGAGAAACGGCAAAAAAAAAACTATGGAGAAGGGAGACAAATGGGTTAAAAAGGTAGGGATATGGGATATTTAACTGTCTGTTCCTGTCTGCTCCGTTGTGTTTTCGCTTTAGCGCCAGAAGTTCCAAAGTCGTTCATTTTCCATCGGCTCCTCAAAGTCAGCAGATAGACTTGTGGACCTGTTAAGAGACCCTGAACATCTAACAGTACAACCACATCCCAGAAGCACAGGTACACTGCAGGATTATGACGCGATGCAGGTCAGTGTCTCAACACCACTCCATTAAACTTTCTTAAACTCTGCAGAAGTGCACAAATAGATAACATTAACTACGTATTAGATTATTCATGCAGCTTCAAAAAATATATATTATTATTTTTTGTAGGACAATTTTGATCCTAATTCTGACTCCATGGATGATGTCGTAATCACAAGAAACGAGCTCCATTCATCAACGAAAGTGTCTTTTGTTGAACCTTCGGTTTTCGTTAACTCGCCGGAAGACTCCATGGTAGCAACTCACGAAGAAAGACAGAAGGTAAGAAGGTCTAACAACTCGGAATGGGAATTATTTATTTGTTTGTTTGTTTTTTGACAAACATAGTTATTCTTATTATTAACATTATTATTATTCTTTTCAGGTTTAAAATTGAATTTTCCATAAAATGTTAAATTATAAAATACAAGGTTTTATAAAAAAATCTGTGAAACAAACGTTTTCAACCTACTCGGTCATCGTCGAGCTTTTCAGGTTGGCGATCGCTTGTTCCAGTGTCTCTACATGATATTTTAATTCAATGCCACTAAAGAGCTTAAACGAACAAACAAAGAAAAGTACAAAGTGAGATATCGAAGCATTATAGTAAATAAATATACCTTTTCAGGATCAACTACCAGATGAAGAAAAACAAAAAGTACGTGATAAACCTGAGAAGAACCTGAATGAATCTAATAATAAAGCAAAGATACGTTATCAAGTCCAAGCGTTTGAACAAGGAGCCATGACTAACGACGAAGAACAAGGAAAGGATAAAAGGCAATGGGGAAAAAAAGAGCCAAGGAGACTGAAGCACATCTCCTTCCATTCTGCTGCATCGTCACAATTGGAAACTTCAGCAGAGCGTCGGAAACGAGATGATGCGATCAGACCACTGGGTGGAGTAGTTAAGGTTTGTTTTATCACAATACCCAACAGCAGAAAGAGAGGATGATCTAAGAGAAGCATTCCCACATACATGGGTCTCTTCCAATATAATTTTTTTGAAATCTATTTTTAATTTTCAGTCCATAACTGAGCTATTTTAAGAGCACTACCTGATTGGCCAGTTCGAGTAATGTGATGATCAACGAGTAAATAGTAAATAAAATATAATAAAATTCTCCCAGTTTATGCTACAAGAAATGTTTGAATGAATATGCAGAATGAATATGCATATGTATGGATAATATGTATTTTGAAATTATCAAGGCCTGAGGGTTACATAACAGCATTGATATCTTGATTTTTTTTTAATTTTTTGTTGCTGCAGAGATTTACTGTGAATCCACTTCGCCCATCAACTACATCTGAGAAAAATGGAGTGGAATAATGGCTGAGCTCTGCCTGGTTCTTATCATCTGGAGCTCAGTGGTAACAGCCAGTTTGGTTCATCGTTCGCATCCCAAACAAAGACGATAAGTGAAAAGAACTAGCTTCGATTCAATCATTGATGTTTAACAAATATAAAGCACCGATATAGGAAGTGAAGCGAGCAGGAAAGAATTCTACAGAAAACACAAGCTTGTACGCGCTCGACTTATACGCGAGTGTTTTTCTTGGCATCTTGAGTGCTATCCTGATCGCTACTTATAAACACACAACAAAGCACGGTTAAGGCTTTTATTCCTAGACATAAACTTTAATGTAAGGCTTTCAACTGGTCTAGAACTTGTAAACCATAGTTGCACTGAAACAGTATAGTTACCGCCATTGCCTTATTCAATCTACAATGGTTATCCGGCTAAGTTCACAATACCTGTTACCATGACTTTTTCTTGGAAATATCAAAGGCGGCTCTGCTAGCAGGGTAAGATTACTTGGATTGGAATGATGAATATTTCCCTATGATTCAAAGTTCATTAAGGTATCCTTTATTTAATAGATGCATGCATAGAAACGATAACACTAAATCACATCTGGAGCATTTGAACTCGTTAGGTCTTTATGCTACAAAGGTATCCAAATAAGTCATTTGAACTATAGGGGTAACATTCAAACCAACATAACATTTCACTTTTAAATGCCAGGGGCCTCAAACTCGACAAACTTGGCCGCCATCCTACTAATTTTATCATGCTCTTTCCTCTTATCGTATAAATATTTGTTTTAAAAAGGTGAAAATTAGTCCATGCCACCACCACAGTTGCAGAGGGTCTGTTCGATAATTTACACTACACTGATCAATCTAGACACAATTCTTGTGTGGTTACTACATGTATTTTGCGCGAGCTGCGTCAAATTATTAAAATCCGGATTAAAGGAGCTACGTCACGGTAAGTACATGGATCTTGAAAAATTTAGCCTAAATATTTTAAGTTCGTCATTTGCAATCCAATTTAATCTTGTCCATCCTTATAACCATTCTTGCTCCTTATTGTGTTTTATTATCTTACCTTAGTAAACATTTTTTTAACCTTAATAAACTATTATTTTAAGGTTTCCTTCAATTTCAAAGGTAATTTTGTACACCGTAAAAATCATTTAAAATATCGTGACATAGCTCCTTTAAAATTCCGTTTACACGACAAAATTTTCCAGATCCCTAGAAATTCGGTACCCAGAAACGTTTTCTCATAACACGATACGACTCTTATACTGAGCTTTCACGTACATCCACATGCAAAACGACGCTTTGCAGGCTCCTCGGAGGGGTAGTGTCAGGCTGTTCTTGGTCTGTCACAGTCACAGTAACAGTCTTGAATCGGCCATCTTTTTTTTCTGGTAAGATTCGAAGCGTGCTTCGGGTGAATGTTCTTTAATGTACTTCCAGTTCTGACGGAGAATCTGTCATATAAGATATGATACAAGAAACTCATTAGTCTATAGCTAGGGACAAGTACGACTGCGTATATTTCTAGGGAAAAGGGTAAAATTAAGACCACAGTGGGCCACACCGGGCCCACACCGCCAGAGCCTTTCTCGGTTCGATACTCCCTCCTGGATATGAATCTAGTCCATCACTTACCCCCCCCCCCCCCCCCCCCCCAGCATTTTGTCAAGCTGTACGTATACAATAAGGCAATATTTCACTGCATCATTCCTAAATGTAGCAGTATTACAAAAGAACCAAAGATCGCGGAAAAAGTCATTTTGGAAAAACTCAAAATGATTGGGAAAGCGTTCTAGCCTTGCGGTTTAATTTCTTTTTAGCCCTTGCCACTATCTATAGCTACTGCAGTCGAACCTCCCGTAATTGGACACCCTCGAGACCAGAAAAGTGTCCGCTTAAGAGAGGTGTCCACTTATGGGAGGTTAACCATGTAGATTTGTATGTAGCTGGGAACATGACCAAGTGTCCGCTTACGAGAGGTGTCCGTCTACGGGAGGTGTCCGTTAGCGGAGGTTCCACTGTATTATTGTTTATACTTTTGTGATGTATCAATAATGATATTCCTTCTAGTTGTATTCCTTGGTTTTTAGTGGCAAATAAAACTTAACTTGAACGTAAATCTAAAACGGTTCATATGTTAATTTTTAGCTGCAGTTCACAGGCGTGTACTTACCACAACAAGGAAGGTTATAATCACCCCACACATTATCACCGCTGCAAACACGATCAGTCCCACGGCTACGGGCTTGGTCTTCTCACTCTCTTCAGTTTCGGTTTGCTGTTCTTGTTTCTCCGCAACGGAGATCATTTCTTCAAAGCTGCCATTCTTCGTGAACTCCATGAATATTGCTTCCAAGTCTTTTTTCTTTAAATCCGTGTCTGGATCAACAAGAAGAAAGTACTCCAACACGAGTGCCGAACCATCGTGCGCTGCAGTCACAGAAGCGATCTCGAAACCTACAACGTCATCCGCATCTTGGTAGATTTCTGAAAGAGCAGCTTTAATTGCAGTCGTCAGGTTTTTGTACTCGGTGCTGTTGTGATCATTGTAGGCATCAATCCAAGACACACTCGACAGCGTCAAAGTCATATTTATCCGAGCGTACGATGTTTCTGCAATGCTACCGATGTCGACGGTCATGTTGAGGGCTTTTTGGATGTCAAACTCACAAAACGTCTTTCCTTGCTTCTGCATGAATTTTTTCACCTTAATGTCACTAACCCATTGTATTTCCTTAAGATCCTTTCTCAACTGATTCCTCACAGCCAGTGCTGTTTCTTTGAACTCTCTGCTTTTCTTGTCTGAGAGCTTTCTGTCCCATTCAATCGACATTTCATTGCGTGTAACTTCTACTTTAATGTTGAGCCAGTTGTCTGCAAGATCATGAGTAGCGAAAAACGTTATAGCTGTAATTTCTACTGGGCAGACTGGGAAACAACCCGTATACCAACATTTTCTCCTAATGACGTTTAATTCAGCCTTATACGCAAAAATAGACGTTCTCAGTTATGAAAAAGCGTGTAGGTTTTAGTCTTTTTCTACATTATTGAGTTATCATTTTAATGATTTTCGCACGCGCCATACAGACTAAAACAGAAACGGCACGAACTTTAAAATGAAAGCCTGCTCTTCATTATTATTAACAGCCTGCGGATGTTGTGACGCGCCAGTGTATTTTCATAATTTAGATAATTCGAGATGAAAGCTTAATGACCGATGGTGAAACATAGTTTCTTAAAAACACGTCTCGATTAATAATTGAAACCAGCGACGCGTTTACACATAAAGAGCAGAAAAAGAGAAACGCGTTTAGTTACAAATATTTTGTAAGTGGAAACAAAAATATAGATACAAAGTTACAAAATGCTTTAGACCAAACGTTAGTCCGTATATATTTACTGAAGACTTCAGCTTTCAACCAACGAGAAAAACAACATTTTGGGCCATACCGATGAATGAAATTACTTTGGTAATAATTATCATAATAATCATAATTAACATAATTTCGCCCTTCGGCTTGTTTTACGTTTTTCAAGAATATTTTAATTTATATACACTTAGTCAGAAGTATTAAAAGTCAGCTATATTCTAGTTGCGAGTATACTAAGCAATTTTGCTTTACTGGTCTTTACTGTAAAACGGTTTTTGACAAAACTTTGAAGTTATTGTAATATGGCATATTAAGAAAAGTGCGGTATCCAGTTTCGTCGTTAACTTCGTCGACGTTTCCCTAAAACTACCGTTTTCGCTTCGAAAATGTCAGTACCACGCGAAAGTTTGATTCAACATTGGCCGATGCAAGGTTAAGGTAAAATAATTGCAAGCCAGAGATGTTTAAGAAGTTATAACGGCTGCTTATTTAAAAGAAAAAACAATTTGAATATTTTGGAGTCGTTGCTTCATGCACATTTAAGTGTCACTATTTGTTACAAGGTTGCTAGGTGGAATTCAAAATTCTTAGGCAAAATTAACTCACCAAGCGTCCATACTGTTACAACCATTGTTATCATAATAACTATGCTTATGATATGTGATGAAGCTCCCACGGAAAACATAGTATTTCCGATCTCAAAACAGAACTACAATAGCTTTCGATTGTAGCAACGTTTTCTACAGAAGTTCATTCAGCTCGTTCGAAGCTGCATCTGGCTATGTGGCAAACAAGTTGTTCCCTACAGGAATCATTAGAGTTTGTTGTTTCCGCAGAATACATTTAGCCACCAGATGTCTATAAAAACTAATAAAATTAAATGAGAGTTTTGTTTTGGAGCTTTGTTTTTTAACCTCCCACGCAGACATTCTATGGCTTGTCACACACACTTTCCTCCCATATAATGAAGCACGCGATCCGAAAGAAAGGGAGAGGTGTCTGAGTAAATTGTACTGTTTTTCATTGAATTTGGAAACGATGTTATAATGTTCTAAGCGCTAGTAATACCGTAATATTATTCATATTGTCGACGTAGCAATTTCCTTGGTCGACAAAGCATTTTAGCTGTTCTGTAATCTCTATAGCAAGAAGTTGTACGCGTGCCGTACACGTGCCATACCATTCCGAATATTCTAGAATTTTAGGGTTAACAAAGGAACCTTTTCAGTGTACTCGTGCTGTAACGCTATTTTTAATCTTTACCATGTATAATGATGTAATCAGCAAAACAACCGTTGGTATAAACAGATAAATTTTATTGTTGTAATTTCGATTTTACATTTTACATTTTACATTCGTGCGATTTACATTCGTTGGATATTGAGTTGTACGATCTATTGTACGCCGAGAAGAAGTGTTTAAACTATGATTGAAGTCAAGTCACGTGTGAGAGTTCTTGGTCCGTCCGAAGTCCATTTGTTGCAGATCGCCGGTATTCAGAAATTTGTGACGAATTTCTATCTATCTGCTCAGAGTTAATTTCCTTCCAAGATAAAGTCAGTTCCGTTCATTTTCTGTTCCGAGGAGGAAAAACCTATTACCACAAAGGGTTAGGGGGCTTACCGTAAAAGCTCTATTAAGCCCCCGGGGGGCTTATTTAATTTCAGGCCTCAAGAAGGGGGGGGGGGGGCTTATTAGAGAGGGGGGCTTAATAGAGAGGGGGGGCTTATTTCAAATCATAAATTTTCAAGAAAATTCACATTAATTTTCAAACTTTACTATTACACCACTAACTAAAACAGAACAAGAAATGGGTTATCTATGACCGTCTTACAAAGGAAACGTCATTTATACCCTAACTCGACGATAGTTCGGGAAATTAAAGACCACGTTTCAATACAAAGTTACTCAAACGCCAGAAAATATTGCTGAAAAGTCATTTACATCAGCCTGGCGGAAGGAGGGGGGGGGGGGGGGGGGGGGGGGCTTAATATAGCTTTTATTAATATAGCTTTTATGGTATGTTGTTTTTTCGTAATCATTAACCGCGCTGGGCCTGGGATTCAAATTTCAGTTCCGAATGTCATTTTTATCTTTAAAGATTTCTTCTACCCAGCCTCCTCTCGGTGTTCCGCGCTTCTTTAAAGTGAGACCTGCAGCTTGTAAGATAGTTAGTAGTAAGAGAATGTATTCACGCGACAAAACGAATGGTCAGCTGATTGTCTATATATAGTGTGAAAAGTGGTAGATATTTACCTCGCGGCCCGGTAAATATCCACCACTATTCACCTCCCCTTCGGTGGATAACTGTAAAATATCATCATCATAAGTATAACTAGAATTAAAATTACCTACACAAAGTAGCTGAATAAAAGTTCAAAAGTTTGAAATTGAAATTTCCACACACAAAAAAGATTGTATCAAGAGAGACAGGATGGTGCCATAATAAGCTGACATTCAGAGCGAACACAGAAAGAAACAATGTGGTACCTTTTTGTTAACAAACGCATGCTTGTGAATATAACACATTCCGTCACAAAACTTGCATTATCCATTATTATTTCGCAGTGGAAATCGTTCGTTAACCAACCCTCATGGTGAGATGTCCACAATTACAGACATTTTCGAGTTAAATGAGAATTTAACAGGTGTAGACTAAAATGTTTCGAGGATTTGTAAAAGCTGATAAAATTGTTTTTACAAAATAACTAAATCCAGTTACGAAACAAGACGGATCCATTCTGAAAAAAACCCATAATACCCATATCTAAATATCTCTTCTCAAAAAGAGATATTTGTTTCCATATTTTGGACCAAACAAACGAATAAATTTTGACGGTTATTAAACACGGGTCTTTCTGGAAATTAATTACATGTATGTACCAGATGGTATTAAAAACATATTGAAGTTAAACGATTTTTGAGGTTAAACGTTCAGGCCTTTAAAACTACTCATATAGCTATTTTTTTACCTATTTTGAAAGAAAAGGCGTCTTATTTCACAGTATTGTAAACAAAGCAAAAAAAACTGCACAAAAAAATGAGGATGTGAGGACCAAAGTTGGTCGCCATAGCAACAAATCATTTTTTCTTTGCGGGTGATAACAATTAACGTTTTTAAAAGACTTGCTCCGAAAAAGGTTATACCACTTATCAGGTGCACCTCATATTTTGTTGATCAAGTTTTATTTACAACTTTAAAGTCGAGGAAAGGGATTTTAACTCTTGGTTTTAACATGTCTGCAGCCTTGATTCTCTTCTGGTCTGGGATAATACTCAGCAGCTTTTCAGTTTCGTATGGTAAGTATGCATATTGAAACCTTTGTTTTAAAAGCATTTTGGAAAGCTTTTTAAGTTTATTTTTATCAAGTCGACTTTGCAATTAGTTCAGTTCGTCTTTATCAAAGAATGTGGAGAATTGAGATAGCAGTGGCAGTGGCACAATAAAAAAATAGTACGAGAAATGAAATTCAGTGTTTGGTAGTCAAGAAGAAATGGTCGAAATTTGGCGAAATCGGAAATACGCAGTTCGTAAAGATTTGTCTTTGTTTCATTCAGTAAACGATAAAATTGTCAACGATCAAACATATTGAATGTTTTAGCTATATGAATTTCCTGTTATCCATCTAAGCCAAGTTTATTTTAAGTTCTTAACAACAACGATAAATTTTATACATAGACATGTTTCACGTCAAGGCGTATGGCTTATTCGAGTTTCAATCGCTTTACACTTTATTTCTTCAATAAAAGCTGCTGGTTTAAGAAAGTAACACCAAACTTTAACACTAAAAATTAATCCAGTGTCACTGAAAACACAACTCAGGACTAAAAACTAGAGACGTCCAAATTTGAGGACAGTTTACACTTATTGCTATAATATTGCTTGGGTTAATCATTTTCGCCTACGTTAAAGAGGCAATGTTTGATGGTCGATTTAGCATTTATGGTCGCTCATTAAACGTTTTGTGCAAATGAAAGGAAGAACAATTTTTGTACGAAAATCGCTATGATTTCGATTTTTTTAAGGGAATCAGACCACCATAGGGCCATCATCAGGGAATCAGACCACCACAGGGCCATCATCAGGGAATCAGACCACCACAGGGCCATCATCAGGGAATCAGACCACCATAGGGCCATCATCAGGGAATCAGACCACCATAGGGCCATCATCAGGGAATCAGACCACCACAGGGCCATCATCAGGGAATCAGACCACCATAGGGCCATCATCAGGGAATCAGACCACCACAGGGCCATCATCAGGGAATCAGACCACCACAGGGCCATCATCAGGGAATCAGACCACCACAGGGTCATCATCAGGGAATCAGACCACCATAGGGCCATCATCAGGAATCAGACCACCACAGGGCCATCATCAGGGAATCAGACCACCACAGGGTCAGCAACGACAGAGACCATCACAGGGTCAATAACAGGGACACAGAACCCCACAGGATCATCAACATCTGGGACACAGTCGAGTACAGGATCATTAACATCTGGGACACAGTCGAGTACAGGATCATCAACCTCTGGGACACAGTCGAGTACAGGATCATTGACAGTTACAACTGGCCATGGGACACAGTCGGGTACAGGATCATCAACATCTGGGACACAGTCGGGTACAGGATCATCGAAAGTTACAACTGAGACACAATCGGGCAAAGGATCATCAACATCTGGGACACAGTCGGGTACAGGATCATCAACATCTGGGACACAGTCGGGTAAAGGATCATCAACATCTTGGACACAGCTGGGTAAAGGATCATCAACATCTTGGACACAGCTGGGTACAGGATCATCAACCTCTGGGACACAGTCGGGTACAGGATCATCAAAAGTTACAACTGAGACGCAGCCGAGTACAACATCGTCCACAGTAGGAGCACCGCCAAGCACAGCATCTTCATCACGATTGGCAGCAGACGGAAAGCGTGACGGTCGAATTGATAATGGCGATGAGCGCAGAGAGGAAAATGACAAGACTTCCCTTTCTGGTTGGGCAATAGCAGCGATAGTTGCTTGTGTGGCTCTTGTGATGATGGCCATTGCAGTGGTTGTCATAAAAAAGGTAACAGTAACTTAATTTAAAGGAGCAGTGTCACGATTCTCCTAATGTCTTCATAGCTCGGTTGGTAGACCATCGCCATGGAAACGCGCGGGTCACGAGTTTCATTTATTCGATCAGGCTTCTTTGCAATTGCTTAAATTGCAAGCACAACTGCGTGGATCATTATTTTCTTCACTTAACACCCTCTATGGAGTAATATACCTTTACTTGACTTACAATTGTCTGTTTGATAATACATTGATGATGTTTGAGCTGTTTTCAATCCATCGTACCGAAAAAGATGGCGACTGGTACATTTACCCATAATTCTTAGCAGACGAAAACCCTAAAAACGCTCATAAAAACGCACAGAAAAGTTCTATAAACTTCGAACCTAGCATACACAATTTTGTTAGTACAGGGACGAATTTCGCAAAAATATGGCTTTCTATGTGCCTTATTGGCTGTGTTAGGTTCGCAAGGTATTGTGGTAAAATGTACAGCCGCCATCTTTTTCCGTACGTGGATTGCATGTCATGAAACCAAAACGAAAGCAATTATATCCATTCACAACAAGACCAAGTCGTAATTGGTTTTGGTTTTGCGATTGGTTTAGAAGGCGGAGCGAGCTTTTTAATAGAGTAGTAAAGCAAAAACAAAGCAATTCCGGATTACATTCCACACTCAATTGAAAACCAAACTAAGAAGAAAACTCTTGTTAATCATTCTTGGTGTTAAATTAAATTGCTATTTTTTAATAATTTCCTAGGGCTGGCGTGGAACCAAGGCTAACCAGGAAACAGCAAAAGTGCCATAGTTCATTGGAGCAAAACAAGTGGGAGATGCCTCTACTAGGGGAGCAATCTCTTAGCCACAAACTCGCTACAGTTGGAGAGAGATGTTCGACCACTGTACCATAGTGCCAAGCTAAAATAGACGACAATTATAAATATAACCATGTCAATAATAGAAATCTCGAATCTAAGTGTTTGCCAGCAAGTCTGACAATAAATTTCAGCAAGTAGGTGTCCAAATATAGCAGTCCGGTGCACTTAAATCAACGTTTGTATTTTTTTGCATTTAATTTTGTGTGTAGTTTTTTTTATTTTGACTTTGTATCTATAACTCATATTTTCCATCCGTCATTTGAATATCCTTGTGTACTTTTTTCTGTAATCTAGCGACATAAGTGACATATGACTTGATTAGCCCCTTGGGGAACCTATTTAATCTCATTTTGTTTCGTCCTGTCGATGTCTAATTTGAAACTCAGCCTGTACATAATTATAATGATAAGTAGAAATAAAGTTGTTGTTGTTGCTGAATGTTCAAAAATGGGACTGGATCCGAGTTTGTAAATTTTAAAGTGTAATACGCCATTTCCGAGTTGCCTTTTGCTTCTGTTTCAAAACGAGTCCTGGTGCACAACCTTTCATATGAAAATGAGTTTGATTTGCAAGACAATAGTAGTAGGCATCTGTCGGACGAGGTCCATAGATTTAGCGCGCTGTAAAGGTTGTTGTTGTTGTTGGTTGGGTGCAGCGTTTGCTGTGGCTAAACAGTCCGATTTTAGATTTGCAAATACGGCCACAGTTCTGACAGGTAAACTGTGCGTGCCTCGTGTAAAGTTGTTGAGAGCTCGCAACTGGCATTCCTCTTCGCTCTTTTCACCTCCGCTGCCAGAGTGATGTGCTGTTCTCCAACTAGGAGTGCTCTGTGCATCTCCGCTTTCCAGGTCACTCTGTCACTAGCCAGTGCCTCCCACGTCCCTGCATTCAAGCCTTTACCATCTACCAATTGCAAGACAATAAACACGCAAGTAAACTCATTCAGTTCCATATCAAAGGTTGTGCACCAGGACTCGTTTTGAAACAGAGGCAAAAGGCAACTCGTAAATGATGATTCTAACAAGATGCCAACAATAAAAAACAATCAACAGATCTGCATGGCATATTTATGTTGAATTTATAACCCGATTTGCTTACATCCGAGAGGTTGGGCTGAGGCTTATAATCGGTATCAAAAAACCTACAAATTGAAAACTCTAGACTTCTCCTGAACACCATGCACACATTGTTATCAAGAATAACATATACGGATAAATCAATTTTATCATTCGAATTTTCACGCCCCTTCTTTTGATTGGTCGAGAGACCACTACGTCACCTGACCTGCCTATACAAATAATACTTTGCTCGTGCGCATTACCGTCTACCGTGCCAGGGTCAAATCCCTTTCAAATTCAGTTAAAGGAGCTACGTCACGGATAGCGCATCTTGAAAAAATTGGCCATTTTTTTCAAGTTATCCGTTCGTAATCCGTCTTAATCTTCTCCATCCTCAACCATCCTTGTTCCTGTTTGGTTTATTATCACCTCTTTGGTGTTTTTCTACCTTAGTAAACTATTATTTTGAGGCTTTCTTCGATTTGAAGGTGATTTTACATTTCGCAAAAATGACTTAAAATATCGTGACATAGCTAAAATTATTTCTGATAATAAACCCACCAAAAAGCCTTTTGAACAAATATAAACCCAGGCGTATTATTGGAATCACAGTTACCGTATTTTATTAGCAAACGCATGCAAGGCTCAGTCAATATAAGTCTTTAAAAAAGGACCTGCAAGATCGTGAAAGATCTAGACACAGCAGGAAAACTACCTACAAAGGGATATTTGAAAGGGACATGCAATTCTCAAGCTAGACCTGCAATTGTGACAGACTGAGATTTTGTAACAGGTGATGAAAATCATCTCTTAAAAACATTAATCATGTTGGTTTAAAATGCAATCCGGCTTTCATCGCCCCGCGATATCGTTTCGATTAAAGACCACATCTTTAAAAACAGGACTGCTTTGTTTGAGCTTTTGGGCAAAAAAACAAAAGAGAATTTCGAATTAAAAGAGATGTTTCTAGCAACAATTCATACGTAAACAGGGCCGTAGCTAGCGGGGGGGCAAGGGGGGCAACTGCCCCCCAAAAACCTTTTCACTTTCTGAAGTAAATAGTTTGAACTTTACTGTGATCTGACCTTTGCAAGTTTTCACAACTGATTCGCTCATCTTGTTGAGATGGCAAACAAAAGGAAAGCGATTCAAAGACAATGAAATGGGTAATGCATTCTGAAAAACGAAAACTGCGCGTTTGTTTTTTTTTCGTGTTCAAATAGCCGCTTTTCTTGATTAAATATGCGAGCGGGGCTTGGTACTCTCCCCAGATTTCGCTCGGCATATTTAAAAGTCAAGATGGCGGCGAACGAAGAGACTTAGTTAACAAAATCTCGGAAATGTTGCTGTAAGCACTAAAATACCTGTCATTTTACACTTAATCGACATTGAAATGTATCATAGAGAATGCTGAAAATAGCATTTCCGAGCCTCTAATTTCAAAATTTTCCGCCAGACCCCCTAGCGGCTCGCTCCTTCGGCGCTCGCTTCATTGCCCCCCCAGTTCAAAAAGTTAGCTACGGCCCTGGTAAATGATGGTAAAAACAATCGGGTAGTTAGCTTTCTTTTAGTTAAACGTTCAAGACGTTACAATTGGACCATATATGGTATCTATTTCATCGATCACCACCGGAAGTTTCCTCTTTGCAGAGTTTTGCTACAAGACAGAATACTACTTAAGTTACTTTACAGTTTCGTCAACATATGTCGAGATACGTCATGTGAATTTTTGAGACATTCTTCTTGATAAAAACACATCTCCTTTGTTTTAAACATCAATGCGACGTCAGTGAATAATGGTGGATCATCACAGCTGCACGAAATGAAATTCACGGCTTTGCGGGTTATTAAAAGTTGGACTTTATAGTAGCAGTTAGCACAATAGGAGATAGACATTCGGAGCTACGCAATGTGAGTATGCTCCACACTTCATTGATCAAGAATAAGAGCGACCAAAGCTGAAAAAGTGAATATTAGTTACTCATACTGGTTACAGCATGGCTGCAGCATTGATTATTTTTTGGTGCGGGATAATAATTCTAAGCAACGTTTTAGATTTGGTAAGTATTGATTTTACCGTCCATACCATATAACCTTACTTGAAGTTTGTTTTGTGTGAATACAGTCAACTCTCTGTTAACGGACACCTCTATAAGACGGACGCCTGGTGTTGGTCCCTGCGCGCCATTTCATGTTACTGTATATAAACTCTCTATAAGCGGACCCCTCTCTAAGACGGACAGTTTGTGCGGTCCCGATGGTGTCCGTCTTAGAGAGAGTTCACAATACTTCACATGTTGGTTCTCCGAAAAAAGGAAGTTCTCCTGATTCAAACATGAACATGTGCAATATTAAAATATAATGTTATTGGCGATGTTTCCAAATTAATCCAAAGAGCAGTGTAATAAATAAAGAAAAAACGACTTTGCGAAGCCTGCAAGGTTAAGTTTGGTTTCTTTTAGTAAAAGGTAAGAACGTTCGAGTTCAAACAGCTAGGCCAAGCTTGAAAACAGCTGAAAAACTCATAAGTTTCTAGAAACTGCAAGTAGCCATATGGAATTATCATTATTACCATTATATCGCCTAATAATCAATCCTTGCAAAGATAAACTGAACATTTAACGAATACCAAAAACTAGGGACAACCTTGAGCTAAGATACGATACGAAGATCATCTTCCACTGAATATTTCGACCATCTGTTTCGTTAATACTTAACTAATCGTTCCTATTTTTTTCCAAAATTTCTAATAACTTAAGGAGAATGATAAAATGCCTCGAAAATAAAACTGAAAAAACAATTTCGAAATGTACAAAGTTTACAACTTTTCGTGATTTTGAATTACTTGCGCAATCATAATCGCAAGGACAGCATATTGCTGTCCGACTTTCGGCGATGTTAATATTGAATCGATGCGCCCTTCGGCAGTATTGTTATTTAAATTTGTCAAGTATACAATAGTTATATCAATGAGTGTGAAAATCCATCACCTTGACTATCAACTCCAACAAAAAAATGTGTAAAGGAAAATACAATCAGAATCATTAAATAATAAATAATCGATCACAAAAATTAAAAAAATTCACCACAAACGCTAAACTACTCCGTTAATATAGCAGAGAAGTCCAAACCGCTGCCCTTAAAAGTGGCATTCTATTTGGGATTTCACGATAAAACTAAAAGTTATTCTCAACCTCTTTATTTTTGCACATCATCATCGTAACTGAGAACTCACATATTTTTTTGGCAACTGCAGGAGAAACATCATCAGTACCAGACACAACTACAGGAGCGTCATCAACAGTAAAAGATACAACTTCAGAAGCGCCTACAGACACAACTACAGAAGCACCTACAGACACAACTACAGGATCACCTACAGACACAACTACAGGATCACCAACAAACACAAATACAGGAGCACCGCCATCTTCACCACCCACAACAACCATCGCCATCCTCACCACCACACTGACAACCATCACCATCGCCACCACCACAACAACCATCACCATCGCCATCCTCACCACCACAACAACAACCATCGCCATCGCCATCTTCACCACCACAGCAACCATCACCATCGCCACCACCATCTTCATCCTCACCACCACCACAGCAACCATCACCATCGCCATCGCCATCACCATCACCATCCTCACAACCACCACAACAACCATCACCATCGCCATATTCACCACCACAACAACCATCACCATCAACAGACCCAACAACAGGAGCACCTACAAACACAACTACAGGAGAACCTACAGACACAACTACAGGATCACCTACAGACACAACCACAGGAGCACCAATAAACACAACTACAGTGGCATGCGCACCTACAGACACAGCTACAGATCTGAAATATGGTAAGTTCCATTGTTAGCTTTTTGCCCAAAACTGAGGCATTGCATGTACATTGTATGTAATGAATGGGTTATAACACTCATAACGCCTAACCAGCTTCATCAAAGGGTAAATAAAGTTCTTCATTAGTATAACGTAAACGGTAATACCTTCATGATTACCGTCACGAATATAGTACCTCATACGGACTTTGTATACCGTCACTAAATGTAAATAGTTCACTACAGGAACAACAGGAACTACAGGAACTACAGCAACTACATGAACTACCACAACTACTGAACTACACCAACTGAGTAAAATACTTGAACTATTTACATTTAGTGACGGTATACAAAGTCCGTATGAGGTTCTATATTCGTGACGGTAATCATGAAGGTATTACCACGTAAACATGGTAAGCAAGTTCTTCATTCGTATAAATATGTACTTATATACAACACAAATATCAAGGTGGTCGAATAATAAATATATGTTTCTAGTGAATCTTCCAAGATTTAGTTCGATAAATTCGTAAGCCAAGATATGTACCGAAGTGAGTGCGCGCGTGATTCAGGTTAACTTCACTCGCATCGTCGGACCACAGTTACCGTGGATAATATATAACCACTCGATGAGAAGTTGTAGCTATTTTGATTTGTAGATACTTCAAATATAGTGTAGATTTAAACATTATGTAAGTGTTTTTTTGGAGAACTTTTGTTACCCCTAGCAAGTCCATATAGTTAACTTGAAGTTGTATATATAACGGCAATAAAAGTGCTTGGTGCAAGCACATGCATGGCCATAGCTGTGTAGAATGAACATATGTTAAGTCTTTCTACAAGCCTAGTGCCTTAACTGAGGCTGGCGTTTAACTCATATCCGGTTTCCATTGCATGAAGCAAAATTTGTATTATGCCATATCACACTACTAGTATATAAAGCAGGATTTACCGTCAACATTTTTTATTTGCTCTTTGGAACTGCTTATATAGATAGCACTTAACATATCGTAAAAATAGATGACATCCAAAAAATGGTGCAAACATTAGCAAACGCCCGAATTGTGGTTAGACGTAGAAAAGCTGACTATTTGACAATGAAAAGTCATAATTTAAATACACTACGGGAAACCAGAGACAGTTCCACTGTGACTGGCATTATTATTATTATTACAAGTTAAATTGAGACCCAGACAGGTGCAAATTATCATGTTTCTCGAATTTGTACAAACTTGCGAAAGCCATTTTCAAATTATTTAGTGAGCTATTTTGAAATTATATGAGAGCGCACGAGACTCAGCGATCGAGGGTCGCTGAGAGCGCAAGAGAGTTTCGCACGCCAAACGAGTGAAAGAGAACAACTGTCATCCTCGTCTGACTCTCGTCTGGCTCAGGCTTCTGGAAAATACTGTTCGCGTCTATTTTGTTTTAGAACCAGCGTTAGCATATCTCCTGCTATGCGTCATACAACATATTTTACGTTATTTTGCAATAAAAAATACTTGTTTCCAATGCAGAACAATAGAGTTAACGAACAGTTATGATTTTCATAGCAACAGTTAATTTTTCTTGGAATTTATATACCGTAGCGATTTGTCTTTTGAAGACATATTTTGCCCAACACGCGTACGGGCTACGCATTTTAAACGTGGCGAGATCATGATAGCTTCAGTTTTTGCTGATCAAAAAATATTTATACCGCGAAAACGTAACGCAAAATGGCGAAAGGAAATTTCAATACTGGAGTCAGTGTAACTGCACGATTGTTTGTCTTCTGGTTTGGGATTATTTTGAGCAACCTAAATGCTACACAAGGTATGTTTGTTTCTGTCAGTTGAGGCTTAGTGGTTTTGTTACTTGAGGGTCCTGATGGAGCGTAACTGACAGCTGAGAAACGACCAAAATTTTAACTGATAGCTGAGAATGAGATCTGTCAAAATTACTGATAGACTGAAAATGGCTAAAATTTTAACTGATAACTGAGATAACCAGTTTTATATAGCGCTCAACGATTTAACGTGAATTAAGCACTGCAATATTTGCAGAAGGGGTCCATAACATTTGTAATGGTTTGCTTCAGATTCAGAGCGCTAATTTTCGCGGGAGTTTAATTTCGAGGATTGCCAATATTTTGCGTTTCGCGGGAACAAATTTTGGCGAATTTGGATTTCAGACTTTAACCGCTGGGAGCAAATTTTCGCGGATCTCTCTCGGGCAAGTTCCTGTCCGGTATTTCACGTACGGTACTTGTAATATTGTTTGCAGTCAATTTAATTGAAATTCAGTAATAAAGGGACTACATTTTTGCAGAATTTTTTTCGCAGGATATTTACGGGATTTAAATTTCGCGGAACGTTGGAAAACCCGCGAAAATTAGATCCCGCGAACTGAAAATTTCATGCCAAACTGTAGGTGTGCTAACGGTCTTTGTTTGAGTTTCGTTTGCAACCAGGTTACGCAATTGAATGAATTTAACCTCGTAGCAACAATCCTAATTCTTGATTTGAACTAATTTGGGAACAAACTGGTTTCAAGAAGTTATCCACTAGTGTAAAAAGAGATTGTTTCATTCAATTTATTTAGTTCTACGCATGCGTGTCCTTACAAGCTTTGAAAGTATTCTAGACGAAAACATTGTCCAATAATCGCCTTCAGAACAGAAATAATTCGCTGCAGGAATCCGCTGACAAATAAAATAATAATGACAATACAATTTGCATGATAAAAAGAGTAAAAGAAAAAACGAAAAACAACGCGAAGCTACAGATACAAATGCACGAAAGAACAGGGCAGATTCTACGAATAAAGATTCCTCGTGGTTGTGAGGAATGATTAAAATAATCAGTTTTGGTTTTTTACTAGAGTTTGAGAACTCTTTCAACCTTGCAAGTGTTTTTACCATGTTTTGAAATCATTCACTTGATATTTGGCTGAAATAAATGTTCAAAACATTTGCATCAGGTCACCTGATGCAAACTTTTAAACATTTAGTGAACCATGTTTTAAAGTGTGAACCATGTGGGGTGAGGCTGTAATGAATGGAGCATGCGCAGTACAGTAAATAAAAGATGCACTGGTAGTCTTTGATAATAACAACTTTATTTACGGTATATTGGTAAGAAAACCGAGCAGCGGCATAGTCTATGATTAGCTGGTCAGGTATCCGGTGACCAAAAAATATCAATTTATGATACAATAATACATTAAAAATTATCTATTAAAAAGACTACTATAATATAAACAGTTACTACGTAATTTAGTCTAAATTTATTCTATTTTACACCTTTACTTTCAGCGAGTCCATCTCCGTCACAATCTCCTAGTGTACAGCAAGTCAGTCTCCATCACCATCTCCTAGTGTACCAGCAAGTCAGTCTCCAACACCATCTCCTAGTGTACCAGCAAGTCAGTCTCCATCACCATCTCCTAGTGTACCAGCAAGTCAGTCTCCAACACCATCTCCTAGTGTACCAGCAAGTCAGTCTCCATCACCATCTCCTGGTGTACCAGCAAGTCAGTCTCCATCACCATCTCCTGGTGTACCAACAAGTCAGTCTCCGTCACCATCTCCTAGTGTAACAGCAAGTCAGTCTCCATCACCATCTCCTAGTGTACCAGCAAGTCAGTCTCCATCACCATCTCCTGGTGTACAAGCAAGTCAGTCTCTATCACCATCTCCTAGTGTACCAGCAAGTCAGTCTCCATCACCATCTCCTGGTGTACCAGCAAGTCAGTCTCTATCACCATCTCCTAGTGTACCAGCAAGTCAGTCTCCATCACCATCTCCTAGTGTACCAGCGAGTCAGTCTCTATCACCATCTCCTAGTGTACCAGCAAGTCAGTCTCCATCACCATCTCCTGGTGTACCAGCAAGTCAGTCTCCATCACCATCTCCTAGTGTACCAGCAAGTCAGTCTCCAACACCATCTCCTAGTGTACCAGCAAGTCAGTCTCCATCACCATCTCCTAGTGTACCAGCAAGTCAGTCTCCATCACCATCTCCTAGTGTACCAGCGAGTCAGTCTCTATCACCATCTCCTAGTGTACCAGCAAGTCAGTCTCCATCACCATCTCCTGGTGTACCAGCAAGTCAGTCTCCATCACCATCTTCTAGTGTACCAGCAAGTCAGTCTCCAACACCATCTCCTAGTGTACCAGCAAGTCAGTCTCCATCACCATCTCCTAGTGTACCAGCAAGTCAGTCTCCATCACCATCTCTTAGTGTACCAGCGAGTCAGTCTCTATCACCATCTCCTAGTGTACCAGCGAGTCAGTCTCCATCACCATCTCCTAGTGTACCAGCAAGTCAGTCTCCATCACCATCTCCTAGTGTACCAGCGAGTCCATCTCCATCACCATCTCCTAGTGTACCAGCAAGTCAGTCTCCATCACCATCTCCTAGTGTACCAGCAAGGCAGTCTCCAACACCATCTCCTAGTGTACCAGCAAGTCAGTCTCCATCACCATCTCCTGGTGTACCAGCAAGTCAGTCTCCATCACCATCTCCTGGTGTACCAACAAGTCAGTCTCCGTCACCATCTCCTAGTGTAACAGCAAGTCAGTCTCCATCACCATCTCCTAGTGTACCAGCAAGTCAGTCTCCATCACCATCTCCTGGTGTACAAGCAAGTCAGTCTCTATCACCATCTCCTAGTGTACCAGCAAGTCAGTCTCCATCACCATCTCCTGGTGTACCAGCAAGTCAGTCTCTATCACCATCTCCTAGTGTACCAGCAAGTCAGTCTCCATCACAATCTCCTAGTGTACAAGCAAGTCAGTCTCCATCACCATCTCCTGGTGTACCAGCAAGTCAGTCTCCGTCACCATCTCCTGGTGTACCAGCAAGTCAGTCTCCATCACCATCTCCTGGTGTACCAGCAAGTCAGTCTCCATCACCATCTCCTGGTGTACCAGCAAGTCAGTCTCCATCACCATCTCCTGGTGTACCAACAAGTCAGTCTCCGTCACCATCTCCTAGTGTAACAGCAAGTCAGTCTCCATCACCATCTCCTAGTGTACCAGCAAGTCAGTCTCCGTCACCATCTCCTGGTGTACCAGCAAGTCAGTCTCCATCACCATCTAATAGTGTACCAACAAGTCAGTCTCCATCACCATCTCCTGGTGTACCAGCAAGTCAGTCTCTATCACCATCTCCTAGTGTACCAGCAAGTCAGTCTCTATCACCATCTCCTAGTGTACCAGCGAGTCCATCTCCATCACCATCTCCTGGTGTACCAGCAAGTCAGTCTCCATCACCATCTCCTGGTGTACCAGCAAATCAGTCTCCGTCACCATCTCCTAGTGTACCAGCAAGTCAGTCTCCATCACCATCTCCTGGTGTACCAGCAAATCAGTCTCCGTCACCATCTCCTAGTGTACCAGCGAGTCAGTCTCTATCACCATCTCCTAGTGTACCAGCAAGTCAGTCTCCATCACCATCTCCTGGTGTACCAGCAAGTCAGTCTCCATCACCATCTCCTAGTGTACCAGCAAGTCAGTCTCCAACACCATCTTCTAGTGTACCAGCAAGTCAGTCTCCAACACCATCTCCTAGTGTACTAGCAAGTCAGTCTCCATCACCATCTCCTAGTGTACCAGCGAGTCAGTCTCTATCACCATCTCCTAGTGTACCAGCAAGTCAGTCTCCATCACCATCTCCTGGTGTACCAGCAAGTCAGTCTCCATCACCATCTCCTAGTGTACCAGCAAGTCAGTCTCCAACACCATCTCCTGGTGTACCAGCAAGTCAGTCTCCATCACCATCTCCTAGTGTACCAGCAAGTCAGTCTCCATCACCATCTCTTAGTGTACCAGCGAGTCAGTCTCTATCACCATCTCCTAGTGTACCAGCGAGTCAGTCTCCATCACCATCTCCTAGTGTACCAGCAAGTCAGTCTCCATCACCATCTCCTAGTGTACCAGCAAGTCAGTCTCCATCACCATCTCCTAGTGTACCAGCGAGTCCATCTCCATCACCATCTCCTAGTGTACCAGCATGTCAGTCTCCATCACCATCTCCTAGTGTACCAGCGAGTCCATCTCCATCACCATCTCCTAGTGTACCAGCAAGTCAGTCTCCATCACCATCTCCTAGTGTACCAGCAAGGCAGTCTCCATCACCATCTCCTAGTGTACCAGCAAGTCAGTCTCCAACACCATCTCCTAGTGTACCAGCGAGTCCATCTCCATCACCATCTCCTAGTGTACCAGCAAGTCAGTCTCCATCACCATCTCCTAGTGTACCAACAAGTCAGTCTCCATCACCATCTCCTAGTGTACCAGCAAGTCAGTCCTCCATCATCATCTCCTAGTGTACCAGCAAGTCAGTCTCCAACACCATCTCCTAGTGTACCAGCAAGTCAGTCTCCGTCACCATCTCCTAGTGTAGCCAGCAAGGCAGTCTCCATCACCATCTCCTAGTGTACCAGCAAGTCAGTCTCCAACACCATCTCCTAGTGTACCAGCAAGTCAGTCTCCATCACCATCTCCTAGTGTACCAGCAAGTCAGTCTCCAACACCATCTCCTAGTGTACCAGCAAGTCAGTCTCCATCACCATCTCCTAGTGTACCAGCAAGTCAGTCTCCAACACCATCTCCTAGTGTACCAGCAAGTCAGTCTCCATCACCATCTCCTGGTGTACCAGCAAGTCAGTCTCCATCACCATCTCCTGGTGTACCAACAAGTCAGTCTCCGTCACCATCTCCTAGTGTAACTGCAAGTCAGTCTCCATCACCATCTCCTAGTGTACCAGCAAGTCAGTCTCCATCACCATCTCCTGGTGTACAAGCAAGTCAGTCTCTATCACCATCTCCTAGTGTACCAGCAAGTCAGTCTCCATCACCATCTCCTGGTGTACCAGCAAGTCAGTCTCTATCACCATCTCCTAGTGTACCAGCAAGTCAGTCTCCATCACCATCTCCTAGTGTACAAGCAAGTCAGTCTCCGTCACCATCTCCTGGTGTACCAGCAAGTCAGTCTCCGTCACCATCTCCTGGTGTACCAGCAAGTCAGTCTCCATCACCATCTCCTAGTGTAACAGCAAGTCAGTCTCCATCACCATCTCCTAGTGTACCAGCAAGTCAGTCTCCGTCACCATCTCCTAGTGTAACAGCAAGTCAGTCTCCATCACCATCTCCTGGTGTACCAGCAAGTCAGTCTCTATCACCATCTCCTAGTGTACCAGCAAGTCAGTCTCCATCACCATCTCCTAGTGTACCAGCAAGTCAGTCTCCATCACCATCTCCTAGTGTACCAGCAAGTCAGTCTCCATCACCATCCCCTGGTGTACCAGCAAGTCAGTCTCCATCACCATCTCCTAGTTTACCAGCAAGTCAGTCTCCATCACCATCTCCTAGTGTACCAGCAAGTCAGTCTCCATCACCATCTCCTGGTGTACCAACACGTCAGTCTCCGTCACCATCTCCTAGTGTACTAGCAAGTCAGTCTCCATCACCATCTCCTAGTGTACCAGCAAGTCAGTCTCCATCACCATCCCCTGGTGTACCAGCAAGTCAGTCTCCACCACCATCTCCTAGTTTACCAGCAAGTCAGTCTCCATCACCATCTCCTAGTGTACCAGCAAGTCAGTCTCCATCACCATCTCCTGGTGTACCAACAAGTCAGTCTCCGTCACCATCTCCTAGTGTACCAGCAAGTCAGTCTCCATCACCATCCCTTGGTGTGCCAGCAAGTCAGTCTCCATCACCATCTCCTAGTGTACCAGCAAGTCAGTCTCCATCACCATCCCCTGGTGTACCAGCAAGTCAGTCTCCATCACCATCTCCTAGTTTACCAGCAAGTCAGTCTCCATCACCATCTCCTAGTGTACCAGCAAGTCAGTCTCCATCACCATCTCCTGGTGTACCAACAAGTCAGTCTCCGTCACCATCTCCTAGTGTACCAGCAAGTCAGTCTCCATCACCATCCCTTGGTGTGCCAGCAAGTCAGTCTCCATCACCATCTCCTAGTGTACCAACAAGTCAGTCTCCATCACCATCTCCTAGTGTACCAGCAAGTCAGTCTCCATCATCATCTCCTAGTGTACCAGCAAGTCAGTCTCCACACCATCTCCTAGTGTACCAGCGAGTCCATCTCCATCACCATCTCCTAGTGTACCAGCAAGTCAGTCTCCATCACCATCTCCTAGTGTACCAACAAGTCAGTCTCCATCACCATCTCCTAGTGTACCAGCAAGTCAGTCTCCATCATCATCTCCTAGTGTACCAGCAAGTCAGTCTCCAACACCATCTCCTAGTGTACCAGCAAGTCAGTCTCCGTCACCATCTCCTAGTGTACCAGCAAGGCAGTCTCCATCACCATCTCCTAGTGTACCAGCAAGTCAGTCTCCAACACCATCTCCTAGTGTACCAGCAAGTCAGTCTCCATCACCATCTCCTAGTGTACCAGCAAGTCAGTCTCCAACACCATCTCCTAGTGTACCAGCAAGTCAGTCTCCATCACCATCTCCTAGTGTACCAGCAAGTCAGTCTCCAACACCATCTCCTAGTGTACCAGCAAGTCAGTCTCCATCACCATCTCCTGGTGTACCAGCAAGTCAGTCTCCATCACCATCTCCTGGTGTACCAACAAGTCAGTCTCCGTCACCATCTCCTAGTGTAACTGCAAGTCAGTCTCCATCACCATCTCCTAGTGTACCAGCAAGTCAGTCTCCATCACCATCTCCTCGTGTACAAGCAAGTCAGTCTCTATCACCATCTCCTAGTGTACCAGCAAGTCAGTCTCCATCACCATCTCCTGGTGTACCAACAAGTCAGTCTCCGTCACCATCTCCTAGTGTACCAGCAAGTCAGTCTCCATCACCATCTCCTGGTGTGCCAGCAAGTCAGTCTCCATCACCATCTCCTAGTGTACCAGCAAGTCAGTCTCCATCACCATCCCCTGGTGTACCAGCAAGTCAGTCTCCATCACCATCTCCTAGTGTACCAGCAAGTCAGTCTCCATCACCATCTCCTAGTGTACCAGCAAGTCAGTCTCCATCACCATCTCCTGGTGTACCAACAAGTCAGTCTCCGTCACCATCTCCTAGTGTACCAGCAAGTCAGTCTCCATCACCATCCCTTGGTGTGCCAGCAAGTCAGTCTCCATCACCATCTCCTAGTGTACCAGCAAGTCAGTCTCCATCACCATCCCCTGGTGTACCAGCAAGTCAGTCTCCATCACCATCTCCTAGTTTACCAGCAAGTCAGTCTCCATCACCATCTCCTAGTGTACCAGCAAGTCAGTCTCCATCACCATCTCCTGGTGTACCAACAAGTCAGTCTCCGTCACCATCTCCTAGTGTACCAGCAAGTCAGTCTCCATCACCATCCTTGTGTGCCAGCAAGTCAGTCTCCATCACCATCTCCTGGTGTACCAGCAAGTCAGTCTCCATCACCATCTCCTAGTGTATCACGAGGCCCATCTCCATCTCCTAGTGTTCTAGTGAGTTCGCCTCCATCACCATCTCCTAGTGTACCAGCGAGTCCATCTCCATCACCATCTCCTGGTGTACCAACAAGTCAGTCTCCGTCACCATCTCCTAGTGTACCAGCAAGTCAGTCTCCAACACCATCTCCTAGTGTACCAGCAAGGCAGTCTCCATCATCATCTCCTAGTGTACCAGCAGGTCAGTCTCCAACACCATCTCCTAGTGTACCAGCAAGGCAGTCTCCATCATCATCTCCTAGTGTACAAGCAAGTCAGTCTCCATCACCATCTCCTAGTGTACCAGCAAGTCAGACTCCAACACCATCTCCTAGTGTACCAGCAAGTCAGTCTCCATCACCATCGCCTGGTGTACCAGCAAATCAGTCTCCATCACCATCTCCTAGTGTACCAGCAAGTCAGTCTCCATCACCATCCCCTAGTGTACCAGCAGGTCAGTCTCCGTCACCATCTCCTAGTGTACCATCTCCAACAGATCCACCTACAGATCCACCAACAGATCCGCCAACAAAGCAGCCCACATCTGACGAATTTGAGGAAATTGCTAGTAGTGTTACGTTTTTAAATCTGGAATTTCAAGAGTTCTATAAGGACAACAATAGCTCTGAATTTAAAGCGCTTCGGAATAGGGTGGATACCCTGTTGACCGGGGTGTACAAGAACTTGCCTAATTTTGCTGATGTTGTAGTGTACAGTTTTAGTCAAGGCAGTGTGATTACGAATTATTCGATTTTCTTCAATGGTGCTGCTTCGGCAAATGAAGCTGAACTGACCGAGCGTTTGATAAACGCAAACGGAACTGAAGCGCTCGATAACCTATTGGTCACAGCTGTTAAATTTTCAAGAATCAAGAAAGATGTAAAAGAAGAACCAGTAAAAGACGATGATGGTTCACTACCTGGTTGGGCCATTGCATTGATAGTGCTTTCTTGTCTGGCTTTTATTATTGTCTTGCTCATCATACTCATGGTAAGTTTCATAAACTTTTAAAGCACAGCCTATATGTAACAGGGGCACCCAACAGATCATTTCGGTAGAATATCTGTTCGGATGTCCTATAATTAGGTTAGGGAAATGTCATCTCGAACTTTCTAATTAATATGGAAAATTAATTCCTTTTGTTTTCGGAAATATAAAAATGTCGTTTTGGGTACAAAAAAGGACAGCTAGGATTTTCGGAAAGGCAAAAGCATCTCTTAAATCCGGGTAATAAGATTTTAATCCCTAAAATATTCTGTAGTGTGAAAGTACAGCTAACGTATCCGAATAGATCCATTTTTCTCAGCGTAAAAAATCAGCCATTAAACTGCAGAAAAAGTACAGCTATAACGTAAAAACGACGTTCCGACATCTATAGGAAAATATTGTCGTTGGGTGCCCCTGATGTACGTTTATCCATAACCAGGGTAATCCATTCCCAAATATACATCTTCATCCAAATCCTACGTCTAAATTTTAAATCTTATCTGCATCTTATCTGCTAATCTCCATTTCAAAAATACTATTGTCCTCTTTTATATTACCGAACAAGTATGGATTTTCTAATGAAGTCCGTCTTAATGGAGGTGTCCCAAAGTAGAGGTTCCACTGTAACTTACTTGCGTTTTATACTGATTTCATTATCCAGTGCTGGTGGAAAAAGAAGCGTGGCAACAGGGTTCTCCATAACTCCATTCACGTGATCGACCCGTTGAAACAAAACGAGAAGCGCCAAGAAGGGGATGGAGGACAAATGACGGAAACGGCATTTTACGAGCTGCTACATGCATCAAAAGTAAATGACGTCGAAAATGGTAATGAAGGACAGGAGCTGTATACAACTCTGGGAGACATTTATACGGATAAGGCGACGATTGAATCTGAAGCAAACGGGGAAGCCTATCAGGAGCTTGTCGCCTCGGAATCCTGCTACGAGAACCCAGGAGATGTGACGTCATCACCTTGTTCCCATGACAACATCTATGAGAATATCCTTCCAACAGGTCAGGAAAGAAAAATGACAGTCTTACATGTACTTTAGAAACGTCAGCCTGAGCTTTTAATAGCGTTCTTTCCTTTCATTTCTTTACTGTAGCGCCCATTTTCTCTCATAGCGTTATTTCCTTTTCTACTTCTTTCATTCCTTTTTATGGGCAGCGTGGTGTACTTAAGGTTAACGCATTGGTTCCCGGATCGAGAAGTTCGGTCGTTGTTTGTTTTTGGGCAAAATATACTTACTCTGACAACTGAGTCTCTCTCCATGCAGGTTTATACATGGGTACTAATTTCTTCTTGCATGCTATATCACAAGGTCATTCATGGGCGGATCAAGGAATTTTTTATAGGGGGGTCCCAGAGTTTTACCGAAAATGTGAAGTAGAGTGAAGTATAATTTTTGGAAGTAGACGGCAGTAGTTATTACTAAAAGGCGCGGAGGGGCTGTTTGGGGGCCTCCCCCAGAAAAAAAAAAATGAGATTTCAGGCTCTGAAAAGTGCATTTTGGTGGATCCTGGAGATGGTTTTTGCTATGGATAATGGAGAAAGCAAAAAAACCCTCAGGTCTGTTAGGGGGGTCCGAACTCCCCCGACCCTCCCCCTGGATCCGCCACTGTCATTATAGGATATTGTCTTGATGAAGTGCCACATTCCGAGAACTAACATTAGGCCCCCCCCCGGGGGGGGGGGGGTACTCCCTTATGTGGCCTATACGGGGACGTGCCGCTGGACAGGGTATGGTTTTTGGCCTCTCTGCCCTGAACAGGGTATATAATTTCATGCGAGTCTGTCCTAAACAGGGTATTGTTCCGGGCTATTGTTGCACGGAGACGTTTGCCGGTCTTTAGCAGCTCATCAGTCAACATCGCATCATTTTCAAGACAAGATAAATGCTATTGTTGTCGGTATCCTACACTTGTTTAGAACAAGAGAGAGTGTATTTTGTCGTTTGCCCTAAACAGGGTCCTAAAATAGAGGGTGTTGCCCTGCACAGGGTGGGTATTTTAGGGGTTTTTTGTCCTAAATAGGGTCAGGTTTTCAAACCCTCAGCGGCACCCCTATACCCAAACATGGGTCAAGTACCCCCCCCCCCCCCTCCCCCCGGGAATTAGGCGAATTGTATGACAATCAGTTATTTGATATTTAGATCTGTAACCTCAGAGTAACATGATTATTATTAACTTCTATATACCAAATCACGTTCCCAGAGTCCTCGTTACCCTTGTCCAGCGGTGGAGCGGCCAACAAGGAGCTCTGGGGGAAGCGATCCGCCATGACAAGATTCTTGGACTTCCGGTTCTACTGCGCATGTATTCGACCCCATGTTTCAACTAACGGACGCCAAGATTCTTGGACTTCCGGTCTTACTGCGCAAGTCAGGCGGATCGCTCTATCCCAGAGGTCTTTGTTGCCCGTTACAGCCGCTGGATAAGGGTAACGAGGACTCTGGGAACGAGATTGATATATACCGTGCATAAACGTATTTCTGTAACTTTTTATCATGAATTGTTTCAACAACGAGTAACACTCAAGGAAGTCAACACGTATCTGATAATGACGTAGAGTGTCTTGGAGTAAGATCGGAGGCCAGCAATGTCATGAGATTACTAGGGAGCGGGTTTCTGTGTTATACAGTAAAGCCTTTCTCTTCGTCTACTAATTGAATTAATCTGTCATTATTTTTTCAGTTTCCGACTAAAAGAAAACCACCAAGTGCAGGATGATTTTCAAGCACTCGACTTATTAATTGCCAAATGGGAAAATATTATTACTGCCGGGTTTAGTAACTCTTTATTCCTTAATCACCAAAGTTTAATTGTGTTGTGTAACGTAATTTAATATAATGTAATACAAATGAATTTATAATGTAATGTAATGCAATGCAATGTGAACGTAATGTAATCTAATGCTGTGCAATACAGTAAAAAGCCAGTATATTATTATACCGGCCTCAGTTTCGAACCAAAGGTATGCAGTTATGGTGACGTAAATAATGTAAGTAATGTATAGATACTGTTCGAAATAGGTACTAAGCTTACTGAATCAAAAGTTTGGTTCTTTTAACTGTCAAAAACAAATTTTCTTTACAGACATTTCATACAGTTTGTAACTGAGTCTAGCAGCCGAAATAAGAAGCAAAGAAGTACAATTTAATACAGACTTTATAAACAGAGACTGTTGTAGTGTTAGCTAATGAGTTTCTAGTTTATATTTAGCATTTACTAAAGAATTAATAAATAAACGAAGGACTTAATAAGCTTTATGCATTTTGTTCCTTCTAAACTTAATTCCAATATGTGTGTGTTGCTCTGGCTGAGCTCTGTTTGCATGAAATACCGTCCATTGCATTAACTAGGGGGGGGGGGGGGGGGGGGGGGGAGGGGGCAGCGCCCTTTGATCTTGCCGCTTTTCCGCTATACATGATCGCACAAGTAAAGAAATCTGTCAATCATTCGAGAAACGTACCTCTACGGGAGTTTGATGTGAAATTTTCATCCATGGTGTCCCACAATGACCAAAGTTCAGTTAAACAGCGACCGAATCGTTCACATAAATGTTTGAACGTGGAATCGCCAAAATATTTCTGAACGAACACAAACGCACGTCATGTCCGCCATCTTCCGCCATGTTTATTTTAAACAAACCAGTACTTAGCCTCGCTCGGCCAAATTTCTTAAATGTGCAATCATGTATACTAGGTCCCAGGCCTCGCTGCTAGCCTCCCCTGGCATTAACCATCGAACAATAATCGTGCACTTATCTTGTTAATGATGTGTAGCATCTGTGCGGCTCAATATTCAGCGAGCTGTAAACGGTGGATAGTGGAGAATACTAGTAGAAAAGTCGCTCCAACTATGAGAACTCCGTAGGTATGTTACTTTGTTCTGACCGACAACTTCAGCGAAAGAGGATTGTAACCTCGCCTCATGTCTCCCGGATGACAGGAACTCCCCGTAACCAGAAGCTGGGAAATTATGTAACAAGCTACATAAAATCATTTATTTTGTCAAAGAAATATCATTTAATAAATAAAGCGAAATGAGAGAGTACGTATATATAATACAAAGTAATTGACACATATTTTAGTCATATTTTAAATCAAGACAGTCACTGTTTCTGTACACTGTATGTCATGCTAGGAACGCTAGTGTAGGGAATTCTGTGACGTTTGGCATAACACCGAATTTCGATAATTTCGCGTGTGATAAATGCATAAATAGAGTCATTTTCCTATTTGAGGTTCTTCTAAGCTTAAAGCGAGGACTCGCGTGTAGTTAATAGAGGGAAATGGTTATGAAGCCCGACAAACTTCAAAGGAGCAAACAAAGATTTATGTTGGAAGGTCCACGATAGGTACGATAGGGTTATCCGGATTATGCTGTAGCGGCGGGTTGCTGTACGAACTCAAAGCACACTAGCCTGATGGTCGCCTGATGGCAATGACCACTGACCAATTACTGCATGTGACGTCACATGGCCTTAACATCCGCAAAGAAAGATATTAGATATTTAGTTTCCCTACATTATCTTATTCTATTGTTTTACTGTCAATCTATGTTATCTCTCTGACGTATTTCCGTTATTACGCAAAAACTGTTAGTAGCTACTATATAACACGTATATCAATGTAAAATTTCCTCATTGTACCTGAAGAAGACTGGTTTGGCCAGTCGAAATATAGTACTTAAAAAACTTAAAAATCTACGTTGTATCGGTCTCTGCTTCTACAGTATATTTTCACTTGTTTTAGCCGATTAGATCACTTGTTGATCCAACGTACAACAGCAGGATTGTCGTCCACGGTTGCTTGCTTGAAAATTTTGACGTCACAAACACGTATTTCCGCGGTGCCCTGAACAATAACTTGCATTAATTCACGATCCCCTGCAATACAAACTGACCTTGTGTACAATCATTAATTTGACCCAACCTACTTTATACAAGTTTATACTGTGCCTACAATCCTACGATGGCGATCGCTCACATGGCGAGATAAAATGCGCATGTGTAATCGGTAGTCAGCGGTAATAACTACGTTGTGTAACGAATATGAAATGAAACTTACAGTAGTTGTATCAACTCCGCTATCGGAACTGAACCGTGTCTCTGTAAACATGTTTCTGCCTACTGTGTGTTGCAATGTACATCTTCCTGACATGTCATCTGCCAAATGGATCTCGGCACATGATCAGCAGCATGTTATTTTAGCTTGTTTACTGAGCTTAAGTACCCTCAAGAAAGACGCGTCAGACTCTAATTGCCATGGGCCACGCCTTAATTGTGAGGAGCAGGGGGAAGGGTAGGGGGGGGGGGGGGGGGGGGTCGGTCTGAACTTTCCGCATCCCGCACCTTTTAATCCCGGTTCCCGCTGCTTCCTTAGTGATTCTTGCCTCTCTGTGATTTGCTTATTGCGAAATATTACGGAAAAGTTGCGAACTTTTATCCTATTTCTACCCGTTCACGCCTCCTCGGGTAGCCGTACACGTTCCGGCTTCCCCTTCCTTCCTCCGTTACTTCCCGGGTTCTTGTCAACCAGCTGCCCCCCCCCCCCCCCCCCCCCCCCCCTTCATTCCTTGGATTGTTGGACGACTACTTTCGCCTTACAGTACATTCATAGTCTATGTTGCCGGAATATATTGTCAAGCAAACAAAGAAAAATCACCGGGTGACGATCGGAAATGCGTGTGGTCGATGATCAGTACGATATCAGATGATCAGTATGATACATATCGAGCTCCCTGTTGAAAAGTTTCTGTTTTTCTTTTTTTGCGCAAACAAGGAAAATCGTTTATTACACGTCATCCACGTGAGGTAAAGCCGCGCCAGAACTCTTACCCCGGTTTCTGTAGCATGAAGCCCACTAGGAGTATTGCTACTCCCCCTGGATGGGATGCTAGTGCATCGAAGGTTACCCCCACCCCCCCCCCCCCCCCAGCATTTTGTCGCCGGTTTCCATTTATACTCCTGGGCGGAGAAATACCACACCGGACCCGCGTAAGCTGCCCAGTTTCGCTAAGTTGATTCAATTTTACCCCATGCTACACTCTGGCAACAGGGTAATGTTATGACTACAAAAAAAATAATGTGTACTTTTCGTTTAAGCCAGACACTTAGCGTGTATACAAATGACAGCTAGTACGGCTTACTTAAGAGTTGGAATAAGCTTAACGTTTCATAGTATCCTTAGTAAATTTCGTCTTAACAATAGCAATAATTCTTTTCGGTTTCACGGTCGGTTTCAATGACTTCAATCCGCAGTTTTTAGACTGGGTATCTTTTAAGCCGGATTAAAATTTCGCCGATTGAGTGCTAACTCACATGTTACTCCGAGCGTTCCTGCTTGCCGGCTTAAAGCTATCGCCATGGAATTTTTCAACAAACATGTATAAATATTGAAATGATCACGAATGTTCGTATACGTACAGTCTTGCGAAATCGAATTAGTGAGACGTGCGCGCCACTCAAGTTGGTGCGTATTTATTACTGGCGGGCAGAAAATGACTAACGCAAAAGTTATTTGAAGAATTGATGATTTAGTGACGGAAACTTCTGTCAATCAAACCGACAAGTAACGTCGTTTGACCGGTCCCAGTTATTTACCAAACTCTGCAGATATTTTATTGAGCATATACACGTCCTTGAAGCGACGTTTTTTACTTGGCAAAAGAAGTAGTTAAGTAACAGTGGGAAGGAAAAACGAAGGATTTTCGTTCCAAGAAAACCATATTCAAGTGCGTGCAGCCGCGTCAAAATGATGAGGACAGGAACGGTGAACGCAAATCGCTTTTCTCGTATGAGAACAATCTGGATGATCCTATCTTTGATTGGAGGTGAGTATATAAATTAGAATTTGTCTTATAACACGAGGGATTAATCGTTGGAATGAAACATTTATATAGAAAAACTTTAAATAACACTGACATGCATTTTACAATTGCATGAAAACTGCATATCAGAAGTTGCTGCAATATGTTGTAAAGGAAACGTAAAACTTATTCAACGGATAATTTGACCGATGATCGGATATCTGCGAGATGTTTGAAAACGTTTTTTTTCTAGCAGTTATTAACTCCGTTTGAGCCGGTTACACAATCTCATTGTCTGATTTCAGATCATTTTCTCTCTAGTCCAGCAACTTGCATGCAAATCGCGCCTACTTTTATAAGTCAATATTTGTTCGGAAACCCTTGTGTTTTGCTTGATTACGAGGTAGGCGTTAGTTTCAAAACATTACTGCACTGACCCTCGAGCTCTGCAATCCTCAGCGGATTAGAGATTTTAGAGCGGGAAACCTTAGCAACGAAAGGTTTATTAGTAAACTATCCCAAAAACCAGGCACAAAACCAAGGCCTTGAACCGTCTATATCTAATATGTTGTCTATGTTTACCTGACGTACGAAACGCTGTCAATCAAATAATTAACGGTAAACATGAAATAAGTCACTCACGGTTTATAACTGAAATTCCGCGCATTTTAATTTGTTTTCCTTAACTCTTTGCCGTTATCACACGGGGCTCACCCGACTCACATGTCGGCTCGGGAAAAAAATTGGTAAAATTTTATCTGAGGCAAACGGCTTTTCCTACACGCAAAATGGATTTTTTTAAATATCTCCTGTCTTGTTCTGACAGAACAAGGCCATTAACCTCGTATATAACAAAGATATCTTTCAGCATATCTGTTCGCCTTGATCCTGCATCAACTTTAATATAACAGTTTATTTATAAAACCTTTAGCTTATACACGTCTACTGCATGTGTTTATACAGTTTTGTTTTCGCTATAACTGAACAGCGCGCCTCACTATAATATCTATGGTACAGCTGCTAAAAATCATGATTTTTTCCTCTCGATCTTTGGAAAATTAATTAATTTTTACGAAATTAAGTAAAACTATTTTCTTTGCTATACTGTTCTCATTGTTTTTATTAAATGCGTCACATTTTGCTAGGAAAACATCATGATCATTTGATTTATTTAACGTCGACGTGCATTGAAATATTTGTTATTTTTCAATATACAGTTTATTATCTTAGAAACGCGAGTGCTTATCAAAGGTGACAAGGTTGGATTTAAAAGCCCAGAGTCCCAACCGAAGAAGTGATGCCAAAATAGTAATTACTGCATTCTTGCAAATCCATAATTTAAAACTGATTGAACTCCGAAAATTGCGATATAAATATAAACATTTTCCTTTTCGAGGTTCTAAGAATCTAGTAAACGAAAGTTTATATTTTAGCGAACTTCCCGCTTCCTGTACCTTGCACTTCCTGTCCCTTCTGTAGTGATTTCCTTGATCCTGCCTCTTTGTGCTTTTTTCTATTGCAAAATATTACGCCATGTTGCGAAATTTCCCCGGGGGGGGGGGGGGGGGTACTCCCTATAATGGACTATACGGGGAGGCTCCGCCCGAAAGGGGTCCTTTTTTAGGCTCAAGGTATGTGAAAGGGTAGGGATTTCACGAGTTGAAGTATATGAAAGGGTAGGGATTTCACGAGTTGAAGAATATGAAAGGGTAGGGATTTCACGAGTAAATGATATTATTGTTTGGTTAACATCTCTACTGGTAATGCTTGATAATTTCTGGTGATATATATTGTTCATTAAGTTCATTACAAGAGTATAGAAAAGGGATGCAGTGCTTCTACTGTAGGTATGTGAAAGGGGTACCATTTTCATAATTTCTATGGAAGGTATATGAAAGGGGTACCTTTTCTGTGAAAAATGGTATATGAAAGGGTAAGGGTTTGGACCTCTGGGCGGAGCCTCCCCGTATAAAACTTTTTTGAGTAACCCCCCCCCCCCCCCCCCCCCGGGGAAATTTCCCGGTTCCGCCACCTTGGGAATCCAGCTTCCCGCCTTCTCTTCTCCCGCCTCCCGTAGACTTCCCACCACCGTAAACAACGAACGTTGGAATGACGTATAAAGTGACTTTCAGCAAGCCGGTTCATTTCCAAGAGTAATCAACATGTATTTTCTCCTTATAATATCATTACATTGTCAAAGAGAAAGATGAGGAGAATACAGAAAATCATCAGCAAGGGAAATTAAAAAGAATTGAAAAAATGCTAATTAATTTATCCCTTGTCTCTGAAGTCGCATACTTTCTAGTTACAGTGACACGACAGACGCCATTGTTTTGAATTTTCTTTGTCCTTCCATTGCGTAAAATCACGAAAGTAGCGACCCTTTCCCCCGTAATATAAGTATCGACAAGTTCAGCCAAATTTCATTAGTTCTCGACCCCATTGGCAACTGAACTAAGAATACAAAGCCGTCAGAAACCGAAATTTGACAAAAATTGCAATCTGATAAGAAGCTGCTACCGAAAGTTACGGATCTCGTTACTTCAAGTTGGCAGGTCATGACAATGGAAGATTTGATTATCTACAGTAGATCTTATTTGTCATTTTAATATCGATACATCGTAAAGCAGACAGAACGAGAGAATCAGTATTGAATACATGATATAATCAGGGGTGACAGTGGTTAACAAATATTTTTATTATTGATTTTTTTTAGCCAAAAACACCACAACACCAGTTTTTTACAAGTCCAGCCTGCGTGCATACGTCTTCTATTTCCTTACTTCACGCGGAAAATGAAGCAAGGAAATAGGAGACGTCTGCACGCAGGCTAGTCCATACATTTTTCAACCACATTTAAATTTTACTCTTAAACGCCAGGGGACTCAAACTTGTCCATTTGTCCATCTTGCTAACTTTTATTTCTGGCATTATTTTAAGTCATAGCCCATAATATATATACATATCATTTTTTTAATGAAAAACAGGTCATGTGACCCCTAGCTGCAAAGGGCCTATTCTACATACGGAGAGAATGACATAATGATTGCCACTTTTAGCATTCCCCAGATTAAAGGGGCTATGTCGCGCTATTTTCGCAATTCTGTTACACACAATCTAGTCTTAAAATAGCCTATGAATAGGCTCCGCGGTGGGGATGGGGTGAAAAGAAAATTTTAGCCAAAGCGGGCCGCGCGAAGCCTGGAGGACGCGTCCGATTTTCTCCCCCCAGGCTTCACGCGGCTCGCTTCGCTCGCCTCCAGGCTTCGCGCGGCCCGCTTTCGCTAAAAATTTTCTTTTCACCCCATCCCTACCGCGGAGCCTATTCATAGGCTAGTCTTAAAATAGATTAAAATCACTAAATAATGGTTTTAAACCATCGACAGACAAAAGCCGCAATGAAAGGCGGATGATCAAAATTGGACAAGATTGAAACGGTTAACTTGAAAAACGACGGCGCGACGTTTTTCAAGTTTAAGTCCATTTGTATTTAAAAAATCAGAAGTAATCTGTGTTTGTTGTGTAACCAGGCGCGGATCCAGGAAAAAAACTCGACCGGTTTACTAGAGTCTGAGCGCCGAATCTATGGAAGTCCGGAGGCAAACGTTTTTAGATTTTCCCTCTCTAAAATTATATTTCCCTCGATTTTGAGTCATTTGGAAAATTTGACCGATTTCCGTAAAACGGTGTAAGCCGGCCTGTATCCGGGCAAGTGAGATTCCGCTTTAGAGCTCGTAAAAAATAATACAGGCTATGTCACCCTGTGACATAGCCTCGTTGCTATTTTAACAATGTTTTTCCGCGAACTACGTTCGCCGGGATGCATGATGACACGTTCGCGCTTTACGTAATTATTGAAAATAAGCTATATCATTGCCGCGAAAAGAACAGACTGGTCAATCTTGATTGAAGTTCTCTTTGGATCTCAGAGTCAATTTTCTGCCGAAAAATGCTTGATTTGTTTTTATGAATGAAAAAAAATCATTTTGCAAGATAACACGCTGAAAAGATTGTCAAATCCAGCAACATATAAAGGTTTATTTGCTCAAATAACCGCGAAAACAACAACGTGGGAGAAACCGCTAATTAACGAACCAGCCCCGTTCTGTCATCGCGCACATGTCATTAATCGCGCGAGGGAGACTCGCGTGTAACGTGTGGCATCGAATTACTCCTGTTGCTCAGCCAATTGACATGTTTGACTGATATCCGCACTGAGCATTTCAGTTTTTGCTGGAATAATCTAGTAAAGGCAACTGGAGAAACAGTTCCAGGTTTTTGTTCAGTTCCTTATCCGCCGAATTTCTCAACTCCTTTTGGACTAGACGTGGAAAAGATTTTACAAGTTGTTTACTGCATATCTGCGTGTTTGGGTGTTTGAAGCTTACCATTTCAAGACAGAGTTGTTCGCGCACACGAGGTCCGTTCAAGTTTACAGACCGGCCAGTTACGATCTGGGATCGAAGCTCAAAGAAACAATTGCTTCCTCCCAGACAAAATAGCATTTTATAGCTAGGAGAGGCAGCTTCATTCGCAAATCGGGCGACATGGCTTCAGTGAGCGCCTATTCAACCTACTTCTACATCATTGAGTTTATGATTATTGTCAATGCAGGTAAGAAATGTTTTCCATCTAACCCGTAAGCTCGAAATATTAATTATAATTACCAATAATGCCAGCATTTTTAATGCGGGTTGGGAGAATGTTCGAGAATTTGCCGGACATTTGTTGTTACTCATTTTCAGTCGTTTATTATAGGTATTCTCATCACTTAACCGTTTGACAATGTATCGATATTACAGTGGAGAAAATACATGTTGATCAGTCTCTCTTTGAACTAAAAAGGCGGATTAATAGATTTCCGTTTTTAACTGGGCGGAAATCATCCTTCGTTATGTGACTTAAAGGTCTAAATCTTGCTAAGGAAATAAAACAATATAAAGAATCCGTTAATAGAATAGTGGAATAGTAGACAACAGACGTTATTTCTTAATATGCTATTCTTAATAAAAAATAAAAATACCACAGATATGCAAGGTTTTGCAAAATGATACGTTAAATGTCTTCCGGCAAACAATATATTTATTGACGATTTGCCTTTTCCGTATACCAAGCAGTTTACTTTTGAAAGTGATATATTTGCCCGGGGGGGTACTCCCTTATGTGGCCTGTACGGGGACGTGCCGCTGGACAGGGTATGGTGTTTGGCCTCTCTGCCCTGAACAGGGTATATAATTTCATGCGAGTCTGTCCTAAACAGGGTATTGTTCTATTTAGTTTATTTATTTTTGCCCCATGATTGATGTTACAGTAGGGTAAGTCATAGTTATGATAAGGGAGCAGGAGCTCTCAACAAACCCTACTGGGCTTACAAGGAGAGCCCCTGTTACATCATGTTTTTACCTACTTTACAATAACATGGCTATTAGTTAACTATTCATTACCTAAATCATATTTCAATACATATGTATATATATATTTTAATTTTTGCTAAATACATTTTTTTCAAGAAGATTATTTACAGAGAAGATATTCTTTGATTTTTTTCTTAAAGATATATATTGACTTAGACATTTTTATATCTGGTGGAAGGTTATTCCAGATTTGACTTCCTCTATATTTTATTGAATGTTTCTTATAATTTGTTCGTACATAATCTACATGAATCTTTGTTGCACGGAGACGTTTCCCGGTCTTTAGCAGCTCATCACTCGACATCACATCATTTTCAAGACAAGATAAATGCTATTGTTGTCGGTATCCTACACTTGTTTTAGAACAAGAGAGTGTGTATTTTGTCGTTTGCCCTAAACAGGGTCCTAAAATGGAGGGTGTTGCCCTACACAGGGTGGGTATTTTAGGGTTTTTTTTTGCCCTAAACAGGGTCAGGGTTTCAAACCCTCAGCGGCACCCCTATACCCAAACATGGGCCAAGTACCCCCCCCCCCCCCCCCGGGTATATTTGCGTCAAAGTACCACGTAGATCTAAGTCAATTATTTTATAATGTCTACAGCCCGGTGTAGGCTTTTAATAAACGTGTACTGCAAAATTTTAAGTCCATGTTAACGTTCAGAACTATTGAGCGTACCATGAATTAAAATGTGATTACGTCTAGAGCTTTCGGTATTAAGCTTATGTGATTAGAAATTGATTTTAATATCATTTACTTATTTTCATAGCATTTCTTTGCATAACAATGCTTGCAAGAAAATCCAGCCCTACGTGTATAGATTCCTACACTAAATCAACAACATCTTGAATTGGCGAAAAGACACACTTATCATCAATAACCATTACTTGAACTCAAGAAAAGGCTAATAAACTGAATAATCGATATGGTGAAATATCAATAGCAGAAATCAAGTATTTTAGCTCATGTGGGTGCGTTTTTCCTTTAAAAAATGTGAGTAATGTCGGATGTATCACTTTTTCCGCGTGGGGTATACGTAGACGGCGAGACAAACTTCTCTAGTAATTCTGAGAAATTCGTGCCAGAAATTTTATTTTATTTACGTCATTTACATGGGAAAAGCGCCATTTGGTCGACTAGACGGAATTTGACACGATAGATTATTAATAATTGTTATTACATAATAAGGGTATTTCGACGCAAAGAGCTGTCTCCAGGAGACGAATTTTGATGCCAAAAACATGCACGCTATCGTAACTGACCCGTAACTAGACATTCCCTTTCGAATCCATTGGAATAACCTTAATATCATCCAGGTTGTTTTAGTCAAACAATCATCATTTTTTTAGAAAGAGATATTATTTAGTCAGTGCCACAAGCTACTCGGAAAAAGATTCCGAGTCAAACTTATGACCTTCCACACACCGGTCGGACGCTCTACCACTGAGCTACAGGAAACTCGTGGGAGCTTAGGCCATATAACTACGTTGTATGTTCATTATCAGTATTTTTGTCGTCCATACATCGCAAAGATGGAAGAAACCTTCTGACAAACGTATGTCTACAATGAAGGGAATCATCCCTGTTGCAAAGTCGTAAACATGCCTCCTTCATTCGATAATCTTGCTTTACATCTATCTTTTTTTTACGGTCGACCTAGCGGCGTGCTGAGCTGAGGAATGAGTTGTGTTCACGCGTTTTATCTGAAACTATCTCTCGGCTTATATCGCCGTTCAAACTCGTTTATGGTTTTCATTTTTCAGGAACTGGCTACCAGCCTTAAATTTTTACATTATTTAATTATTATAATCTATTAACTTTTAAATAATTTCACATAATCTTGGCTGCGACGCCTCTAGATCTCTTCGCGCATCATTCATGGAAGGTTCCATTGGCCTCGCGTGTCCACGCGTGTAATTCGTGGGTTAGGCTTAATTGACATTAAGTAGTTCCTTGTTCAATATTCCAAGAAACTCAATGTTTGTAAACTATCAATTCTGAGAAAGACTGAAGACGACACTGTGTTATCCTTTTATGGTGTTATGACGCATGTTTCGTTATCACACGCTAAGACATCAGTGAAAGTGGTATTTGATACGCTTAGGCTTAGCTTTAACAGGCTAAAAAGGCTTTCAAAATTAGTGCGAATCTCAACATTCCCGGCAGAATCTCAATGTTTGCAAACTATCAGTTCTGAGAAAAACTGATGACGAAATTGCGATATCCTTCCATGATGTTATGACGCACAGTAGTGATACCTGAGGCCAGGCTAGTTTAGGCTGTGTAAAACTAGTGCGAAGCTCAACATTCCCAGAAACTCAGTGTTTGTAAATTATCAATTCGGAGAAAGACCGATTAGATGTCGAAATTGCGTTATCCTTCCACGCATGCTTCATTGTCACGCTTATCCGCTGAGGCAATCTGACAGTCTAAAGAGAGACTACGTTCAGCGTTTGGATCTCGTTTAATTTCGGGTCATGAGACATACAAACTGATACTAAGATATTCTGTATACAATTTGTGGTTATTATGAACTGTAGCAAATGGTTGATAGACACTTCTTCTAAAGTCCCCGGAAGTCCTAGGATAGCTGGGGAGGGTAATCTGCACTCTTGACTTATATTAATTTAAACAGCATTCCAACAGTCGCGTCTTGTTGCTTGTTTGTTTTGCAGTTTCTTTCAAAATAAAGCTTCCCGTTTCCTGATTGCATCCACTGACTAATGTTGTGACTGTCTAATATGTCCAGGTCACAAAAGCGGAAAATCTAACAGAATTCCGTGGCGTCAGTCACGAGCTCTGAAAAAATAAAAATGTCATATGAAAATGTCCTTTCTCTGAAATCCAACCGCACAAACATTGAGTCTTATTAGCTGCACGACAATATCATCAATAGCTTCGGAAATATAAACAAAACAACTGAACAGTTACAAAACTGATATCAAAATTCACGCTAATTTCAGCAACCGGGCCAAGGTTGTTTGTCCGCCTCCGCCGTTCACGCTTTGATGATTGCAATTGATTGACAAGTAGGCGTTCGAATGCCCAGGCCAACCCATTTTATAACAGAGAAAGTGATTAGTTTCTAATGAAACTGTAGTGCTGCGTCGGCGGGCAAGTAAAACACTTAGTTGATTATCAACTAGAAGTTGATAAAGGTAAATAACCGCGGTAGCAAATAACTAGAAGCTAAGAAAGCTTATAGAAATTCGCTACGGTGGTTAATTTACCTTTATTTTTTAACTTCTAGTTGATAATCAACTAAGCATTTTATACCAGAACTTCTTGTCTAAACATCTGTACTTAATCTCATGTCCATGTGTTCCATCTCATAGGGGCAACAACAGCATCGTCGACAGTCAATACCGCCAATCCATTTCAGTCTTCTGCGAGTGTTTTCTCTTCGATAACAGAACAATCAAATAGTACATCAGAAGGAAATTTTGCGCATTCCTCCTTTACATCTCAAAGTACTGCAAACTTAACTGTATTTACCACTTTAACACATGTTTCCAGTCTCCTAACCACTACCTCAACACCAGATATAAAGAGAATCATTTCAACCAATACATCAACAAACAAGGAATCAGAGAGTGTTCCATCTTCGATACCGACGCAAATAAACAGTACAGCAGGACCAAGCTCTGCGACTTCCTCTCCACCCACAAGTACAGTCAGCGCAAATCTGTCAACTACTTCAATTACAGGTTGGACTAGTGTCCTTCCTTCAGATACATTAACAGTATCAATACTGCCCACACCAACATCAGAATCACCACAGCCACCAAAACCCACGATAGTATCAGTACTGGCAACAACAACCACAGCACCAGCACCACCAGCACCACCAGCACCAATACCAACGATAGTATCAGTACTGCCAACAACAACTTCAGAATCACCATCAGCACCAATAGCAACGATAGTATCAGCAGTGCCAACAACAACTTCAGAATCACCATCAGCACCAATACCAACGATAGTATCAGTAGTGCCAACAACAACTTCAGAATCACCACCAGCAACAATACCAACGACAGTATCAGTACTGCCAACAACAACTTCAGAATCACCATCAGCACCAACACCAACGATAGTATCAGTAGTGCCAACAACAACTTCAGAATCAACACCAGTACCAATACCAACGATAGTATCAGTAGTGCCAACAACAACTTCAGAATCACCATCAGCACCAATACCAACGATAGTATCAGTACTGCCAACAACAACTTTAGAATCACCACCAGCACCAATACCAACGATAGTTTCAGTACTGCCAACAACAACTTCAGAATCACGATCAGCACCAAAACCTACGATAGTATCAGCACTGCCAACAACTTCAGAATCACCACCAGCACCAATACCAACGATAGTATCAGCTGTGCCAACAACAACTTCAGAATCACCACCAGCACCAATACCAACGATAGTATCAGTAGTGCCAACAACAACTTCAGAATCACCACCAGCACCAATACCAACGATAGTATCAGCAATGCCAACAACAACTTCAGAATCACCACCAGCACCAATACCAACGATAGTATCAGTAGTGCCAACAACAACTTCAGAATCACCACCAGCACCAATACCAACGATAGTATCAGTAGTGCCAACAACAACTTCAGAATCACCACCAGCACCAATACCAACGATAGTATCAGTAGTGCCAACAACAACTTCAGAATCACCACCAGCACCAATACCAACGATAGTATCAGTAGCGCCAACAACAACTTCAGAATCACCACCAGCACCAATACCAACGATAGTATCAGCAATGCCAACAACAACTTCAGAATCACCACCAGCACCAATACCAACGATAGTATCAGTAGTGCCAACAACAACTTCAGAATCACCACCAGCACCAATACCAACGATAGTATCAGTAGCGCCAACAACAACTTCAGAATTACCACCAGCACCAATACCAACGATAGTATCAGTAGTGCCAACAACGACTTCAGAATCACCACCAGCACCAATACCAACGATAGTATCAGTACTGCCAACAGCAACTTCAGAATCACCACCAGCACCAATACCAACGATAGTATCAGTAGTGCCAACAGCAACTTCAGAATCACCACCAGCACCAATACCAACGATAGTATCAGTAGTGCCAACAGCAACTTCAGAATCACCACCAGCACCAATACCAACGATAGTATCAGTACTGCCAACAACAACTTCAGAATCACCATCAGCACCAATACCAACGATAGTATCAGTAGTGCCAACAGCAGCTTCAGAATCACCACCAGCACCAATACCAACGATAGTATCAGTAGTGCCAACAGCAACTTCAGAATCACCACCAGCACCAATACCAACGATAGTATCAGTAGTGCCAACAGCAACTCCAGAATCACCACCAGCACCAATACCAACGATATTATCAGTACTGCCAACAGCAACTTCAGAATCACCACCAGCACCAATACCAACGATAGTATCAGTAGTGCCAACAAGAACTTCAGAATCACCACCAGCACCAATACCAACGATAGTATCAGTAGTACCAACAGCAACTTCAGAATCACCACCAGCACCAATACCAACGATAGTATCAGCAGTGCCAACAACAACTTCAGAATCACCACCAGCACCAATACCAACGATAGTATCAGTAGTGCCAACAACAACTTCAGAATCACCACCAGCACCAATACCAACGATAGTAACAGCAGTGCCAACAGCAACTTCAGAATCACCATCAGCACCAATACCAACGATAGTATCAGTACTGCCAACAACAACTTCAGAATCACCACCAGCACCAATACCAACGATAGTATCAGTACTGCCAACAACAACTTCAGAATCACCACCAGCACCAATACCAACGATAGTATCAGCAGTGCCAACAACAACTTCAGAATCACCATCAGCACCAATACCAACGATAGTATCAGTACTGCCAACAACAACTTTAGAATCACCACCAGCACCAATACCAACGATAGTTTCAGTACTGCCAACAACAACTTCAGAATCACGATCAGCACCAAAACCTACGATAGTATCAGCACTGCCAACAACTTCAGAATCACCACCAGCACCAATACCAACGATAGTATCAGCTGTGCCAACAACAACTTCAGAATCACCACCAGCACCAATACCAACGATAGTACCAGTACTGCCAACAACAACTTCAGAATCACCACCAGCACCAATACCAACGATAGTATCATCAGTGCCAACAACAACTTCAGAATCACCACCAGCACCAATACCAACGATAGTATCAGTAGTGCCAACAACAACTTCAGAATCACCATCAGCACCAATACCAACGATAATATCAGCACTTCCAATACCAACAACTTCAGCATCACCATCAGCACTAATACCAACGATAGTATCAGTAGTGCCAACAGCAACTCCAGAATCACCACCAGCACCAATACCAACGATAGTATCAGTACTGCCAACAGCAACTTCAGAATCACCATCAGCACCAATACCAACGATAGTATCAGTAGTGCCAACAAGAACTTCAGAATCACCACCAGCACCAATACCAACGATAGTATCAGTAGTACCAACAACAACTTCAGAATCACCACCAGCACCAATACCAACGATAGTATCAACAGTGCCAACAACAACGTTAGAATCACCATCAGCACCAATACCAACGATAGTATCAGCAGTGCCAACAGCAACTTCAGAATCACCATCAGCACCAATACCAACGATAGTATCAGTAGTGCCAACAACAACTTCAGAATCATCATCAGCACCAATACCAACGATAGTTTCAGCAGTGCCAACAACAACTTTAGAATCACCATCAGCACCAATACCAACGATAGTATCAGTACTGCCAACAACAACTTCAGAATCACCATCAGCACCAAAACCTACGATAGTATCAGCACTGTCAACAACTTCAGAATCACCACCAGCGCCAAACCCAACGATAGTATCAGTACTGCCAACAACAACTTCAGAATCACCACCAGCACCAATACCAACGATAGTATCAGCACTTCCAATACTAACAACTTCCGAATCACCACTGGTAGCAAGCCAAACAATAGTATCAATACTGGCAACAACAATTTCAGAATTACCGCCAGCAGCAACTAGTTCCTTAGCATATTTCACATGTGTGCTGTCTTCTGTTCCATCATTGTCGTCCGGAAAGCAAGCTATTTTTTCTACTTCGATATTGGCAGAATCAACCAGTCCATCAGCGGCACCTTCTGCGACGCCCTCCAAACTCCAATGCTTTGTCAGTACATCGCTACATACTAGTTCATTACCATATTCAACAAGTTTGCTGTCTTCTGCTTTATATTTGTCTTCCGAAGAGCCTGCTGTTTTTTCGTCTTCAAAATTGGCAGAATCAATCAGTCCATCAACAGTACCTCCTGTGACTTCATCAGAAATCCAAAGCTTGGTCAGTCCATCCCCGTCCACTGATTCATTACCAGATTCGACAATTGTTCTGCCTACTCTTTCATCATCATCATCATTGTCCAAGGAACTAGCTGGTTTTTCATCTCTGATATTGAGAGAATCAACCAGTCTATCAGCACTACCTCCTGTGACATCCTCAGAATTCCAAAGTTTGGTCATTATATCTCTTACCACTAGTTCATCATCATATTTAACAATGGTTCTGTCTTCTATTTCATCATCGTCATCGCGGGAAGTAGCTGATTTTTCGTCTTCGGTATTGAGAGAATCGACTAGTGTATCAGCTGCACCTCGTCCATCGTCCTCAAAACTTCAAAGCTTGGTCAGTACGTACATTGCTACTAGTTCATTACCATATTCCACAATGCTCCTGTCTTCTGTTTCATCATCGTCATCCAAGGAACTAGCTGGTTTTTCCTCTTCGATATTTGTAGAATCAACCAGTCCATCAGCACTACCTCCTGTGACATCCTCAGAACTACAAAGTTTGGTCAGTACATCCATATTCACTAGTTCATTGCGATATTCAACAAGTGTCCTGGCTTCTATTTCAATTTCGTCATCCAAGGAGCTAGTTGGTTTTTCTTCTTCCATATTGAAAGGATCACGAACCAGTTTGTCACCAGCATCTCCTGCGACGTCCTCAAAACTCCAAAGCTTGGTCAGTACATCCCAACTCACAAGTTATTGCCATATTCAACAAGTGTCCTGTCTTCTGTTTTATCATCGTCGTCCAGGGAACCAGTTGGTTTTTCGTCTTCGATATTGAAAGGAACACGAACCAGTTTGTCAGCAGCACCTCCTGTGACGTCCTCAAAACTCCAAAGCTTGGGCAGTACTTCCCTGTCCACTAGTTCATTACGATATTCAAGAACTGTCGTACATTCTGTTTCATCATCGTCCAAGGACCTAGCTGGTTTTTCGTCTTCGATATTGACAGAACCACGAACCAGTGTGTCAGCAGCACCTCCTGCGACGTCCTCAAAACTCCAAAGTTTTGTCAGTACATCTCAACCCACTATTTCATCACGATTTTCAAGAAGTGACCTGTCTTCCGTTTCATCTTCGACATCCAAGAAACTAGCTGGTTTTTCGTCTTCGATATTGACAGAACCACGAACCAGTTTGTCAGCATCACCTCCCGCGACGTCCTCAAAACTCCAAAGTTTGGTCAGTACATCCCCACCCACTATTTCATCACGATATTCAAGAAGGGTCCCGTCTTCTTTTCATCGTCGTTTAAGGAACTAGCTGGTCTTTCTTCTTCGATATTGAAAGGATCACGAGCCAGTTTGTCAGCAGCACCTCCTTTGACGTCCTCAAAACTCCAAAGTTTTGTCAGTACATCTCAACCCACTATTTCATCACGATTTTCAACAAGTGTCCTGTCTTCTGTTTCATCATCGTCATCCAAGGGACTAGCAGGTTTTTCGTCTTCGATATTGAAAGAATCAACCAGTGTATCAGCAGCACCTTCTCTGACGTCCTCAAAACGCCAAAGCTTGGTCAGCACATCCCAACCCACAAGTTCATTATCACATTCATCACGTGTCCTGTCTTCTGTTTCATCATCGTCGTCCAAGGAACTAGCTGGTTTTTCGTCTTCGATATTGAAAGGAACACGAACCAGTCTGTCAGCAGTACCTCCTGCGACGTCCTCAATACTCGAACGTTTGGTCACTACATCCCAACTCACAAGTTCATTGCCATATTCAACAAGTGTCCTGTCTTCTGTTTTATCATCGTCGTTCAGGGAACCAGCTGGTTTTTCGTCTTCGATATTGAAGAGATCACGAACAAGTTTGTCAGCAGCACCTCCTGCGACGTCCTCAAAACTCCAAAGTTTTGTCAGTACATCCCCACCCACTAGTTCATCACGATTTTCAAGAAGTGTCCTGTCTTCTGTTTCACCATCGTCATCCAAGGGACTAGCAGGTTTTTCGTCTTCGATATTGAAAGAATCGACCAGTGTATCAGCAGCACCTTCTCTGACGTCCTCAGAACTCCAAAGCTTGTTTAGTACATCCCAACCCACTAGTTCATTGCGATATTCAGCAATCCTGGCTTCTATTTCAACTTCGTCATCCAAGGAGCTTGTTGGTTTTTCTTCTTCGATATTGAAAGGAACACCAACCAGTCTATCAGCAGTACCTCCTGTGACGTCCTCAAAACTCCAACGTTTGGCCAGTACATCCCAACTCACAAGTTCATTGCCATATTCAAACAAGTGTCCTGTCTTCTGTTTCATCATCGTCGTCCAGGGAACCAGCTGATTTTTCGTCTTCGATATTGAAGGGATCACGAACCAGTCTGTCAGCATCACCTCCTGCGACGTCCTCAACACTGCATAGCTTGGGCAGTACTTTCCTGTCCACTAGTTCATTACGATATTCAAGAACTGTCGCACATTCTGTTTCATCGTCGTCCAAGGACCTAGCTCGTTTTTCGTCTTCGATATTGACAGAACCACGAACCAGTCTGTCAGCAGTACCTCCTGCGATGTCCTCAAAACTCCAAAAGTTGGTCAGTACATCCCCACCCACTAGTTCATCACGATTTTCAAGAAGTGTCTTGTCTTCTGTTTCATCATCGTCATCCAAGGAACTAGCAGGCTTTTCATCTTCGATATTGAAGCAATCACCCAGTGTATCAGCAGAACCTCTTACGAAGTCCTCAAAACTCCAAAGTTTGGTCAGTACATCTCAACCCACTATTTCATCACGATTTTCAAGAAGTATCCTGTCTTCTGTTTCATCATCGTCGTCCAAGGGAATAGCTGGTGTTTCGTCTTCGATATTGAAAGGATCACGAACCAGTGTGTCAGCAGCACCTGCTGTGACGTCCTCAAAACGCCAAAGCTTGGTCAGTACATCCCCACCCACTAGTTCATCACGATATTCAAGAAGGGTCCCGTCTTCTTTTTCATCGTCGTTTAAGGAACTAGCTGGTCTTTCTTCTTCGATATTGAAAGGATCACGAGCCAGTTTGTCAGCAGCACCTCCTTTGACGTCCTCAAAACTCCAAAGTTTTGTCAGTACATCTCAACCCACTGTTTCATCACGATTTTCAACAAGTGTCCTGTCTTCTGTTTCATCATCGTCATCCAAGGGACTTGCAGGTTTTTCGTCTTCGGTATTGAAAGAATCAACAAGTCCATCAGCAGTAACTCCTGTGACGTCCTCAAAACGCCAAAGCTTGGTCAGCACATCCCAACCCACAAGTTCATTGCGATATTCAACAAGTGTCCTGGCTTCTATTTCATTTTCGTCATCTAAGGAGCTAGTTGGTTTTTCGTCTTCGATATCGAAGGGATCACGAACCAGTCTGTCAGCAGCACCTCCAGCAACGTCCTCAAAACTCCAAAGTTTGGTCAGTACATCCCACCACACAAGTTCATTGCCATATTCAACAAGTGTCCTGTCTTCTGTTTTATCATCGTCGTCCAGGGAACCAGCTGGTTTTTCGTCTTCGATATTGAAGGGATCACGAACCAGTCTGTCAGCAGCACCTCCTGCAACGTCCTCAAAACTCCAAAGTTTGGTCAGTACATCCCACCTCACAAGTTCATTGCCATATTCAATAAGTGTCCTGTCTTCTGTTTTATCATCGTCGTCCAGGGAACCAGCTGGTTTTTCGTCTTCGATATTGAAGGGATCACGAACCAGTCTGTCAGCAGCACCTCCTGCAACGTCCTCAAAACTCCAAAGTTTGGTCAGTACATCCCACCTCACAAGTTCATTACCATATTCAACAAGTGTCCTGTCTTCTGTTTTATCATCGTCGTCCAGGGAACCAGCTGGTTTTTCGTCTTCGATATTGAAGGGATCACGAACCAGTCTGTCAGCAGCACCTCCTGCAACGTCCTCAAAACTCCAAAGTTTGTTCAGTACATCCCACCTCACAAGTTCATTGCCATATTCAACAAGTGTCCTGTTTTCTGTTTTATCATCGTCGTCTAGGGAACCAGCTGGTTTTTCGTCTTCGATATTGAAGGGATCACGAGCCAGTCTGTCAGCAGCACCACCTGTGACGTCCTCAAAACTCCAAAGTTTGGTCAGTACATCCCATCTCACAAGTTCATTGCCATATTCAACAAGTGTCCTGTCTTCTGTTTTATCATCGTCGTCCAGGGAACCAGCTGGTTTTTCGTCTTCGATATTGAAGGGATCACGAACCAGTCTGTCAGCAGCACCTCCTGCAACGTCCTCAAAACTTCAAAGTTTGGTCAGTACATCCCATCTCACAAGTTCATTGCCATATTCAACAAGTGTCCTGTCTTCTGTTTTATCATCGTCGTCCAGGGAACCAGCTGGTTTTTCGTCTTCGATATTGAAAGAATCACGAACCAGTCTATCAGCAGTACCTCCTGTGACGTCCTCCAAACTCCAAAGTTTGGTCGGTACATCCCTTGCCACTAGTTCATTACCATATTCAACAAGTGTCATGCATTCTGTTTTACTATCGTCGTCCACGGAACTAGCTGGTTTTTCGTCTTCGATATTGAAACAATCAGCCAGTGTATCAGCAACACCTCCTGCGACGTCATCAGATATCCAAAGTTTGGTCGGTACATCTCCTTCCAGCAGCTCGTTACCATATTCAACAAGTGTCCTGCCTTCTGTTGCGCTATCGTCGTCCAAGGAACTAGTTGGTTTTTCGTCTTCCATATTAAAAGAATCAACCAGTCTATCAGCAGTACCTTCAGTGACGTCATCAGAACTACAAAGCTTGGTCAGTACATCCCTACCAACTAGCTCATTACCATTTTCAAGAAGTGTCCTGTTTTCTGTTCCATCATCGTCTAAGGATTTAGCTGGTTTTTCGTCTTCGATATTGAAGGGATCACGAACCAGTCTGTCAGCATCGCCTCCCGCGACGTCCTCAAAGCTCCAAATCTTAGTCAGTACATCTGGATTCAGTAGTTCCTTACCATATTCAACAAGTGTCCTGTCTTCAGTTTCTTCATCGTCATCCAAGGAACTAGATGGCTTTTCGTCTTTGATAGTGAAAGTATCAACCCCACTATCAGCAGCACCCCCTGTGACGTCTGTTGTTTCTGTTTTTTTCGTCTTCGATATTGGCAGAATCAACCAGTGTATCATTAGCACTTCCTGCGACGTCCTCCAAGCCCCAAAGCTTGGTCAGTACATCCCCATTCACAAGTTCATTGCCATATTTACCAAGTGTCTTGTCTTCTGTTTCATCATCGTCGTCCAAGGAACTAGCAGGTTTTTCATCTCCGATATTGAACGAATCAACCAGTCTATCAGCCTCACATCCTGCCACCTCCTTGAAACTCCAAAGCTTGATCAGTACATTCCTACTCATTACATCACTACCATATTCAACAAGTGTCCTGTTTTTCTGTTTCATCGTCATCGTCCATGGAAACGGCTAGTTTTTCATCTTCGATATTAAAAGAATCAACCAGTCTATCAGCAGTAACTCTAAGCGTGGTCAGCACCTCTCTATTCACTAGTTCATTAACATCTTCAACGAGTGTGCTTTCTTCGGTGGCACCTTCGTCAAAGGTTTCATCTTCGATACTGAAGCAACCAACCAGTGTATCAGAGTCTACTAGTGTTCTGTCTGCTGTGTCGTCGTTCAAGATGTCGACGGGTACCACTTCTTTGATACCGACAGTATCATTTGTTGTGATCCCAACAATTTCTACGACGTCCTTTCGGATACATGGTTCGCCCAGTGGTATCTTATCAGCTACTTTAACGCCAATTGTTTCTATTACATTATCATCATCCGAAGAGGTAACGGGTACTTCATCTTCTATACTGGAACAATCGACCAGCACATCTTCAAGAATTAGTGCGACTTCTTCCACGACCCAAGGAATATCAAGCGAAAGTTTATCCAGTAGTTTTACGCGAGATTCAAGTAGTTTGCTTGATTCCAGATCGTCGTCTGCCAAGATATTACCAAGTGTTTCAACTTCAATACTTGAAGAATCAACGAGTACATCAGTAGTAAGTTCTGTGACTGAATCTTCTTCTAGTTTAACGCCAACCTTAACCTTCTTTGTTACATCAACATCGTCGTCCAGGGAAGTGGCGAGTGCTTCAACTTTAATAGTGGAACAATCAACGAGTACATCAGTAGTAAGTTCTGTGACTAGTTCAACGCCAGCTTTAAGTAGTATCCTTGTTACGTCATCGTCTTCGTCCGCGGAAGTGGCGAGAGTTTCGTCTAGCGTGACACCAACACCTTCAACTGATTCGTTAATTGCGTCATCTACAGTTATTATCGTCCCGACTACTCCAAAGCCAGTAGCGATGAAGAGATTTATTGTTAACATGACAATAACAAATAGAGATTATAACAGTAGTCTTGAAGACAAAGAAAGTGCTGTATTCAAAACGTTTTCCAACCAAGTCGAAAGCTATGCTGATTTAGCACTTGTAGTTGTGGAAGGTTTCGTCTACTCCAAGGTGGAACGATTTAGTGAAGGTGACAACATTAACTGCCAAATGACAGTCTTTGTAGATAAAACGTTTGAAGTCACAGAAGAGACGATCCGAGAAGGACTGGGAGACAAACTAGGTGACTTGGAGATAACAAATGTAATTGTTGTAGACACTGAGAAGCCTACTGAAGAACCGACTACGGGTGAGAAGATTGTTTTTAAAGTAACTGTTACAATGCCAAGTGAAATATACACTGAAGAACTTGGAGACTCATCGAGCACGGAATTCAAGACGTTGGCTGCGACGTTAAAGGCAATACTGACTAAAGTGCTTAGAGAGCAAGTTTCCAATTTTATTCGCGTAAAGATTATCAGTTTCCGCCCGGGAAGTATAATATGCATATTTGACGTTATCACAGAGGAGACATCTACAGCATCAGAAGAGGAAATAAAAGCCCTATTAACTGTTGCCAGCAATGATGAACAGACAGGCAATTACACCTTCACTGATATTACGGTTGAGAAAGAAGTGACTACCAAAGCGCAGGCTGGGGATCAAGAAACAACGCTGCCCGATTGGGTTATCGTTGTTATTGTAGTGTTAGTAATAATGGCGATGCTTATATTCCTGATGATATATTTGGTAAGTGTACTTCATTTTAAAGGCACTACAATTTGAATTGCGACACGGTGGCCTGGACTCCGGATCGAGCGGTCCGGTTTCGAGCCCTGGCCTGGCCCTTTAATGGACTCCCATCCAGGGGGGGTGGGGGGGGGGGGGGGGGGTAACAATACTCCTAGGCACTTCATGCTACAGAAACCGGGATATGTTCCGACAGTGTGGCCAGTTTGGCTCGAGTGGGAACCTTACCTTACAATTCACGACACACATTTTTGGGACACTTCCATATAAATGCATGATAAGTTGGTTTGTTACATGTTACGATAATTATTCTTCATGTATTCTACCAAACAGGGATCCCCACGAAACATTGCTAGTATAACAGCGTATTTTAGGGGATATTGTCTGGATGTATACAGCTGTTTCGAGAAAGGTTGTCGGAAAAAAGCGCACGCGACAAAAAAGGCCCGAAATGTAATCTGGGATATGATCATGCAATGAATTTTAATAAGTCAAATAAATACATCAATCCCGCGATGCCTACTTTTGTTGCTTTATTTTAGCACTCGCAAACATACGTCCATGGCGTCTCTTGCCACTTCCTCAGATTTCCCTGAAATGCTGAAGTCAAGGAACCGTGAACTTAAAACTACCCACAATACCTTTCGGGATTGTCGTATGCGCCTTTTTACGGCAACCTTTCTCGAAACAGCTGTATCAAGACATTCTCAAAACGAACCATCATTAATCAGTAAGAACAGAGAGGATGATCTAAGAGAAGCATTCCACCATACATGGATCTCTTCCAATGATAATTATTTTTGAAATCTCTTTTTAACGTTCAGTCCATAGCTGAGCTATTTTAAGAGCGCTACCTGATTGGTCAGTTCGAGTCACGTGATGTCAGAACCTCGATCAGAAGGAAATTAAGATAACTTTCACAGCATGGCGCGAAACTATTTATAAAATTCAAACATTATCATGGGGCACGGGGAATGCTTCTCTTAGATCATCCTCTCTTGGCAGGAAGGATGAAAATGTCGAGCTTGGAACTAAAGGTTTTATTCTTTTATTATTTCCTTGTAGATTTTTAGAAAACGAAACGTATCCGAACGTCATGATTATTTCGTGGCATACGATAACCGCGGTGTTATTGATCTAGATGATATCTGCGATGGAAAGCAGATGACATACACTGTCAACAGGAGCATGGAAGGTAACAATACACAAATGGCGCGTTGCATTTATTGTAAAGCTCTCTTCCAGTCGTCCTATTCCCCCCAGGGGGAGGGACTTCCATATAAAAGTGAGGGATGGGGGGGGGGGGGGATGATCGTCGGAAAGGTAGAAAAGAACCCTTAAGACGTACTAAAATTTCGTTTTTTTTAGGTGTGGCTTGAATTCACTTTCACCTTAAGAGGTACCAATTCTAAAACAAAACTATGGTTCCTGTCATCAATTTTTCTGGCTTCATATCTTAAAAGTTACCGGGATAACTCTAACTGTGGTCGTTTTACAACACCCCGGCTAAAGTGGTACCAAACCGAGAATTTTAAGCCATACAAGGTACGACGATCACCCCAGCACTATTATATGGGAGACCCCCCCCCCCCCCCCCCCCCGGGCCTATTCACGTGCTATCTGAACGGCCCTATGTAGTGAGGGTGGTGGTGGTGGGGGGGGGGGGGGGGGGTGGGGTGGGGCTGTCAACTGCATGTCAGTCAACAATCAATTGACCAATTTCGATATATTAAAATTCTAACTTGGCTCCGAGGCTTAGGGGAATAAAACAAAAGAAATCGAAAATAAATCACATCGAGGTTGAGGGATGAATAAATCATTTCTTTTGTTTTATTCCCCTAAGCCTCGGAGCCAAGTTAGATTTTAATATATCGAAATTGGCCTATTGATGTGCTGACCGACACGCGGTCTAGTGTGAACCAATACTACTTCATGTAGTACTCCTCGAGCTGTCTCAGTCGACACTCGACCGAACTAGAAACTTGTGTTCCGCCAAGAACTGGCTCCTCTGCCACCCTTAGATTGAAAGGACCTTACCTTCTTTTACCTTACATTTCACTTTCGCCAATTATCATTTTTATTTTATCATTTCAGACATTTCAGTTGATGGTATAGGAGAATCTCCCCTATGAAGAAAACAATTCAAGTTTATATTCAAGATGAACATTAATAGGAAACTACATATTAAACAAGTCCGGCTGTGCAGTAAAGCAAAGCCTAGCTATGATAATGGTAACACATGTATTAGGTCCAAATTACACGTTGCTTTTCAGTTGCATCGAATGCAATTCAAGCCGCAGAAATCTCGCTGACATTACTTTATTCGAAGCAACCTGTTCTACATTGCTATTTGTGTGGACATTGCGCTGATTTACTGAGCGATTTTCTTGAATTACATTCGACGCGACTGAAATTCGACGTATAAATTAGGCCTTGCAGGACAAGGATATAATAATTTGCCAAGGACTTTTATATATATACATGTATTTTTACTTCATACGGAAACAAGTAAGAAAAGGCAGTTTATTTATTAGATTTATTACTGAGATCAAAATCTCTCAGATTTTGTAGCATATACACTGCAGCTTTGGTTTTCAATATGAAAAGGGGACATAATATCAGAATAACGTATGAGGGAATGTTTTCCTTCATATCCAGTTGGACAAAGATAGATTGATTATCAGAAAAAAACTGATTAAATTTAAATTAATAACTTTATTAAGTTGGTTGGGTTTTTTGTGTTCCATCGGGAAAACCGTATTTCGGTTGATGTCGTTGAAAGGATTGTTGTTGTGACATATTTGTACATACAACCCATTTTTGAGAAACCTAAGTACTTCAGTTTGAAGAATCGTCTCTCGATTATTATATTCTCATATTTTTGATACGAAAAACATGGTAACTAGAAAAGAAAACTTTTGACTAGAATTTTATGGAATTTAGGGTTTGTATTCCGTAGAGCTTCTACCTGTAGGCAAATGTACGGGGTGTTTCAAAAGTTCATGCCTTTTTTCTAGAAGCGTAAAAAAGTCATTGTTCATTTACAAAGATGAACCCTCTGACTGACACGCAAAACAGCTTATTTGTGAACAGAAGAAAGCCCCCTGGGCTATCTATTCAATAAACTTCGAAATTATTACAGAAACGCGAACGTTGAGTGAAAAAGTGGTCAGTTCGCCAACTTCGTCAGTGAACATTTTGAAGAAAAGAACGGGAACGTACTGTCCCGAGGAAAACTGTTAAAACACTTATCAAGCAAAGTACACTGAACGGCAAGGTAACTCCACTAGAAAGATTGCCAAACAGCTACAATGCAAAGGCCTGCCTGATTTTACAACACAGCAGTATGGCGATACGTGAGAAAACAAAAGTGGAAGCCATTCTGAAGTCAAAACTGAGCAACCCAGCCCTCTTGACCGATAAACAATGCAAAGCTCGCTTGGAATTTGCTTACAAGCACTGAAAACGTACAGCAGAAGAGTGGGAAAATGTTCTATTTACAGACGAATGTTAAGTACCTTTTTCAACCACCGAATCCAAAGAATGATGTGGTATGGGGTTCACAAGAAAGCCAAGTTCCACCAACATACTACTTGGAGCTGAACAACTTTCTATCTACGGGTTCTTCTGCGGCGCATTCCCCGCGGACGGCTAAGTAAAGGCTTGATCAAGTCAGGCCGATAACTGTCGGTCTTACAGTTTATGATTGTCCTTGCGGAATGAAATGAAGATTTGTTTAACTGCGACCAAATGATCCAGTCAGTGCACTTTGCTTCACTGGCTTGATGAAAGTGACAACATGGAGCACCGTGCTGAACAAACTGACCAAAATGTTATCGAAAAAGACGAGTGGCCTGCTAATTCACCGGACCTCAAAATGCTCTCTGGAGCCGACGAGGTTACATACAGGGATACAATGACTGAATGTGCCTTGCCGACGGACCTTGCGGGAGCTGGCGCATTCGATACCGCGACGTCTAAAAAACTTCATGAAAAATAAAGGAGGGCATGCAGCTAGCGCAGGCTACTGACAGTTTGGAAAGCGATATTTTTCCGTTTAAAAAATGCACAAACTTTTGAAACACCCTGTAATTTAACATTGAGATTTATCAGTATTATAATTTATATTCCCAATAGTGGCGCATTGAATTTTATCGAACTTTGGGTTTGTATTTTATTTGTATTCCAAAACTTCCTTGTCGTCTGTAGTAAAATTCCGTCTTCCTAGTAATTTATTATTGAGATATATCAAAGTATTAGAGCGGTTTTTATCATTGTAATTTTTATCATAATTTTAAATTGTAATTTTTACTGTAATTGTATTGTCACTGACAAAAAAAATTGACTGTCGAACGCAAGCACGTTAGTGCTTTGCGTTTGCTTAACTCGGTAATTGCTTCCAAAAAATAGTGCGTGTTCCAACCAATCAGAGCAGACATGCTGATTTTTCGTCCAATCAGAAGTCAAAACTAAAACTACTCGTCACGTGACTTACGCACGTTTTCCAGCGCTTGGCGCTGGCTGCAAGTTTTTTGCTTTGAGTTCTGATTGGTTCATTGTGGATTTTTTTACTCATTGTGATTGGTCAGATACAATTAATTTGGTTTTACCAGTCATTTTAATGACCGCTCTATAATACAGACAATATAACCACAGTAGTTTCAGAGTATATTATATTACAAGCACAAAAATGACGCGATACTGCGCACGAGAGTTTACAGCAACGAGCGCAAAAGTGTGACCACTTTTAATTGATTCACATTCTTTCGTGCGTGCATACTATCCAATCAGAAGCCTGATTTAAGCCTGATTGGATAGTCTGCGCGAGCATGCGTGTACGAAAGAATGTTAATGAAGTAAAGGTGATCACACGTTTGGGCTTCTTGCTGTAAGACAGGAGTTCATTTTCTGGTAAAATGAAAGTGAATTTCTCGTCAAAATTAATGCAGCTATATCATAATACTAAGAAAATAGCTTCAACCGTTGTCTGTCAGTCGTTATATTTTTAAATATCCGCCATACAAGGAGAATTACGTTTTAGCGTGCTTTATGATACACGCGCGCAAGTTGATGTAAAAAGTTTTCAAAATAGATTGTTTTCTGGAAAAACGAAATTTAGCGAATTTTTCTAAAAAAATAAGTGCTACTATAATTATAAAAAATAATTAACAAAGCTTCAACCGCACTTTGTTGTTATGTTACGAGAACTGCAACACTCACTTCCTTGCATGCTTTTTTATTAGTTAATTAAAATACGTCTTGTGATGTCCCCCAGGGGGTAGAGGATAAGTAAGTTTGCTATATTGCAAAAAATATATATAATGCATTTTATATTAAATTTTTGTAACTATAATATGAAGACAGCTTTGAGAGACATCAGTCCATAAACTAGAACTTGACCAATGCTAATTTTCCCAAATATGGTCCCCATGTTAGTTCAATAACACATTATGTATTTGTAGTCTCCTTCGTAGCCGTTATTTGTGTTGTCACGCAATGCTTCTCCACCCTAGAAGTGTTGCGTGATGACTCAAATAATAGCTGCATAGGAGGCTACTGCATTATTTTGTGGCTTGAAAACGACGGAATTTATAGCTTTCATATACAAGGCAAAAGGACAACTCCTCCTTTAATGTAGCCTGAATTTCAGCCGTCTGTCTCTGTCACCTACTCCCTATGTGTATGCGACAGAGACAGACGGCTGAAATTCATGCTACCTTTAATTATCAATATTTGTAATAACTAAATAAAACGCATGGTTATTGTTTTATAAAATACAATAAAATAGGAGTCCTGACTGTGTACAAAGGTGCTACAAATGTTTGAGACTATAAATATGAAATTACAAGCGAAATACAATTATTTACAATATATTTACAATTCATGTGCACACTGCTACAGTTAGTAGCTTAATATTTATTTGTGTCCTTGCGATGTTTGTGGTACATCAAGTCAAAGAGCTTTCTTGGCAGCATTAGAAATTCCACTTTTCGGTCTGCCTGACTTGGGTCTGGGTGCCGGGCTGTTAAGAAAATCAAACAAATAATTGCAAGCTAGTAGTCTGCGAATGCAGTGATGTACTTCTGGCTGGCGTGAAACAACAGCCAGAAATATGTCGCAGGCTAGCTAGTTAGCAGTCGGGGGATGTTTTCCATATCTTTATGAAGTCATTCAGGTCTAATTTGTCACTTCATAAAACAGGGCTCGCTGTCAGGAGATGGCAAATGAAACATTTTACTGACCAGGGATGGACTTTAAATGAAAAGTAATAACAGGAAGGGCGACGATATAACAGATAAAACAGAACATCCTAATAAATTATTTGACCATCTCCTCCTCATTATTGAGTTTTTCAGCCACCCCCCACTTAAAATAATGTTCCACCATCCCTGATTAAGATTGTACCTGCTTAACTCCTGATCTGTCTCTTCCATGATGGCTGATTTATCAGGCAAGGTTGCTGTTATCAAAGAAAGGCATAATGAATTATTTCATATATTTCATATATTCATCATCGCCAAAGGGAAAATGATTGAAAATTTAGCAAATGGATGAAAGTATAAGAACTGTCAATCTTTTTTTAATATTCTGATTTCTTTCATTCAGTTCAAATTAGTGGGGGGAGGGGGAGGAGGTTATTACCCAAGGGCAAAACACAATATCTAAAGTGGCCAGTTGAAGAAAAACTAACGTTAGCCAGACTGCCAAGCACTATTATTGTTCAAAGTCCATATTTTAATGCTATCCGCCGAATAAATCACTGTTCAGTGGTCAATAAATTATTATTGTTGAACAAAACCAACCATGCTAGCCACTGATTAGTGATTTTATCTGGTGGATAGTGTTATCAAATCCTTTGAACAGTCGGGTCTGGTGTTAGCCATTAATGACTATGTCAACTGCCTTAGGTTATCAAATGAATACAGATGAACCTTGACTAACAGACACATTGTGTAATGTCCACTTCTGGGAAGTTTAATGGTAAAACTGTAAATTTAACAGCGTTTCTACATACCAATACTATCATTCACTCCAGCGTGTTTTGCCAGACCAATGAGAAATCCATAAAAAGTAACTCTTTCAACAGATCCTAAGAGGTCCTTGATGATTTCAACTGGAGGACAGCTAAAAGCAATATATTAAACAGAAATTAAATCCCAAATATTTCAAATTATTCATTTGCCTTAGCATAGGAAAAGACAAAAGGTAAAAATTGATCTTTTAATAATAGGTCTGCAATGTGTATATGTGTCTAATGCAGCTATTATTGGCACTGTCACATGAGAGCAGTTTGGTTCTTGTATCCAATGGCTTGAATTTACATGACCAATTATATTGGGACATAATTTTTCTATTTTATGTCATTCTACACTGAAAAACATCACTCTGCAAAGTTGCAACTGATGCAAAAAAGGGGTACAGTGGAACCTTGTTAATCTAACCACCAACAAAGCTGGTCATATTAACAGGGTGGCCATATTAAAGAGGTTCTTAATAAGAACATGACTAACAGAGCTACCTTAAATAAGGCCAAAAGAAAGTGGCCATAATAACAAGTGGACCATGTTAATGAGGCGGGGGTCTTGTACCTGAAAGAGCCACTGCTCGTATGAATGATTTGCAGGATAGCTTCTAGGAAGGAATGAACATCCACACCATCCCCAGAATTGGCCTGAGCTGCTTCAGGTGCGGCATGAGATGGCAGCTGTGACTTGTGTTGTGTTGGTCTGGTTAGTGTACTAGGTACCACTACAATCTGACCAGGTCTGTAGGTCCCTGATACAAGGGCTTGGTACGTACTATGGAGCTTGTCTATAAACTCTGTAAATGAATTTCAATTAGAGAAGATGTCATACACATGTAAGTTGCTGTCGCAGCAGACTGCAGTGTTCTTCACAGAAATTTGGGAAAGATGAGGGGTCGTCTGTTTTGTATCAGAAATTTAATCAAAAAAGTTTGAAATAACGATGGATTAAAATAATTTGTTGTTTTGAGAATTTTGAGGTGCTGAAAATTCCTGACCAGTCAGTAATACAGTCAAACCTGTATTATTATAAGCAGATACTGTATATTTTTATTTATTTTTTAATTCTTCTATCTTACCCTCATAAAAGAACTGTGTCTGGAAAGCATAAAGAAAATCAGGAAATGACATCAGACAGTCCATGGCATCCTCCATCAAAATAATCCTGAAAATTCAACACAAATTACAATATTATGGAGAGATTATCATCTAATTTCTCCTCATAATATCAATACATTATCAAGCAGACAGGTGATGAGAATATAGAAAATCATCAACTAAGGGATATTGTCTTAATGTACATCTAAATTCTTTAAAATACAAAAACTTACCTTGCAGTCTTCTGTACAGGCTCAAATGGAAAATCAGGGCACAACAGGCAAATAAGGGAATGGTATTCCTTTGCAGATAACAAGTCTGTAGGTAACAAAAAAGTATATTTCATTAGAAGTTCACTCATTTCTTTATATGTTGAGAAAGGACAAATATTCCAACTTAAAGTGACATTAGGAAATATCAGCACTCTCAAAATGTGATGGCAGCTGGCAATTTTGCTGCTATACAGTCGATTATTTGCCGCTTTCTTCACACTGGACCCCCTCCCCCCCCACCCCCCTTCAGCAGGTAAGAACTTAGGAACTTGCTGCCTACTGCTAGTGAAAACATACCGCCATTCCTTCCTATATGTCTGAAACATTTCCAGAACACTCGAATGAAAGACGCAATGTTGTGAGGTGTCTTTCGGATGTAACTGTATTCCCTGAAGAGGGTGTGGTTCCCTTGCATAACACTTCGGAAGCTGTAAAAGAAAGAAATGCATGTATGAGGTTTAATGTCCCAAGTGTGGTCAGGGGTACAGGGACCTAATGGTTAGCGGTGGAGGGGGGGGGGGGGGGGGGGAGTCTCAACTTCCCGCTTCCCGTACCTTGTGTTCCCGTCCCTTCTGTTGTAGTTCCTGCCTGCCACTTTGTGCTTTTTCTATTGCAAAATATTACACAATGTCGCAAAATGTTTTCTATTTGCCCCGGTTCCCGCCACCTTGAGAATCCCGCTTCCCATCCTCTCTTCTAGCTCCCGCCTCCTGAAGACTTCCCGCCCCCTCCCGCCCCCCTGGCCCCTCCTGGCCCCTCCCCACTAATAATTGAAAGATTATAAATTAAATAAATAATCTGAAAACTTACTAGTCGCTTAGAAAACGAGCTGGAATAACTCTTGGATTCTCTTCTTTATGTTCCAATAACTGAGCCACTGCATCCTGCAAATTTGAAAAGAAATATGCAGTGAAACTGCTCATGATACACAAGTAGTACTGTTGTAGGCAGGCTTGGATGCCAGCTGTGAGTGTTTTGGTGTGTGCAAAATCCCCTCCACCACCCCCACAGTGGAGAGGATCCGAGCCTAGCCCCAGGAAAATATGCCTGCAAAGTTGAACTCAACTCAACTTTGCAGCTGATGTAGATGGGGGATGATCAGTGGATGAAGGAACTACACAGAGGGGTCATATGCAAGCTAAAGGGTGAAGAAGACATCATTTTGGGAAAAAATATAAGCTTACATCCCGGGGTATCCAATCGATGAAATCGATGATCGATGACAATCGATATCAATCGATACCAATCGATATCAGTTAATCGATTGATATTGATAATCGATGACCAATCGATGATGAAGATTTATGTGGTTATCGATTGGTATCGATTTCCAATAACAATCGATGATATCGATTGGTATCGATTGGTTGCAAATTTTGTCACGTTTCACAGTCTACAAGGTGACGGAATAGGCGCATAATATCACATCTAATGATCTTAACACATTTTATTGTATTGCTTTGAACGTTAACAGGAGAACAAGACTTATTTCCTTCTCTATCTACTTTCTCTTACGATTTAACAATTAGACGGCAAGCTCGAGGTTTCTATCGGCTGATAGTTAGTCAAAGAGGATCCACAAGCTCGGACTGTGATTGACCGAGATGTCCACGATGGTTAACAACTTTAAACGCGTTTCCGCGTTCTCCCCTCTTCCGTACTAGCAGTAAAGAGCTCGCCGACGTTTTTTTTACCTCAAAACGATACGGGAATGACAGTGACGGACAAGTGGTAATTTGAGTGCACATGCAGCAGGGTATATTCTTTGCGTTGAGAACTGACTGGGGCCTTCTCAAAATGGCGACTGATCGGATAAACCTCGTTCGAGGTTGCCGATCAGAGCAATCGATAGCAATCGATGAGCGGTTTATGTGTGGTTATCGATTGATCATCGATTGACCGATACCAATCGATACCAATTAACTAATTTTATCGATTGATATCGATTGATCGATTGGTTTTCCGATCATCGATTTCCATCGATTGGATACCCCGGGTTACATGTAATAAATTTGCTGAGTTTGTGGTCAGTTTATAGTCAGTTAGTGAAAAATCCGTCAACGTATATCAAGATCTTACCTGAAGATATGTCAAGACATGGTACTTTGCTGAAAAAGAATAAAAGTACTAAGCTTGATCTCTTTGTTTACAGTGTGTAGTTAGCGAGCTTGAGGTAACTTAATTAGGGCCGGCACGTACCTAAATATTGCTCAGCTGTCAGAGAAAATCTATCACTTTCTCCAGACATTTAAAACTGGTAAAGTCTCCACGTTGTAGAGAATTTTTAGAAGAATGATAGAAAATGATTCATTTTCGCGTTAATAGAATAAAACACGGAACAAAACACTGCACAAACGTCTCCTGTCCGTCACTTTGATCCGCCATGTTGGATTAGCTGTACTTATGTACAGCGGATTTTACCAACAAACACATGCGCCATAGGATTGGCGGGAATTCAAGATGGCGGACGAGGCTGTAAACTTTGAGGATGAATTTTACCAGAAATTGTTATTAGAAGAAAGCAAAAAGCTAGAAAATGTGTGCCCTGATAGACACGAATTTGTACCTGTACCTGGGTTTGTTATGAAATTACGAGACAGGAAGGAAGAGAAAGTGTTTATTAATGTTTGCACTTCGGAAAAAATTCCAGCAGCAAAAGAAGTTAGCGAGAAGGAGTTGGTGAGAGTGTTGGAGTCTGAAGATCCTACTCAGTATCGTGTTCCTATGAGCCTTGGAGAGCCTCATGTAGAAGTTGATAATCGTGGCCAAGGTCTGGTATTTTATGTGTTACATTGTTACACTGTTATTGGTTTTGTTATTGTTTCATATTTACTGTAATAGTTCCCCAGGGAGCTATTAAATATGGGGGGGGGGAGGGGGGTACTCAGGTATATTTGGGACCGGGAGGTGCGAATGAGGCCAAATTTGTAGACCTCAAAAAGTCCCATTGGGCTAAAACTAGAACCAAAGAAGTCCAATGTCTCAGAATGTAATCCCCAAAAAGTCCCATTTTTCTCAGCATAAAAAAAAATAAACTAAACAAAACATCGAGAGAGTGTGAGATACACCGTCATGCATCTGTTACATCATTTGTCATGTGAAATTGATACTTGTTTGACATAAAATCGAGAATACTGGGGTACGCTTTTTATCAACCCGCCTAAAAGAAGTCACTACCAAAATAAAAAAATCCCCACATTGTTAATTTCAAACCCAAAACAGTCCTTCGCACCTACCCATCACTAATATACCTGAGTGACCCCAGGGATTAGCTCATGCCTGGAATATAGTCTGGAATTTTGTCCAAAGTAGCTGTAACAAGTTCTCAGTAATATTGTTCAGAGAAATCTCTGTCGGCTATGTGTAGCCAAAATTCTTGTTCTAGATCTGGAAGTTATGATTTCACCCATTAACCCACCTCAACAAAATCTGTTTTTTTTTAATATTTAAATTGGCCAACCATTTGAACAAAAGGACTCTTTATTTCACCACTGAGCCAATAGTTGTCTGGTTTCATGATGATGACAGTCAAAGCTCTCTTACTCTCATAAGCGGACAGCTCTACTTATGGCTGCCTTGACAAAACCCTGTTTGAACTCTAGCTCATACAAACTCTGTATTTTATACACATTCTCATAAGCGGCCAGCTCCAGTTGCAGACACTTTTTGTGCTTCCCGAGGGTGTCCACTTACGCTGCTTCGACTGTATTTTAATCATTATACATGTCAGTATCTTTTATGTCCTGATGAGAACCCTGAGAGGTTGAAAGTTCTTGACATTAGTCCATAATATTTTCACGCTCCAAACTGTTGAAAATATATAAATCTAGAAGAAAATATATTTTTACCATATTGTTTATTTTAGGTTGCACAGCATATGATGTAGTCATTAATCCAACATTTTACAACAAGATACAAACCAGTGAACTCTTCAAGAGCTTTTTCCTCACCATTGTGTTTGAGGGACTAGAAAGCAAGTACGATATTGAGCTAGAAAGAAACTGGACTGTACTCAAGAACAAAAAGTGCATGGGTATTCTACATCCTCACTGTGTAAGAAGCAAAAGTAAGCCTGTTATAATGGAAATGGAAGACATCACTAAATCGTCGACAAGAGAAGGTAGGACATCCCAGTGGGTCTGGGGGAAAGGGACTTTCATATAAAAATGATGGGGGGTTATTATATTATTGTACTCTTTCAGTGTATTAAGCCCCCCAAAAAAAAAAAAAATAATAATAATAATAAGATAGGGCAGTAATGTTTTTTTCAGAATTGGTACCATCGTATCGGAGCCACACCCACAAAGTGTAAGTCTGCACCTTTTAAGGATTACTTTCAAAATTTCCGATGATCACCCCCATTGCTTTTATATGGGAGTCCCCTAGCCCCCTGGGGTACTCTGATGCTTTGAAGTTTGAAAAAGGCTTAGAACATCTGTCGTGAATGACAATTATTTGTAAGGCCTGATGTTTTTTACAGTGTCTAAATAAAGTTACTATATCAGTGGCAGATCTAGGGAGGGGCCCACCTTAATTTAACGCCCGAAGGGCAGGAAAAAGTTTTGGACCCCCTTATAAACAGGTCTGGATCTGCCACTGTATAAAGACTGCGGATGTGACCCACTGCCTTATGTGTGCCATATTGATATACTATCACCACTCAAACAATTCACAAGTTTCACTTGTTTGTAACTATGTTAACAGCCCATTTATTATCCCCGTAGTCCCACAGAAAGCACCTAAAAAGATAGAGGAAATCGACCCTAAACAAGAGATTACTACACCCGAGTATCATATAATAAGGGAGCCACCAGATGGAAGACCAGAGTTTCTGGTCATAGAAATTAACCTTCCAGGAATTGTAAGTACATGTTTGTAATGATTTGTGAGGTGTGTATGGTATGATTTGTAAGAAGAGACATGGCATGGCTGTTAAATATGTGCTAGAATTTGTCTAATTGTAGTAAAAAACTGTCGCACTCGTGGAAGCAAACCCGTCTTCTTTATCAAATCACTCAAATTTCCACTATGTTTCCCAGATCTACTATCACCTCGCTCATGGGATGGAAAGAGATGCTTTGTCGTTAATCAATGTTATGGTTGAATTATTGCATATTTATTGAATTGAACTTTCAAAAATTGAATTAAAAAATAGAAAAATTTATAACATTAAAATGGATTAACGAAAACATTAATCATTATTTAGATGGAACACATTAGCCGTTTTGACTGTAATGAGCAAACACCTGCTCTGAAAACATTTTTTGCTGATCAATTTAATTCAGAAATCAGCAAAGGATACCACACTGGATGTTGGTGAAGACAGATTAGTCCTCAGCGTAAATCCTGATAAATATCACCTTGATATTGACTTACCCTTTGATGTCGATAATGAGACTTGTGGGGCACAATATAACAGAAAGACAAAGGTAACACTATGTGATAATTATTTTATGTATTGTGGCTCCAGAAAATATCCATACCCCCCCCCCCCCCCCCCCCCCCCCCCCCCCCCGAAAGGTTGTTTGGTTTGAACCCCGGTTTCTGGCAGCATGAAGCCGACTAAGATTATTGCTACTTGCCGGTAACCTGGCAATGGACTAGCATCCCGTCCCCCTCCCCCCCCCCCCCCCCCAACATTTTGTTAGGTTGCCCTAACAGTTCGCCGGTACCCATTTATATCCCTGGGTGGAGAGAGGCACCGTGAGTGTCTACAGTGGCACAATATACCAACTGTTTTTTTTTTCTTTTCCCAGGTTCTCACTCTAACTTTGCCTGTTCTCAACAATAGCTGACAAGATGTACATTTCTAGTGATTTCTTAGCAATAATATTATTATTTATTAACTTATAGGAGTGTTCACTGTTTACAAACATTACGTCAAATTTGTTTTGTTATTCAAATTTGCCAACCATTTAACAATATAACTCTTTGTTTCAACAGCCAATAGTTCTCTGGTTGGCACATTAATAACAATAGGTGACGTAATGAGAAATATTGCTATAACTGGACGTAATTTCAGGCTGCAAAGTTTGGACATATTGATCAACATTTTTGTAGTTTTTATCAGGTCTGTTTTTATAATCATATTATTCAATTGGATGGATGTTTTATTCAGCCCAGGGGATATCTGGGAGGTGTAGATTGAAGGGTCCGGGTTCAAGCCCTGACCGGGGTCATTGTGTTGTGTTCTTGGGCAAGATACTTTTCTTAAACATTGCCTCTCTCCACCCAGGAATAAAATGGGTACCAGCAAATTGTCAGGACAACCTGACAAAAATGCTTAGGGATACCTCAGATGGACTAGCATGCCATCCAGTGGAGTAGCGATACTCCTAGTCGGCTTCATGCTATGGAAACTGGAGTTCAGCACCGTCCTGATAAGCCAGTAGACTTCAACCTTTAACCATGCTTTAGCCATTTTGACTGTAAAGGTTTAGCATGATAAAGCAAGAGTTTTTTATACAGTAACCCATTGAAACTTTTATCATGAATATGAGTCAGTATAAACAAATATTTTTATTCGCTTTCCAGTAAGCAGTTATGTACAGTATAAAATATCTTTAGATAAAATAATCGCGCCAAGAACAAGTTTTTCTGGATTTAAAATTCTGATATTAAAATATTAATTTTATTTACATTTTATGGCTGAATGGTGCTGTTGTGGACAAAAGCAGGAAATAAATTACCATTAGCAGGGCTGCAAATAACAGTTGGTCATCGGACAATGGCTGACCAAACTTTGCCAATGTCCGATGAAATCCCAACTGTGGTTGGACATGATGTCCAGATAATTTTTTTTTGCCTTCCAACACTAATTAATGCATTTTGTTCTAAATGCAAACTAGTTTACACTGCGTTGACAATGCATTAGATTAGCCGGTTAGCTTATTTTAAAAAGCAGTACCGTAATATGATGTCCGACCTCATTTTTGTTTTGTCCGACCAAAATGGTGACTTAGTCGGACCTATGTCCTTTCATCAAAAAAAAATTATTTGCAGCTACTACTACTACTTTATGATATGTTCCTACACAAAGAAACAGCTTGGTCTACTCCTTTTAGTTCCAAGCTCTAAACATAACTTCTCCCCACTGATTGCCATAGTTTTCTTGTAATGTTGTTATGAGAATTTGGTTGTACATCAAGACAATGTCTCCTAATTGATGATTTTCTTTATTCTCATCACCTGTCTGCTTGACAATGTACTGATATTATGAGGAGAAATTAGATTTTGATCATTCTTGGTATTAAAATTAAAGGATTCAAAATCTTCTGAGAGAAGACATTACCACAGGCCTGCATTACTATCACAAGCAACCAAGACTACATTTTTCCCAAAAAACATTTTGCCGTTGTTAATAGTAAATTTAAATTACCTTTTACACTTCTACCAAGAATTATGGACTTAATTTTATCCCTTTTGGCCTTCAAAACAACTGACTATTTTCATGAATCTTGTCCTACATGATACATAAAACCCAAATGAAGGTTGAAACTGAACATTTTTAACAATAAATACAGGAGAATTCAGACAATTCACTCGACGAATTTCAAGACACATTTTCCCGCTCTTCAAATTCATCCTTTTGAATCCATCATATTCCCTTATACATTCCCGATAATATAAGTGCCGGATAAAAACACAAAATAAGAATAGTTAAATTAAGATTTGTGTGAAAAAAGGTGTACAAACTTGGACAAAAATAACGTTTGTAATCATGTTACTTATCAATTAGAATAAAATTAATAACACCAACCAAAACATTTGGTGTTTTTTAAGGTTCAAAACTTACACTGACTGAAAGTGAAATTTTAAATAACAGCCCATGGTACCATATCAGAGAAGCTAGTCAGGTGAGGGCTTTGTCAGGGTAAAACTATGAAGGGGGGTTTGTGGTTGCAGGTACCCTGCACAAACTTAGAAAATAACTCAGTTTTTGACAATCTACTGTGCTCAACAAATGGACTTTGGTAGTTTACTACTAACTTACCACTTTTTACTTTACATTGACGAAGATCGACCACAAATAGTATATAGTACATGCAATTGAAACCCATGTACAACATGGCCGCATGCTGATCCTCGTGCTGCCGAACTCCCAGTGATCCATGCATGGAGTGCCCCCTTAACTCCTCGTACCAGTTTTCAAAGACACACATGGTAACAAACCACTTTTTCCATTTCACAAAATGATTGACACAACATGCAACACGAAAATTGTCAAGGAGTGCTCCCTTAATTTATTGAGCTGGTCTCTATGCTACCGCAGTTAAAGAATTCCCCGGTTCTCTTCAGTTTGAAGTGATTCTTCGTAAGACGGAGGGAGATCAAATGACAAAGTGTAATAAGGAGGTGGTGAAGATGGTTCCTCTGACGAATTATGAATTCCATCCGTTGTTGTGGTCACTGATTCCCCAGGGTATTCTGGGGGTGGTATGAATAGCCCATCTTCACAAGTACTGTCTACCCTAAACGCCCTGTTTTCCACAGCAGTTGTTGTACTGTGCAACTCTACAGCACCAGATGAACGACGCCTTTGATGCGTCGAACGTCTCCTGTGTCTACTTCGACTCCTTGATCTCCGTCGTTGTCGTTCGGCGTATCGCTGCCTACTGTACTTACTCTCTCGAACGAAACAACAACACAGGATGAGCAAGAACACTGACCCAGTCAAAATGGCCGCGGAGAGAAATCCTGCCTTTGTAAGCATAACATTTGAAGGCTTCTTGCAACTCCCACGCTCACATTGTTCTCCATGCGAGCATTCTTTCCAACTGCCACAAGATGATGGAGTACTCGGTCGTGTTGTGAGGGGTATCGAAGTACACGAATTTTCATCAGTAGTGCATGTTCCTTGACAACATTTCAAATGTTTCTCTGTACTGTTATTACAGTCTTTGTCCGAGGAACAAGATTTTATACCACTCTTGTTTTTAGAATCTGCTTTCGTTGGAAGTGTACAGTGTGAGTGGACGCATTGTTCGCCAGCAGGACAATGGGTGTCGATAATACACGAACGACAGTTTTGCTTCGAACGGCAAGACAAACCCGCGCAGCAAATTTCTCCTGAATGCTTACAATCGGAGTTTGTCGAACAATTCGAACTTGCAAACTCTAAAAATGAAAAACCAGCGATGAGCACCAGAATTAACCTAAATTGGTGGTATTCCTTCATCGTTCTTGAAAATTAATCGAGATTCTTCCGCTAAGCTGTTCATCACAATGCATATCATGTAAACGGCGAAAAAATTTCACACACGCGGGTTGTCATCGATACTTATGATATCCTTTGTTTCCTTGTACGGATTGCATGACCAGGTCAGATCGAGAACACGCAAATTATTATCTCAGAGATCGATCGATAATTTGGGCAAATCCAAGCCAGAGTACATTTACGATCGCGAAATGCGTGATATTGAGCAGGCTAATATGAACAAAGTCACACGTAATAGTGTTGAAACAGACAGCACGGCGAATCGAAAAAGACACGCGATATTGTGGGGGAAGTCTGGGTCTAAATCAAGAACAAAAAACAAAGATATTCTAACAATTAATTTTATTTATGAGGGTTATACACAAAACGCCAAGTCATCATTTGTCCCAGACCATGTACCATGGACTTTAGACTTATTTATACAGTTTACTATTGTTGCGTGACGAGCCACTTTTGCTACCTCCGATCGAAGGCATGTTTCAAAATAGCAAGGCATCAGGAGGCCTGATCATGGACTTTGGACTCACAGCGCCTCGTCCTATTTATTATCGTTGTGTAACAAACCCATTTTGCCACCAAGATTATTATTGTTTCAGAAGAGGTTATTTTTGTTCTTTAAAATAATATTTACATTTTGAAGTTACTCGATGACTTGACTTGTCACGCACCACTGATTGTCACGCACGCGTGGTTCGCGCGTTTGTTTTGTTTTGTTTTGTTTTCGTTATTTTCTCTTGCTTGGCATATAAACACAAATATAGGGCGGTGAGGGTAGTGACGACAGACAGATTTGCATTTTTGTTATTTAGACGCTTCATGGGATATCGCGTAAAATGTTTTGCAATAGAAAAGTACAAAGAGGCAGGAACCTCAACAGAAAGGGCGGGAACCGGGACTACAAGGGACCCCCCCCCCCCCCCCCCCCCCCCCCGACCACCACCACCACCACCACCACATTGCAATATAAAACAATTTTTAAAAATGCAAGGCTGGTACTTCGGACATTTAAAAGGGCAGGTTTAATGGCCAATATTTCGACTAGTAGAACCAGTCTTCTACAGGGCCAGAGCTGGAGTGAAAGAAAATGTAACGGCTCCTTAGCTTTGAATTTAATTAATTTCACGTGACGTCACAGCTCTTCCGGGCCTCTCCAAATATGGGCATCCGCCATTACTGTGCCCCTCAGAGCATGAAATTTATTGAGATCGTAGGCCATTTTTGTAGTATCTTAAACTTTTCGATGGCTTTATCGCAAGACAACGGAAACGATGGGCTTGAGAATCTCAGCAAGAGCATTCCAATCCTTTCTCAATATGCTTCGTTATTGGAAAGCCGCTTTAAGCAGCGCTATCTCATGAAAATTTCAGTGATAGGCATTGACCCGTTCACAATTCCAAGTGAGCAGTTCGATCCAGAGTGCTTGCCTCCAGTCGAACAGTCAGACCTGTTCAGCTACCTGGTTCTCCAAACTAGCCACTATACGAAGGAGCAATTCAAGGCCTACAAGAGTTTGCTGGCTTATACCCAAGTGGTCTCTGGTTTTGTTGGTTCACTGCATGGAAAGGTGATAGCGGGAAAGCATGTTGTTGTGGCTAAGGTTCGACATTCCAGGGGCACCCAACGACAAAATTTTCTTGTAGGTGTCGGAACGTTGTTTTCACGTTATAATTGTGCTTTTTGTGCTGTTTAATGGCTTATTTTTAATCGCTAAGAAAAATGTTTCTTTTCGGATACGTTAGCTGAACTTTCAAAACATCAGAAAATTTTAGGGATTGAACACTTATTACCCGAATTTACGAGCTGAATTTGCCTTTCCGAAAATCCTAGCTAACATTTTTTTGTACCCAAAACGACATTTTTATCTCTCCGAAAACAAAAGGCATTAATTTCCCCATATTACGAAAGTTTGAGATGACATTTCCCTAACCGAATATCTGAGGCGATTATAGGCCTTCCGAACAGATATTCCACCGAAACGATCCGTTGGGTGCCCCTGACATTCCCAATCAAATGAATGATAGTTATTACCATGATGCAATCAGCCAAGAAATAGAAGAGCAGGCAAATGATTTACTTGGTGGACAGTTAGTTTCATTAGAATTTGTTCCTGTACAGCAGCAACTTAATGGAAGTGACTGTGGAATTTTTTCAGTTGCATTTGCAACATGCTTGGTTTTAGCTACTGACCCAAGATATGTAACTTTTGACATCCCTGAAATGCGCCCCCATTTATTGCAATGTCTTAAAAGTGGTGCAATCAGCATGTTCCCTGCCTTTTAGAGCATGCATTATAGCTTTGGACATGCAGGGCATACAATTCCATTGTTCTTATAAATTGTCTAAGGTTGATTCAGGAATTATACTATTGGGGTGACTGATATTACAAGTTGTTGCACTAGTCATGCCAGAAAAAAAGAGGTTGAATGTTATGATAGGATTGATAAATTTGTTTGAAAGGGGGTCATTATGGTCACCCCCTGGAAAAAAAAACAGGACCTGCCCCTGATGCTTTAGTGCAATAAGAGAAATAAAAATGGTACAAATAATCAAATTACAATGTTGATTCATAATAAGCTTATATTTTCCATTCCATTCAAAGTTCCTTGTTATTTACAATGTAACATTACAACTGCTTAACAAATATATACAAACTATCAAAGAGCCTTTGTTTATTTATTGCCAATTATAAAATAAGTATGAGATTGACCCTCTTTGTTATTTAATTATACATTTGCAATTTAATAACATTGGCACTATGAGTACTCCCACACACTATGAGTGCCAAGAGTCAGATGCCTCAATTTCCGTGGCAAAAGAAAGAATGCTAAACCGCATTAATAACATTATTGTGAAATGGAAAAAAATAATAATGACCAGGTTATTTTTCATTTTGCATTTCCTAAAATCGGCTTCAGTCTGTCAGTATATCGTGTTGTAGTGCCAAGGTGCTCTTTATGTTGCTAAATCAGAAATGTATATTTACTATAATGGTCAGATCTGGGTCCCCCTGGTGGGGATCTCTGGAATTCCAGGACAGGTACCCCTAAACAAAACAGAGGGCAATTCCAGAAAATATCTGTACCCCCCCCCCCCCCCCCACATGGTGGCCATTTCTTTTATCTCTGAATTGCCTTATCCCCTCACTCCTCCCCTTGAAGGATTTTTAATTTGTAAGATTTGATGGTTTTTCTTTATCAAATGGGATATATAGAATATAAATATATTAAAATGCCAACTGCAGTGCAGGTACAGATATTTTCTGGAAATGCTCAACATGAGCCAGTAATTGCAGTTCCTACCCTGAAACAATATTTTATCCCTTTTACAACTATTTATTTTAACTATGAACGTGCTTGTTGGTCATCTGCCAAGTATGGCAGAGTATGGCACAATAGACCATTTTCTCAGGTACTGTTATGTGTTCAACAAGCTAAAGTTAAGAACTGGCAAGAAGGAAATCAGCCTCTATTAGGTAATCTCTTGTTGATCAGTCCTAAAGTTGAGCTGAGAAAATGGTCTATATAAATTAAAGCACTTTTTATTCAGAGGTATTCATACAAAAATTTAGGCATGATGCCAGTACCTGAGTCATTTTTATTCTTGGGCAAGCTACATTGCATCTGCTCAGGTGCTAGATACCCCTACCAAGTCTGAATAAATATTTTTTAACCATCAGGACTGAAAATTTTAAAAGCTGGTGACCTAAAATTATACATTCTACCCAATGCAAATAATGACCAGTTTGTCACATTTAGCTGAAATCAAGGTTAATTTCCAGCCTTGACCATGACAGACTTTTACTACCTATGCTCATAAAGAACAAAAATTATATTCAAATGGAACAATTGGAGGACAAAAATTTACAAGTGCAGAGCATACCCTCAGGATTCTATCAATTAAAGGTACCTGCGACTTGTGACCCTTGACACGAGTAACCAGAAAGTCTGTAGGAATGATTCCTTCTAGAAATGTGTATTTCCTACGCAGGAGTCCTATAACTCTCTCCACATGGATCCCAACATTGGCAATACCTCTTGACTTCTCAACATCAATGGGATCTAACTGAGATTTCCCTCTGGTGAATGCTGGGATGACTAACTTCCCTTGCTTCAAACCAACACTTTCACTAATTGTGAAGCCCCGATCAGCCATTACGGTGTCCCCGGGCACAAGTTTGTCCAGAAAGTCGCAGTTCTCTGTCAAGAATTTATCTGAAGTGCGGCCACCCCAAGCTTCAGACACATATGAAATACTTCCCTGTGGTGTAATACCAATCAGGACCTTGATGGTGTTATGGTGTTTGTAATTTGAGAATGTTTGTGCTCGGGGCAGTAAATTTGAAGGTTTTTCGATGAAGACCTCAAAACAGTCTATGATGACAGTTACACTTCGACCAAATGTATACCTGAAACACATTGGCATAGTTCTACACAGATCTTCTCGTTCTGGCCATCTTACAAAACACGACAATCGTGTATCCATGGCAATGACCCAGGCTGTGAAGATCCTGGAGATTGTAGACATTGATACAAGAAAACGATAAGCCAGATCCCGAAAAGGCATATTAAGCCGCAGCTTCATGAGTACCAAGACAAATTCCTGGAAACTGTCCAGACTTTGAGAGCGGCGGGAGACAAATGGGGCTACATGCTCATAGACAACCATGAGGACTTGAAACGATGGGAGACCGGTATAAAATCTCACCTTCTCGTCCGAGTCAAAATACTCTTTGTTCGGTGCTTGATATCTTGGAGAACGAAACATATACTCGAACTCATTTGTCTGCGTCTCAGCTTCCTGATACTCTGGTCTCTCAAATCTAAATTCTTCAGTCTGTGATCCCACATCCATTGAGGTGAACATTTCCTGAAGTGTTTCAACGAGCGAGTCTTCGCCGCCATCCTCACACTCCATTGTACTTGAAGTAGCCGCCTGCTCATGGCGCTCAGACACTCTCTCTTCTGTTTCATCGGTCCCTTCTGCTCCCTTGGTGGGACTCATAGAGGGCACAAAATTTGCCGCAACGGCATCAGCTTCGAAGTTGATGCCATGAATGCGTTCCCCAGCCTGGTCTAACTCCGTTTTTTCGCTACAACCTCACGGTGAAGCTGTTCTAAGGCCCGCTTGTTGCGCTCTTCTACTCTAACTTTCCTCGCAGCCGCCTCTTTCTGTTGCTGTTCTGCCGTTTCAGCATCCTTGTAAACTTTCTTTCCGAGGTTCAGAGTTGGAACCCAGTCTACATTGCCCTTATCCCAACCTTTTGCAGGTTCCCCGTGAACGAAGTGGCGACTACACACTCGCTCGCTCTCAAGGACTTTCTTTGAGGCAGTATCGCCTCGGCTTATCGCCAAAATCCACAGTTTTCTGCGCTCTCTGGTCAATTCTTCGTGTGCTGCACCTTGATTTGTTATCACTTTTGGAATAGAAGCAAATTTTACCGGGTGTTTTCCACTTTTGATCCGCAACCAACGACTATACAGTGAACCATGTTCCAGTCAAATCTCCCACTAATCTCTCTATTGCGAATCTTTGTTTACGCTTCGAGGGGCACAGTAATGGCGGATAGCAACCGTTGTCAAGGTCGATGTCACGTGGGTGAAACCCAAGAATAAGCATATGAGTGGCTAATCTAACTGACATAACATATGATGTAGTATACAATTACAGCGATATAAGATATGATATATGAAAAATAGCAATATGTCCATTATTTATCGTTGTTCGCTCCGTCTGTTGAGACCATTATATATTTCCCAACCTCGTTCCCAGGGTCTCTCTTCTTCCCGCCAAAAGCATCAGAAAGAGAAAGAGAAGAAGACAAAGAAAGAAGAGAGACCCTGGGAACGAGGTTGGAGTTTTCTCTCGCTTTACGGCGGGAAGTATTTTTAGTGGGAAGTAATTCCAGAACATAAGCTTAAAGCAGTGTACATGTGGGATAAAATACTTCAAAACCTGGCTCAACTACTTGTACTCATAGCTATATAGTTCTTCATCCAACATAATTCTTCATTACGTCATCGTATGACGGCGGAGCCTGCGAGGAAGGGGTCCCTCCACTGAAAGTGTCATAAGGAGGGAGGGGTGGTGCACCTGATAATGCGAAACAATGCGGCGTTTGTGAAGCTGTCACAACACTGTTTATCGACTGCATTTCACTTTGTTGTTGATGCGTTCCCATGTTCTCTTGTTCACGCATTTGGCTCCTGTTTGTAATTGCGCGTATTTTGTAGTTCGCAAAGCACACACCAAAAATCAAAGCAATCACAATGCCCGCTGGTATAATAACAGCTACAAGAATTACTGTCAGCGACCTGACTTTCCCTGAGTTCGTCTCATCACCGTCCGATTTCGGGATGTCCGTAGCACCATTCACCCCCTTAATTTTCTTACACTTTCCTTGATCACAAATCTCCGTGAGTGTATCGCATTCATAACTATATCGGCAGTGTCCAGGTTGCAAGGTCCTCACCTCTGTTGTACATTTGTTTCCAACGCAGTTTTCTTGCTTCGAAATGTCGCAATCTCCGTTGTAAGAGCAGTAGTTTCCGCAATATTTCCTCGCTGAACATTTGTCGAGGCAACATTTCCTTCCCCCAGAGGGGAAGCACTCGTAGTCTTCAGAACATGCAGTGGCAGTAGAAATGGTGATTCTGGATGTGCTAAGAATTATTAAATGTGTAAAAAGGAAAACACATAAAGACGAAGACATAAGGCACTCCTCCAACGACAACACACAACCGTGAAATGTATCATGAGCGGTTTCGAGAGTTTAATTTCAAATGTGACGTATTTCCGGTACATCATTGTCACGCTTGGTAAACATGATGCGGCGATATTTTTTTATTATTTTGAAAAGAAAAAATAATTTTCGTAGCCTGCGGAAGGAAGGAAATAGGGAACGTCTTCGCGTGGGCTACAATTTTGGCAGCCTTAGAACAGTACAAGTGGTGGATTCTACAAAGACTACAAATTGGTCAACCGGAGCTATGTTACAGTACTAGCATTTTAGCCTACGAGCAGTCCCTCATTTGTCTCAGGGATAGTCGAGTGGGATAACTCGCGAGCGCGCGCGAAAATCACCTCGAGGAGAGAGTCCCTAATTTTTCTCGTCGCGCCGCGCGTCGTGTCTCCTCGAGGTGATTTTCGCGCGCGCTCGCGTGCTCTCCCACTCGACTATCCCTGAGACAAATTAGGCATTGCTCGTAGTCTATTGTAGTTGCGTTTTCTCACGTCAAACAACGTCCATCTGATGTTTAGAAATGCAGCTCCTTCTCTAAACTTAACTAGTCGGCTGTATTCGCAGGCTAAAACTTACACCCTCCTATTTTTAGGGTAAAATAAACATTTTAATGTCTTGAAAACAAATATTTATTTTCCTTCACTGCGTCTTTGCTATTTGGAAAGTGCTTTATTATTTCCCGTTGCTGACAGCGACTTTGCTGTGTGTTTAGATTGAAAATATCAAGTAAAAACAAGATCTGAAAGTTTATATTCAGAGATATTTTTCATATATATTATGCAAAGTTTCAAAAGTGAGTGATAAGTTCTTGTTTGCCAGAAGTTGGCAAGACTCGGTAATTGATACTCTGGGAATGGGATATGCTAGTCAGACGAAACGAAACGCGTAGGAGTATATATATTAAAGAAGCTTTACAACTACAAGTTCGCAGTGCTGCTTACTAGTTTAGCCTTTTGGGTTAAAAAAAAATTAAAAATCTAAATAATATATGTTATACCTGCGAACTTTTCCCGAGTCAAATGCATGAGATTTTCGTCTTCAGAGTACTAGATTTCCGAAGACGTTTCGACGATTTTCCGAACGTTACCGAAGATGAACCGACGATTTCCGGACGTTGCCGAAGATGTCCAAGGATTTCCGAAGTGGAAATAATCCTGAAATGCGCTCATCAGACACGGATGGAGGATTCAAACACGACATGTAGTGTCATTTAATTATATAGGACTACTTTTTGGCGAAATTGAATCGAATTTACATGTTGTTCGGTTAACTAATATCTGTGAATTAGCCACTATATGCGTGAGATCGATGTTTTTACTCCGCAGGTGTGCAATATGATAATATAAATATGATACATATACGGCTCCCATCCACAGTGTTCTTAACTGGATCTGAACGAGTCCATAAACTGCACTATTTCTGAAACGGCGGCGTCATAACTGGGCGGAAGTTGTTCTGGTTGATTCGTCGCGTCGTTTTCATTTGGTTGTTGCTCGAATTCCAGTGAACTGTAAGGTGGCGGAGCACCAGCTGGTAAAGGAGGAGAATCTTCATTCCCTTCTTCCATTTCGATCACAGTTGCGCCGATATTAGAAACTGCACTTCCTGGTTGCATTTCATGATGACCGGTTTGAGTTAATACACTTGCAGCGGCTTCCCTTTGCCGTTTTCGTTTCCTGCAGTAACAGCAACAGATGATTGAAATAGATGTCGCCAGTGTCAGGATGAATATTAAAACAACGTTTCTTTCGCCCCACGACCCCCTTAAGGGGGGATTCTACCTGAATTTCAATGAAATTTTAAGAGGTTTAAAGAAGGGATAGAAGGAGAAAAAAAAATTTGGAACACCAACAGACAGTTGATACCCACGCGGGTGCTCTTGCGTGGTTATCAACTGTCGTCAATTGTCAATCTACTAATTTTTAACTTCAAATTCTAATTTTAAAACTACATTAAATCTTCAATATTTCGTATTTCCCTAAATTTTACAACTCCTTTGAGAAAAACTATTTCCTCCCCAAAATACCCAAAAATCATCCAAAAATTTACAAAACACCCCATAACATAGATTCATGGGATGAGTGGAGAGTTTTTGGATTGCTTGAAACGCGAACGAGATATTCCCATTAAACCCATGTTAAGTGGCGGAAAAATGGCATTCAGGTAGAATCCCGCCTTAATCTATGCTGATGATCAAAATCGCTGTCACACTGTCCGTTATCTTTGCAAACTACAAATCTGTCGTCATCGTCAGTGTCGCTGTAGCAGTCGCTGTCCCAAACACACGTGAAGCGAGGAGGAGATGTGAATGGTTTGGAGGCGTTAACAGTAGTAGTTATTATGAGAGATTGCGTCGGCCGGCAGCGGAAACTTGGAAGGAAACATGTTTCTCCATATGAGCAGTCATTGTCTTCCATGCACGAGCAGAACCTTCTCCGCGTACAAGAACCCAGGTAGCAACACTTCCCTCCGTCACATTGCAGATCATCGTGGCATCTTTGTGAATGGACGCTGCAAATAAGGTAAATTAAGCACAGGCCTAGCGAAAGGAACCAAATATACATCTTGGTCAGCTCTGTAGCATGATCTTCGACTGAACAACAGTTCGAAGAAACGACCACAGCATTGTAGTCTACTCTTGCTTCCTCCTTACCAGGCCCCCACAGACTAGGTTACCATAGCAACAGTATAACCTGTCAAAAACACCCTTAATTTTAGCTTTAAGTGCTAATAATTCAAAAACGAGCTCGGTGACCCCCATTTTTTATAATTGAATAATGATCCGCATGTTAAGATACAACTTTTCGCAAAGTTTAAAAAAATTCCTCGGAGGGAATTCAGAGCCACCTTAGATTTTCGAAAATTTAAGGTGGTTCTGAATCCCCTCCAAGGAATTTTTTTAAACTTTGCACAAAGTTGGGATGCTCGTCGGAAATTTTGACTTAAACCCCTAAAGGAGACCAATCTGGGCGTAGCTCAAGCTTTATTTGACCCCTAAAAGATACCATTCTAAAAAAAGACAAACAAACAAGAGTTATAGTGACTTTAATTAAGTAATCGATCTCCGATAATGAAAATATACTGTAGAAGCAGAGACCGATACAACGTAGATTTTTAAGTTTTTTTAAGTACTATATTTCGACTGGCCAAACCAGTCTTCTTCAGGTACAATGAGGAAATTTTACATTGATGTACGTGTTATATAGTAGCTACTAACAGTTTTTGCGTAATAACGGAAATACGTCAGAGAGATAACATAGATTGACAGTAAAACAATAGAATAAAATAATGTAGGGAAACTAAATATCTAATATCTTTCTTCGCGGATGAGACTACCAATCCAGTATGACGGTGTTGTTTTTTTTATTTCTTCGCGTGCAACCCTAAACGATATCTTGATGGCTAAAAATATTGGCGTTCCATCCTAAACACCCTAAGTGATACCAAAATCCGTAATTTATACCCCTAAACGAGACGTCAAGCATCCCCGTCACTTTCATATGGGAGTAACCCCCCCCCCCCCCCCCCCGGGATTGAAATAATATACTATGGCAATAATGTACATATTACATATACGGCTCGATCCACTGATCTTTACTGATCTAGACGCGGAATTGCAGAACTCTGGACGGCCTCGTCATAGCTGGGCGGAGGTTGTTCTGATTCATCGTTTTCATTTGGTTGTCGCTCGAATTCCAGTGAACTGTAAGGTGGCGGAGCACCAGCTGGTAAAGGAGGAGAATCTTCATTCCCTTCTTCCATTTCGATCACAGTTGCGCCGATATTAGAAGCTGCATTTCCTGGTTGGAAGGTTGTAGCTTCCCTTGTCATTCCCGTTGGAGAATTTTGTTGCGGCGAGGAGAGTACAGGTCGTTTTTTAGCCCTCTTCAACAAGAAATAGAAACATGAAATAACTATCGCTATAGCGACGAAAATGATTATTTCAATAAAAACGTTTCGTCCGCTCCCTGATGTATCCTTTACTCGTTCTTCTGATCTGTGATCGTTGACACATTGTCCGTCTTTGCAAATTGAGCTTCCGTCGCAATCACTTTCCAAAACACAGTTGTTGTAGTCGGGATATGTTAATGGTTTGGACGTACTAGTAGTTGTCGGGTGATTCCAAGTCGGGAAAGTTGGAATCGTTAGAGATTGCGTCGGATGGCAGCGGAAACTTGATAGGAAACATATTTCTCCATATGAGCAATCAGTGTCTTTCATACAAAAGCAGAATCTTCTCCGCGTACAAGAACCCAAGCAACATTTCCCTCGGTGACATTGCAGATCATCGTGGCAACTTTGTGAATGGACGCTATAATTAAGGCAAATTAAGGACAGGCCAAGAGAAAGCCACCAAATATTCATCTTGATCAGCTCTCTAGCATCTTCGACTGAACAACAGATCGAAGAAACGATCACAGCATGAATTGTCTTACGATCAGATCACGAACAAGGAAGCTTATAATAACCGAAAGTATATTAAAGATCTAATTACTATTCAGTCAGTAACTTCTTGCTTCCTCCTTACCAGGCCCCACAGGCTAAGAGAACCAAACAGCTATGGGAACAAGAATGGTCGTAACTGATCTAATCTTATTCATAATATTTCACGTAATTATTGGTGCAGGGCGAAACGTTTTGTGGAACCGTCTATCACCTCAAGCTAAGCAGGCTCCTAGTTTATAAATTATATTATTGTACGTACCTACTATTTATTAGATGGTTTTATTGTAATTACGGTAATTGTAATTACTTAGCTAGCTACTGCTAGCTACTATTTATTAGATATTAATTTTATTGTAATTAATTGTAATTTGCACGGCTCCGTGGAAGAGCACAATTGTGAATTGGAACCCATGGATAAATAAAGCAGTGCGACAAAATACCTTTTTCACTTAGTAGACGGATTGTGATTGGTCATTTGTCCGTTAACAAAAGGGCAAAAAATAAACTTAAGAAATGAATATTCTGTAGCGCTGAGACTAATTTTAATTAAAATGTAATCAGTTTTGTCGAACGAGAAGTGAAGTAAAGCGAGATAAAAAATGGCCGCGATTCTTGCTCAACGAACCGTAGAGAGAGTCCTTCTAGTTTATATAACACTAGAAGATTCATTTTTCAATATTTACTTCAAGGGGCTACGCAGTTTATGTTCACTATCAACTTTATCTAAACAAAAATTAATAGGGGAGGTTGTAAATATGATATGTTTACGCCAGATTTTTGAGTACAGAAAAGCGGTACTATAATTTATGTGCCCCCGAGCTACGCGTACAAAATTTGCCGATAGCCGATTTTATGCTCAGAATAAAATCGGCGAAACGTCTGCCTAATCTAGTTACATTGTACATAATGTATCAACCAGAGGTCTATAACTATTCAGTATAGACCTTTGATTAAACTCCGATTTCCACTGTTCTTTCCTGGTTGACTGTCGAGCCCGGTAAAGTAGTACATTAGGTCGTTGTAGAACTTCTGATGGCCTCGTCATAACTCGGTGGTTCGCCGACGTTGTTTTCATTTCGTTGTTGCTCGAATCCCAGTGAACTGTAAGGTGGCGGAGCGTCTGGATCAGGCAACGAAGAATTTTCATCCACATCGATCACAAATGCGCCATTAGAAAATGCATTTAATTCTGGAGGTACAGTAGCAATGTAAGATTGAGGAGCTCTTGGAGTTAATTCAATCACAGCATTGGTACTTGCAGCTGCTTGCATCTCACGATGTGCCATGCGAGTTATATCTCCAGTTTCCATTCTCTCTCCCGTTGAAGCAGGAAGAGCATTTTGAGAGTTTTTATTCTTGCAAAACTTTAAATAAAGTAGTATTAGACCACCGATAGAGACTATTACAAAATATATCATGATTTTGGCGATGGTGCTATTTCTAATGCTGTAATCGTTCTCCGGAGGCCGGTCCGTCGGACTTGTGTACGTGACTTTGGTGGAGGTGGGGATATGAGCACGATAGCAACTGAAACCTGTGATACACTTTATCCCAGATGAGCAATGAGTGTCGTTTCTACATAACGATATCGTATCATCTCCCGAGGACGAGCAGGACCTTGAATTCTTTGTACAAGAACGTGGACCTGCGCAACATTTCCTTTGGTAACAGTAACACCGTGAATGGACGCTGCGACTGTAGAAAATTAAGGCCAAGCCAAGGGAAAGCCACCAAAACGACCAAATATGCATCGACTCCATAGCTTAACTCAAGAGAATAATTATATTCTCTTGCTTAACTCTAAAACAAACAAAACAAACAACCACAGCTAGCATGTCTCGGGATCCGCCCCTCTCCTAAAAAAAAAATCAAATTTCTCTTCGGAGATGGGACGGGTGCTGCCTCATCCACAAGGAGCGAATGAGTCCCACAACTCCACGCGCACCGCGCCTGACTGAATTAGCGACGCCTGAGGACGAGGCGGGGGGCCTGGGGGGAGTAGACTCGTCCCCATGCCAGCTCATAGGTATACAAGAAACCTTGTGTTTCTCCTGCCCAGGCCCCTCCGACTCAGTAATGGAAGTTTGCACAAGTGGTAATCGTTATATTCCGCGCGTAATATTTTGGGTGTGGCCGTCAACCTTGATCCCAGGCTCTCTCTTCTTTTACTTTTTTTCTCGTGAGATCGACTTTACTCATGCGCAGAAAAAAAAAAACATTATTACTGCCACTGGATGCACATGGATGGAGTCTCATTTTTGACCTTCCATCGGCTGTGTTATGGGTTCCAATTTTGGCCTTTTAGTCTGTGATGGTGTCCCTGGAAGGGTTGTCGTTTTCCGCTTTTTTTAATTCAAATTTTAATATATCAAATTCGTTCATGCTGCTGCCATTGACATCTTGCAAAACGTAGAAGATTGGGGCGAGTCAAAGAGGGTGATCTTTTTCTCTCCCCCACTCAGCTTGCTATAAAGTCCTATTTTTTCACTCGCCCCAACCCTCCTCCATTTTCCCCTGCTGCTGCATGACCAGGAGCAATGGGCTCCAGTGCTGACTTATAACAAAGTAAATGTGTGTACGTGAGAATTATTATTTGTCTAATCAACAAGTATAGACACCCAGTCTGAACATTGTTTTGACTGCAAGTCCCTCTTGGAATTGACCATGCAAGTAGAGAAATACAAATGCTGTAAATGAGTCAGAAGCCTCTTGGTTGAAGGAGGGGGGGGGGGGGGGATTGGGGTCCTAGCCCGCAGTGCAGGTGTATTTTGGGTAAGCGAGTGCTGAATATTCCATCAAGTGTTAAGCCGCAAGATGGTGGTTAAACACGCAAATGAAATGTAATCCAGCACTCACCCACCCAAAACCACGGCAGGCTAGGGGGGGGGGGGGGGGGGGGGGGGGGGGGTGGGGTCTGAACTTCCTGTTTCCTGTACCTCGCAGCTCCCACTCCTTCCATTGTTCCAAATTTTTTGTGCAGTTTCTATTGCAAAATATTATGCAATGCATTGCTGCAAAAAAATTTCCTATTTCTCCTGCCTCCAAGTGAATTCTGCTTCCTGCCCTCTCTACTCCCACCTCCTGTAGACTTCCTCCCCCCCCCCCCCCCCCAGCCTGGCCACCTCTAGTTGGCATATGCCCACTTTCCTTCCATTTTTGTTTCGACAATGAGAGAGCCACCTTCCATGTTGAACATGGCCTAATAGGACACATACTTAAGAATTAATTTTACGCCAAGAATTGAGCAAGCTTTAACATTTATTATAAAAATATATACTGGAATATTTACATTTAGAATTCCTTGAGATGTTTCCATTATCCCAAAGATTCAAACTGGGAATATAATATTAAATCTTGTTTAAAAATAACTTTCCACGGAATAAAATGAATAAGACAAGACTTTCACCCCCAAAAAGAGAAAAAAGCTCCAAAACAGTTCCTGCCTTACATCTTGATCTTGTGTGGAAGTTCAGTAAATGTATGTTCCCTGCTAAAACACAGTGGAATCCCGATTTATTGAACCTCCAAGGAAAACGAAAATTGGTTCGAGAAATCGGGAGTGCGAAATATCAGGGGTAAAATCACAGTGAAATAAATCCAAGGGTTATCGGGGCTTTTGAGAAATCGAGGGTTCGAGAAATCGGGGTTCCACTGTAGTGTTTTAGGCAGACTAGCCTTTGAGCAAGCTCTGTTGTTTGGTTTTCACGTCAGTGTCACAGCTGTGAGTTGCTGGTTTGCAACTCACGAAACAAGAGAGCTTTGCTGCTTGTGCGATACCCAAACAAGAGAGCTTGCTCACAAGCTAGGAAGAGACCGGTAGGACTCAAACCTGTATGAGTGCTATTTACATGAGATCAGCATAAAAAAATGGGAGACCAGCGCAAACAGAGACGACTCAGACATAAACCAGTTAATTTGCACAAAAATTCAATTTGCCTACAAGCAACTTTTCTAGACACATTCAAAGATAGTACACCAGTTAAGCAAAAACACTCTGTTTAGGCATACCATCCTGGCTAGCATGAAAACAACATCTTATCTATAGTAGAACACATTCAATAAACGGTTACATGTGGTTTCGGTAACATTTCATAGTCTGACGTACACTGGTTTAATTTATTTGTGCTTGTTCATCAGCATTACTGAGCCCGGTCAAGTTGATCCGGTTTACAACGAGTTGTGTAGAGACTGGTTTGAGCTCGTACCAATCTATACGCCAAGCTCATACCAGTCCCAACACCAATGGACAAAGTGATTAGTTTCTAATGAAACTGTGGTGCTGCGTCGGCGGACAAGTAAAACACTATGTTGCTTATCAACTCGAAGTTGATAAAGGTAAATTAAACGCCATAGCGAAATGGCTTCTAGAAATTCGCTACAGTTAATTTACCTTTATCAACTTCGAGTTGATAATCAACATAGTGTTCTACACCAATGGCAATTACTAAAATTAACAATAATATACTTGATCTTAAAATTGGAAATAATTAAACTAAAACGGAAAAAAAATCAGGGTAATAAAACGTCTGTCAAATCTAATTAACACATTGCTGCGATCCGCCATTTTCAGTCCCAGATGGACGAGTCATAAACTACACTAGGGCCATTGCAGAACCCTTGACTGCTTCGTCATAACTGGGTGGAGGCAATTCTGGCTCATCGTTTTCATTTGATTGTCGCTCGAATTCCAGTGAACTGTAAGGTGGAGGAGCACCAGCTGGTAAAGGATGAGAATCTTCATTCCCTTCTTCCATTTCGATCACAGTTGCGCCATTAGAAACTGCACTTCCTGGTTGCGTATTTTCATGATGTGTTGTTGACGTAGTTGAAGCTTCCCTCACGCTCGTCACGCCCGTTGGAGGGGGAATTTGTGGCGCGAGTACAGGCGGTTTCCTAGCTCTCCTGCAGACGTGATACAGACATGAAATGACTGTCGCGACAACGACGAAAAAGATGATTCCTATCACTTTGCTTCCACTCCATGAAAACGCTCCTCCGTTGTAGTTTTCGTCGTTTTCGACACAATGTCCGTCTTCGCAGGTTGAGCCGTGTAAACAATCGCTGTCCCAAGCACAATAGTCGTAGTCCGGGTATGTGTATGCTGGTTTGTAGGTGAATTGACTTTTGGTCGGGATCGGGAAGGCAGTAGGATAGGTTACTTTGCAAAAACCATAGTTACATTTCTCCCAAGATGAGCAGTCGGTGTCATTTCTACAGTAGCAGAAATCGAACCAAGAACAAGACCCCTTACAGCATTTTCTCCCTCGATCACACGGCTGATTCTCGTGGCATTCTTGTGAACGAACGCTACAAGTGTAGCAGAGTAAGGCTAAACCAAGCGAAAGCGACCAAATATGCATGAACTCCGTAAGCGCCTTCGAACAGTAAAACAACAAAGTAAAACTCGCACCACAACACGTCGTCTGTAAAATGAAGAAATAACCCTTCTTTGGTTTCTTTGTACGATTCGTCCATTTCTAATTACGTCATAGTTGTCATAGAAACTGCCGTAAAATTAGACTATGGTGTAATGCCCTTTTCAACAAAGAGTCAGCAAATATTGTTTGATGAAAAAGTTAATTATATACCCTCGTGTAGACTCAATTCATATTTGTACTCGATTTTTGACAATTGGCAATATTTTCAACGAGTTTTCAAACTCGTTTAAAATGAAATACGCAAAACCGCGTGGACTGAGCTGTCGTCACGCAATGCCTCCCAAATTCCCAAAAGCGTTTTTCAAGTATTTTTTTCTCCATTTTAATTTTCTCAGTACAAAAGAGAGATTCATGATGGGGAAAATTTAGGAATGTAAATTTCATCAATTGATTCTGCAATTTTGTTGCGTTACAAATTGCCCACAAACCCTGACACACATATATACAACAAAACTAATAATATATTATATAGGCGTGTACTGCTGAGAAAATAAAGTTCATGTTCTTAAAATTGGAATTAATTAAACTATAACGCATCTCAGTAACACATTGCTACGATCCGCTATTTTAAGTCCCTAATGGACGAGTCAAATTAAAACTACACTAGAGCCATTGCAGAACCCCTGACAGCCTCGTCATAACTGGGTGGAATGGCCTCGTCATAACTGGGCGGAAGTTGTTCTGGCTCATCGTTTTCATTTGGTTGTTGCTCGAATTCCAGTGAACTGTAAGGTGGAGGAGCACCAGCTGGTAAAGGATGAGAATCTTCATTCCCTTCTTCCATTTCGATCACAGTTGCGCCATTAGAAACTGCACTTCCTGGTTGCGTATTTTCATGATGTGTTGTTGACGTAGTTGAAGCTTCCCTCACGCTCGTCACGCCCGTTGGAGGGGGAATTTGTGGCGCGAGTACAGGTGGTTTCCTAGCTCTCCTGCAGACGTGATACAGACATGAAATGACTGTCGCGACAACGACGAAAAAGATGATTCCTATCATTTTGCTTCCACTCCATGAAAACGCTCCTCCGTTGTAGTTTTCGTCGTTTTCGACACAATGTCCGTCTTCGCAGGTTGAGCCGTGTAAACAATCGCTGTCCCAAAACACAATAGTCGTAGTCCGGGTATGTGTATCTTTCAGCTGGTTTGTAGGTGAATTGACTTTTGGTCGGGATCGGGAAGGCAGTAGGATAGGTTACTTTGCAAATACGATAGTCACATTTCTCCCAAGATGAGCAGTCGGTGTCATCTCTACAGTAGCAGAAATCGAACCAAGAACAAGACCCCTTACAGCATTTTCTCCCTCGATCACACGGCTGATTCTCGTGGCATTCTTGTGAACGAACGCTACAAGTGTAGCAGAGTAAGGCTAAACCAAGCGAAAGCGACCAAATATACATGAACTCCGTAGCGCCTTCGAACAGTAAAACAACAAAGTAAAACTCGCACCACAACACGTCGTCTGTAAAATGAAGAAATAACCCTTCTTTGGTTTCTTTGTACGATTCGTCCAACCTCGATTCCAGGCTCTCTCTCCTTTTCCTCCCTTGTCGTTGAGTAGAGAGACCCTGGTTGCGGCTGATCACGTGACCACCCAGATTCTGGGTGGTAAAAAAAAATATATTCGGAGGGAGGGGTGGTAGAGTGTTAGAGTTGTTGCTGTGACAAATCTACCATGAGAGGGTGAGAGCGTTGACTCTGAGTCGCAATTCGCAGACGCAGCAGACTAGTCTTCAAACAACTCGCAAGAAAAGAAAGTACCAAAAAAGTTTGTACATATGCTTACATGTGGTTATTCAAGCTTCTACAGGCTTTGCCAGGCCGAAGATCACTGCGATAATCTTTTCTCGGAAACTGCTTGCGTAATTCTCAGAACTGCACAACTACGAACTACGACGATCGATCGGACGTTTTACAACGGAATTTTGTCCACGGAAGAAAGCCGATCATTTCAAGAATTAAGTTTACATGTAAGCTTGGTATGTGAACAGCTTTAAGGAAACGAGTTTAAGTGATCGTTAAATTGTATTCACTGCAAAAACTGCCGATGGAAAAAAATTCCTTCGTACAGTCCGTTTGACATAAGCTAAATTATTTCGTGCCGTACAAGTTTGTTGATTTTCAAGGAACCGCTTCGAGCGGTTGTTGTTGTAGATTTTTTGACACAAGAAAACTATATTATGGTCAAACTAACACAGAATCAGTTAGAGAAAATAGTCAGCTACTCTTTTATCCTAAAATTTGGACTATTTCGCCCCAAATGAATTTGTAAATGAATGCCGTTGTGTTTTAATTTAGTGAGTTCGCAGGGTCAGCTGTGAACGAGCTCGCCAAGCTTATTGTTGTTTTCAAAGTTGGTTTGAGACCAAGGTGTCTGGTTTACAACCTCGTTTAGCTTTACGATCATGAACCTGTCTACTTAGTGTAAAAGTGAATCTGAAGTCGATGGTTCATCGTTATAGCCGGTAGCTTATAAGTTTAAATTTTGTGTTCGCAAAGCGAATTTTCCGTTCTCGTATTAAATTTTCGCGCCGCTGCTTTTGTGGCTCGAAAATATCCGTCACGTATACATTTTCATGTCATGAAGTTGTAAAGAATAAAAACAAACGTTCTATACAAATAGCCTGTTTCACTTTTAACATAATCTTGCCGTATAAAATGCTGTTCTATTTTGAACCAAACTCGATTCGGCCCCTTCGATCCCTTGGTTAGTAATTATTGTTCACCTTGACAAAACGGCCTCAAAGACCCACCCTCCCTGCCCTCCCTGCGGTATTGTTGTAACCGTATAGTCACGTGACCAGCCGCAACCAGGGTCTCTCTACTCAACGACAAGGGAGGAAAAGGAGAGAGAGCCTGGAATCGAGGTTGCGATTCGTCCATTTCTAATTACGTCATAGTTGTCATAGAAACTGCCGTAAAATTAGACTATGGTGTAATGCCCTTTTTCAACAAAGAGTCAGCAAATATTGTTTGATGAAAAAGTTAATTATATACCCTCGTGTAGACTCAATTCATATTTGTACTCGATTTTTGACAATTGGCAATATTTTCAACGAGTTTTCAAACTCGTTTAAAATGAAATACGCAAAACCGCGTGACTGAGCTGTCGTCACGCAATGCCTCCCAAATTCCCAAAAGCGTTCTTCACGTATTTTTTTCTCCATTTTAATTTTCTCAGTACAAAAGAGAGATTCATGATGGGGAAAATTTAGGAATGTAAATTTCATCAATTGATTCTGCAATTTTGCTGCGTTACAAATTGCCCACAAACCCTGACACACATATATACAACAAAACTAATAATATATTATATAGGCGTGTACTGCTGAGAAAATAAAGTTCATGTTCTTAAAATTGGAATTAATTAAACTATAACGCATCTCAGTAACACATTGCTACGATCCGCTATTTTAAGTCCCTAATGGACGAGTCAAATTAAAACTACACTAGAGCCATTCCAGAACCCCTGACAGCCTCGTCATAACTGGGTGGAATGGCCTCGTCATAACTGGGCGGAAGTTGTTCTGGCTCATCGTTTTCATTTGGTTGTTGCTCGAATTCCAGTGAACTGTAAGGTGGAGGAACACCAGCTGGTAAAGGATGAGAATCTTCAATCCATTCTTCTATTTCGATCACAGTTACGCTAATATTAGAAACTGCACTTTCTGGTTGCATTTCATGATGTATTGTTGCAGCTTCCCTCACGCTTGTCACGCCCGTTGGAGGTGCAATTTGTGGCGCGAGTACAGGCGGTTCTCCAAGCATCCTGCAGGTCGAAAACAGAAGTAAACTGAATATCGCTACAGGGATGAATATAAAGATGATTACTACCACATTGCTTGATGATGCTTCTACACAATGTCCGTCTTCACAGGTTGAGCCTTGTAAACAATCGCTGTCTGAGACACAATCGTAGTACGGGTATGTGTATGGTTCTGAGGTGTACAGGGTCGGCCAATTGAAGTCTGGTACATATATTTGGCAACTACCATCGATACATTGCTGCGAAGGTAAGCAATCGACTGCATTACGACACAAGCCGCGGCCGCAGAGCCATGAAGAACAAGTCCCCCTACAGCATTCTCTCCCTTGATCACACGTCTCGTGGCATTCTTGTGAACGAACGCTACAAGTGTAGCAGAGTAAGGCTAAACCAAGCGAAAGCGACCAAATATGCATTAAATCCGTAGCGCAAAACAGCAAAGTGAAATCACACAACTCATCTCTACGAATTGAAGAAAATCTCTTTGGTTGCTTTGTACGATTCGTCCATTTCCAATTACGTCACAGTTGCCATAGAAACAGCGGTAAATTAGACTATGGTGAATTCCCTTTTTTCAGCAAATATTTACAAACACGAGAGGGAAATACAATTGAAAGGGTTAATTATATACCCTCGTGATTGAAAAGTTTCCATTGCGTTGATGTGTAGACTCAATTCAAAATTTGTTTTCCTGTCACGAAACTAACTCGATGATTCATCGAGTCACGCAAAACCACGTGACATGATACAGAGAACGGCAAATACACCCGGGGGAGTACTCAACAAAGTACTCAACAAAGTTTTGTACGGGGAGGCTCCGCCAGAGGTCCAAACCCTTACCCTTTTATATACCATTTTTGACAGAAAAGGTACCCCTTTCATATACCTTCCATAGAAAATGGTACCCCTTTCACATACCTTCCATAGAAATTATGAAAATGGTACCCTTTCACATACCTACAGTTGAAACACTGCATCCCTTAGCTTTTACGACATTTACTACACTTTTCGCTTGAGTAGCCCCTTAAAATATTGGTGTGGAATACAATTGGAAGGGTTAATTTATATACCCTCTTGATTGAAAGGTTTTCTATAGCGTTGCTGTGTAGACTCAATTCATGTTTGTTTTCCAGTCACAAAACTCGGCAAGCAATATATATTTCCCATATTTTCATCGAGTTCAGGATTTACGCAAAACCGTGTGAAAATGGCGTGCGCGCGGCGTGCGCTTGTGATTTTTTTTCGATGGTTTGAGTCACACGTCACGCAATGCAATGCGTCAATGCCTCTTAAAAGCGTTTTTTCGCGTATTTTTTCCTCGACATTTTCTCAGTACAATAAGGAGATTCACGAGCAAGGTTGGAAGATGAAGATAATTCGGTAATTTTTTAGCGACATAAGTGGCACAAGAACGTTGCCCACACCCTGACGCCAGGAGTTCATGCTTCCGCTCACGTTTCCGTTGCAGCCCGGTTGCAGCCCGGTTGCAGCATGTTACAACAAACGTTGCACAACCCTGGTAAGGGTTCCACTACGTTTTTTGGTACCCAGGGCGTCGCGGTTAGCGTTGCGCGAAGAAGAATCAAGTTCTACGTTTAGTAACGATCGTGGTAACGCTAATTTTGTTTTCAATGTTATTTATTGCAACACAGAAACACTACATCCAATACGATTACTTACATTACTTACGATATAGCCTGTTACACTGCTTACAAAGTTAAAATACCTAATGTTTACATTCTTTAAATATAGGAATAAGTTAAACAAGACAAAATATAAGTAAATTAAGAATTGTCCATTGTCCAGTCTAATTAACACAGTACGATCCGCTATGGACGAGTCATAATAAACTACACTAGGGCCATTGCAGAACCCCTGACTGCCTCGTCATAGCTGGGCGGAAGTTGTTCTGGCTCATCGTTTTCATTTGGTTGTTGCTCGAATTCCAGTGAACTGTAAAGCCCTGGCCAAACGGAGACGCAGGTAGACGCAAGTAGACGCAAGTTGAACTTGCGTACAGACTTGCGTTGGTGGCCAAACGGAGTCGCAAGTTTATCGCAAGTGTACGCAAGTTGCCAAAAAGAAAGCCATTTGAATGCTCGCTGCAATTCAGTAGTAGAAGTAAACAAAAAAACTTGCGTTGACTTGCGTTGGGTGGCCAAACGGTGAAAAACTTGCGTCAACTTGCGCTCAAATTTGATCTCGATCAAAGTGAACGCAAGTCGTCGCAAGTCAACGCAAGTCAACGCAAGTCGAAAAACTTGCGTCCACTTGCGTCTCCGTTTGGCCAGGGCTTAAAGTGCCTATAACGCTTAGCCAATTTCTTTTTTTCTCAAAAGTAGACATTGAAAATAAGCCATAACAAGCAGAATAATGGGATTTGAAGTTATTCTCGATTTTTAAAACGCGATTGAAATCACGGTTTTCGAACTACAAACCGCGCCTTAGTGGACTGGCACTAGTGACGTCGACCCAGTATCTCATCTCAAGTGCACAACAAAGAAGAAGGGAGTCAGAGTGAATTCGACGCGAGTTATTCGGGTTCTGGCTGATTATTTGAGCCTAAATGTCAAAAAGTGACTCCAATTCCGAGACGAGCTATACTTCAGATGATTCTAGATTCAATTACGTCCCAGGGTACGTGATTGAAGTTGAAGAAGCGATATTAGATGAAGAGCAAGGCGTCTCGCCAACAAAGTTGGACCCAGACGTAAGCTTATTTAAAATCATACAAGGACAAACTTATTGCAAGTGAAGTGTGGGTTTCAGAGAATCAGCAAAAGCAAGAAGCCCAAGTTAACTTTGAATGGAAGCTTCTGGACCGTAATGCGAGTTTTAAAACCGTTTTTTCGTTTGTTTGACATTTTGTTTATTTCGGACTTTTGCTTTGCGCGCAAGTCACGCAATCGATGTTTTGAATCAAAAGTTTTGTAGCAATAGCTCATCAAGTTTGCGTTATTTACCGATTCTGTCGACGTATGGTAGTTAAAAATCTCCATAAAGATACAATTTCGAATTTATTTTGTTGTAATAAGCAATTTATGGCGAGAATTACCCGTATTTTGATAACTTTTCTGCAAAACAAATATTTGATTCTACTTACAATCCTTGCGTGTAAACACTTCGCGAGGAGTAAGAAATTACATTTTAATCAGTGCAAGTAATCTTAAATTTTGCTTTCGTTTTGCCCCCAAAACAGTCGAATTGTGATACAAAACTAATTGTGATTTTCAGACGACAATACTGCATGATATTGACGGCGTTGAAATAAAATATATTCTCCAAACTGAATATATTTTCTTCCAAGTAGCCGTCAATAAATTATTAAATGCAGCATTGCCGTCTCAAAATCGCAAAATAGTTTATATTATTTGTGAAAATGTTTTAAAGTCTAAGCGATTAGATACATGTACCCCCACCACTTTGCTCATTATGTTATTGTAATTTTTATGTCAACAGTCCTCTATAAACCAGTGATCCCAAACATTTCACCCAAAACCTGTGAACATTTTCCTATAACACTGTATATAAACTTTGAGATGGCAATAATTTATTGCATTATATTGACGGCTACTTGGAAGAAAATATATTCCATATAGCCCAATACAGGGAATATATTTTATTTCAACGTCGTCAATATACATGTAATGCAGTATTGCTGTCTGACATGCGCATTGCTAGTTTCTATCCACTTGTGTGAGAAATAAAAAATCTGAAATTAATACAAGTCTTTTTTTATTTTTATATTTTAATCAGACTATGAATAAACTTATGGTCTGTTGCACTGCCCTAAACCTTGAGATCTTCTAGATCTGTTACTGCGTGGTATTGCTTATCACAAATTCACTTGCCTTGTTCATGGGTACTTGGGTGGAAAAAGGATACCTTTGCCTGCCATGTAGCAGTATCATGCCATAAGAAAAACATTTCCAGAGCCATCTGCATATAATGCTGGATTTGAAACTGAAGATGCTGAATTACTGTTTTAAAGTGAAGTAAAGTAGCCTGTAAACAGGCTCCTAAGTGGGGTATAGGGCAAAAAAAAATTGGGGAGCCGAGTGTGGACTGAGGTGAGCAAAGCGAGCTGGGCGCCGACAGGCTAGAAATGAAGCAAAGTCTTTTTAGAGCCAAGTGGCCAGGCAGGCACTTGTATCTCTGGTTTCCATAGCATGAAGTGGCTAAGAGTACTGCTACTCCCCACTAACTGGGATGCTAGTCCATCGCAGGGTTACCCCCGGCATTTTGTTAGGTTTCCCTAATGGTTATGCCGGCACCCATTTATAAACCTGCATGGATAGAAACAGATAATGTGGAGCAAAGTTTTTTGTCTAAGGAGACAACACAATGGCAGAGACCAGGCTCAAACCACCGACCCTCCAGAAAGAAGTCTGGCGTACTAACCACCAGACCACCGCACCTCCACGATACTGTTTTAGGTTCCCATAATAAGTACTGGTTGCTCTATGTTGACTGCTTTGAGATGGGGAAGTAACAGCATTGTTTTTAACAATAAACTGATGCATGCAGGAAAGGAATAATTATCAGTCTGCTGAATAAACTAGTTTTACAGTGGTTAATAGCAGTTGCTGTACGACAGACATAAGGTCAATAATCATTCACCAAGTTATTGGTAATTGGCACTTTATTTTACATACAAAATTCTGACATTAATGCTGAGAAACAAAATTGATGAGTGATTCAAATTCTAGAGCTACAAAAAATTGTAGCATGCAATACATTATGAGTGTTATCTCAAATGTACTCACTATATATAGCTATACTTCTCATTCTGCTCAGTATAATTCAGACTTGTTTATGTTACTGGTAACTGCAGTTGATTTCTTGGGCAATTGGTTACATTTTTATGCCCTTTCATAGGCAGTTTGCTTGAAGAACATTGTATTCATCACTCAAATCCTACATATAGCAACCGGCCTAAGCAACAAGAAATGTCTGTATACAAACATGTGTATCCTCCACATAATCTACAGAGTAATAAGACACATTGTCTGTTCAAGCAAGATATACTAAGAGGATATGAGCAATAAGAGGATAAGCAAAACAGACACCAGACAATTCAAAGTGCCATTATATTTTGGCCAGGTTCAACTCTGCATAAATTTATATTTAGCTCCCTCACCTCAATAATTTCAATTATTGAAAGATTGTAAATCACTTCCCTAATCCAGGCACCATTCTGAATATTGCACTCCTTATGAGTAAAAATATAAAGATTTAAAACCTAATAAACTTAAGCTTAAGGTTATTTCGGTTTGAGAATACAGTGTAAGTTGCCAGAAATTATTATATAAGCTTACATCAGTTATTCTCTGGTGATATAACATTGATGGTGCAAATCAGACACAACATGTCAAAGACTCCATTCGCCTCTTCGCATTCTTGAGCGTCTCACGTATTACTAGTTATTTCAGTAGGTTTGTTATTGGCTGTACATATAGCTAAGCTTAAGTTATTAGAAAGCTTAAATAAAGAATTAAGATCGAAACAGTTGACAAATTATCAGTTCTCACCGCGGCTCGTCGATCGGTGGCGACGTTTGGCACTTTCACTCACAATTGGATTTCTGGTCACTTCGCTTCGCAAGAACAGTTGGCACAACATTTATGCCGATATCGTCTCATTTCAGTCTTGGGAACACTGGCTTGTCTCGTCATCAACAAAGCTGAAGCGACGCATATGCATGAAGGTATATTAGGTGGCTTAATGGAGCGATATTGAGGAGTTTCGGATCGGCCTTTTGCTTTACGAAATCGACCACTTCTTTCTGTGTTTCCTTGCTTCGGGACGATCGTCGTCAAAGAAAGGTATAGCATACAGAACTATACCCTTCTGCAAATCTGGGAAGGCTGAACATCCACCCGCAATCACATTTACCCGGCATATTTCTAGTTTGGTATACGGAGAATCAAGTGATAAACAAGCAAAGCTCTGTAGCCGTGATACTGGGTTGACGTCACAAGCTAGTGCCCAGTCTCTCAATAAATTGCTCCTTTTTGTTTTCAAAATGGCGGAAAATGGGCTCTTTTCGGGGATTTTGTCCTCTGATAAAAAAAGACTAAACACAGAATACGATTTATTTCTTCGCAAAACGTCTTAGACAGACATAAATTTTCGAAATCCATTATAACTGGGTAAACGTTATAGGCACTTTAAGGTGGCGGAGCACCAGCTGGCAAAGGAGGAGAATCTTCATTCCCTTCTTCCATTTCAATCACAGTTGCGCCAATATTAGAAACTGCACTTCCTGGTTGCAACTTCGCTATTGTCACGCTGCATGTACATTTTCGTTATTGTCACGCTACATGTACATTTCGTTATTGTCACGCTACATGTTACATTTCGTTATTGTCACGCTACATGTACATTTCGGTATTGTCACGCTGCATGTACAATTTCGGTATTGTCACGCTACATGTACATTTCGTTATTGTCACGCTACATGTACTTGCTATTACACAACCTATACAGTATTGTGAAATTATCCTACTAGTTTTGTACTTGAATATAGTATCTTGATCATTCAATATAACGGTAGTTGTATTTCAGTATTTTGCGCCTGAGTCCAGCTTGTTTACGCTTCAAATCATCACCAAATATAAAAAGCCTGCAAAAAGTATTCCGAAAAAGACTGCTACAGCGGCGAAAACGGTGACTCCAATTATTTGGATCTCACTCTCTGAAAGTTTTCCTTCATTTTCGACACACTGCCCGTCTTCGCAGGTTGAGCCTTGTAAGCAGTCACTGTCCGTATCACAATACGGTTTGACGGTGTATACAGTGGTTATGCCAGTGGTAGGCGGGGGTACTTTGCACAGACCGTAGATACATTTCTCTCCAGATGAGCAATCGGTGTCATTCGCACACAGGCAGAAGAAATCGATCCGATAACAAGTCCCCATGCAGCATTTTTTCCCTTGGTCACACGACCGATTCTCGTCGCATTCTGAAACAGGTGTAGCTACAAATTATGCTGCAAGTGTAGCAGAGCAAGGTTATAAAACCAAGCGAAAGCGGCCAAATATGCATCTCATCAAATCTGTAGCGCCTTCGTGAAACAACAGAGTCAGCTAAAATCCCACAACACGTCGTCTACCTGGTCCTCTGATAGCCTGCGTAGCTGGCGGTCTTGTTGGCGCGCGATGCAAAATTCGTAAGCGGCGAAGCCGCGAGAGTCTGGGGCGGAGAGCGTCGAAAGACGCCCTGCTCTAATTCCTGGGGTTTTTGAATAGTCCTTGCACCAGTGCACGGGAATTTCGGATTGGCTGAGAGTGGTGTCACGTCAATCAAATGTTAGTTGATCCATCTGATCTCTCCCAAGGGAAAACTTGCGAACTCAGTGAGCTGTCAAAAATTGGTCAATTGAAACTTCGTGGTCGTCTCAATTTTCTTCGTAACGCAATGGTTTGTATTCGATCTCACACGCTCGAAAAGTCTTTTCTCGAAAATTGGTTAACGGATCGAATCGAAAAACATCTCTATCGAAAGGGGTTTCAAAGCGCAGGACAGCTAGAATATTTGTTTCCTGTGTTTGTTAGGAACTTCGCTCTGAAATTTCCGGTGCAAGATTTTGCATATTTAACTACGAAAGCCAGTGTGTAATATTTCCCAGTGCTGGCCAACCTCGTTCCCAGGGTCTCTCATCTTCCCGCCCCCTGGAGCGAGAGAAGAGAGACCCTGGTCTGGTCTGGTCACGTGCATCCCAGATTCTGGGACGTAGCAAATAAAAGATTAGTGGGAGGGGCAGATGAGTGTGAAATTTGTCTCCACTTTGCCTAGGGGTGAGCGGAAAGTGTTGTACATCAAAATAACCGCATGTGGACGAGCTTTCGTGGTGAACATTTTGGCCGTTCCGAGACGCCAAAAAGACGATTAAAGAATTTTGAAGCCTTCAAGACCGCGATCAAGGAAAGCCAGGGTTCTTAGATGTATCGAAATATCGCCATCTGTCAACGCACATTTGATCAAGATCCGCGAAGACGATTCAAGGAGTTAATGTTTTCGAATCCAGGACAGGAAATGCCCGACGTAACTAATCGAACCAAATCGAACGTTCGATTAATCGAACTGAATCGAACTTAATCGAACCTAATCACGTGAGTAGGTTCGATTAAATTCGGTAATCGAACAGAATCGAACTCTCACAAAAAATTTGGAGTAATCGAACGCAATCGAACTTTTGATTAGGTTCGGATTGAGTTCGATTAGGTTCGATGGCACGAAATGGTCGACGTTGGATGGCATTCGATTGAAAATGGAGTTGGCATGAACATGTTCAAGTTCATTGAAGGATTTTGGGCAAATGTTAACTGTTAAACGACCTCTTGGCGTGGCTGAAATATCGTAGAGGGTTTTTTTCCATATTGTTATAACTGTTAACATTTATGTTGTTAATTTTAATTTGCTTTACTTGCAAATGTGGCGGTTTCTTTTTATCTCACGTTAACCGGGGTCGGAGAGCATTATTTTTAAATAATGATTGTATCAATTGTAGCTTCCACCGACCGCGACACATGTTCGCAACTAATTTGTGTTGAGTTAACGGTTATGGTTTTGGGGGTGGTGTGGGTGGTTTTGTTTCAGTTCACTACATTTTTGGTTCGCCGTTAATTAAGAGTAAGCTGACATACCAATAAATTCATGAAATGGACTAACAGTGAAGTGAGATTAATTCCCTATTGTCTGTTGAACCGTAATTCTAAGTTGTTCTCACATGCTGAGAGAGACTGTTCAAATATCTGGTATAAATTTTGAGTCATTTTTAGCCCGTTTTTTTTCGATTGTGTTTTGATTGAGTTCGAGTCGGTTCGATTCGGTTCGATTTGGTTCGGAAATCGAACGTAATCAAACTTCTCACACAAATTTTTTGGTTCGATTTGGTTCGATTATCGCACTAATCGAACTAAATCGTTTCGATTAAGTTTCGATTAGGTTCGATTAAGTTTCGATTAGCGCCGAACGGGTTCGATTAGTTACGTCGGG
>MU825409.1:1312697-1330358 GCA_029204205.1 Desmophyllum pertusum | reverse complement strand
CCCAATCATCGCCATCTGCCCTACCATCAGCACCACACATCTTCACCACAATCAACCATCGACCAGCCACCCATCACCATCCTCACCCACCACAACAACAGCCAACGCCATCATCACAACAACCACACATCACCAAACTCCATCTTCACCACAATAGCATCACCATCACGCATCCTCACCACCAGTCCTAACCACTCACAAACAACCATCACACATCACCAACGCACCATCTTTCACCACCACCACAACAACCATCACCAACACCATCTTCACCAACCACAAACAAACGCATCACCAAACACCATCTTCACCACAATCATCACCATCACCATCCTTCACCACCACGAACAACCATCACCATCACCCAACATCCATACCTCACCACCAACCACAACAACATCACCTAACACCATCTGTCACCACCCACAAACAAACTATCACCAACACCATCTTCACCACCACAAACACACCAATTCACCAACACCGATCTTTCACCACCACCACAACCCACCAACACAACCCGCAACACCACCCATCTTCACCACCACCACAACAACCATCACCAACACCATCTTCACAACCACAACAACCATCACCAACACCATCTTCACAAACCACAACAACCATCACCATCACCATTGCCACAACAACCATCACCAACGCCATCCTCACCACCATCAACAACACCATCGCCATCACCATCATCATTCTCACCACCACCGCCACCATCAACTATCACCATCCTCACCACCACCACAACAACCATCACCAACGCCATCCTCAACCACCACCACAACAACCAACACCATCTTCACAACCACAACAACCATCACCAACGCCATCCTCACCACCATCACCAACACCATCGCCATCCTCACCAACACCATTGCCATCGCTATTACCATCAACATCGCCATCGTCATCGACAAACATCTTCACCACCCGGCACCACCACCACCATCATCATCATTATCACCATCACCACCGCAACCATCTCCATCAATTTTCTCAACAAAAGAACCAACGGTGTCAACGCATTCGAAACAAACAGAACCGTCGGCAACAAAAATTCCAGTGACATCTTCGACCGCAGCTTCTGTTCCATCGACGACGGAACCATCCACAACACCGTCAACAGGTAATGAGAAATGAATAACAATAAAACCCTCCAGAAAATAACGCGATTATATAGCGTGACACAAGGCTAATGACGACCAATAATAATTTTATCGAATTTTAGATTAAGTGGCAGGAAAACAGATACTGAAGTTATGGGAGCTGAGTACTTAACGTCCCCAATAGATAATTTCGGTCAAAGCGAGTCCTAATGTACCAGTGGCGGATCCAGGGAGAGGGTCGGGGAGGGGGGGGGGGGGGGGGATGGGGGAGGTCCGGACCCCCTATCAGACCTGAGGAGTTTTTTGCTTTCTCTATTGTCCATTATAAAGCCATCTCCAGATCCACCAAAATGCACTTTTCAGAGCCTGAAATATCAAACATTTTCTGGTGGAGGCCTCCAAACACTCCCCTCCGCGCCGTTAGTAATACCTTAGGTACTGCCGTCTACTTCCAAAATCTATTCCTGGACTTCACATTTTCGGAAAAATCCTGGGACCCCTATCAAAACTTCCTGGATCCGCCCTGTGTACCGCCCGTATTTTGAAATGAGTTCCCGTTGAAAGACAATGAACGTGCAAGAAAAACTCATTGGCGATATGAAAGATTGTACACCAGGGCTCGGTTGTTCAAAGGGTGGATAACGCTATTCCACCGGATAAATCAATATCCAGTGGATAGCGTAGTTTGTTTTTGCTAAACACATATCCACTGGATAGTGATTTATCCGGTGGATAGCATTATCCATCCTTTGAACAACCGGGCCCAAGCCTCGCTATTCTTGTAACAGAGGAAACAAGCAACTCTGAAATGGCATATTGTATTGGTTACTGTGCCTAACAGCATTTCTCGTTCTCACCAAACTTCACTCGTGTTACCATAAACACGGAAAATGTTTTCTATGTGGTATATGTCGATATATGGTAAACACGTTCTAACACCTCAGGGCATATTTCTAAAACAGCAAAAATCTGCCAAAAAGTGATCATTTTCGTAGTTTTTGCCAAACTCGCATTTTTTTTGCTTTCACGCTGCAATATTTCACCTAATTTTACTAAATTTTACCATAATTTAACATGAGTTTGCAAAATCTGTTCAAATTGTTAAAATTTTGCCATAATCTAACTTGGTTTTGCGAGATATTGTCAAAAAACGCTGAAAAGACCTCACTTTTGCCTGAAATAAAACGTTTTGTCAAGAAATGCACTTTCTAACAAAAATATTGCCTGTGATCGTTGTGTTAAGAACCATGAAAAATTTCACTATTGTTTTAATGCTATAGAAACGAAATGTCGGTGGAAATTTCCACCGACATTTTACTCTCAGTCCTCAGACACAAAATGTCGGTGGAAATTTCCACAGACATTTTACTCTCAGACTCAAAATGTCGGTGGAAATTTCCACCGACATTTTACTCTCAGACACAAAATGCGGTTGAAATTTCCACCGACATTTTACTCTCAGACACAAAATGCCGGTTGAAATTTCCACCGACATTTTACTCTCAGACACAAAATGTCGGTGGAAATTTCCACAGATATTTTACTCTCAGAAACAAAATGTCGGTGGAAATTTCCACAGATATTTTACTCTCAGACTCAAAATGTCGGTGGAAATTTCCACCGACATTTTACTTAATAATAAACAACGAAAAGACTAACATTCTTTATTTAATTTTTTTAATTTTCCTGCTTAGGTTCTTTTTACTCTCGGCTTTCATTTCGATCAAAAAGTCTCTAGCAGTCAGAAACGCTTTATAAAAAAAGTTTGTAGTATAGTAACATTGAAAAAATACTCTTGATTACTGCAGTTACGCATGCATTGTCCAGACTAGATGGTACAATTTGAAATAATTGTGCCATGTGTTTTGAGCCGGGTATAATTTCCATACCTCAGGTCTCTGTAACGTCTACTAAAGGTAATAATAACACCCATACCTCAAGTCTGCCAGGTATAACATCCATATTAACCTCGGGTCTAAGAGATAACATCCATACCCCCGATCCATACATCAAATCGGACGGGTATAACATATCCATACCTCACGAACAACATCCCGGCATACATCTAACCTGTGCTAATCATAGCTTGTAATACTTCGCAGACGTAAATTTGGGTTTCGTACGCGCAACGCTTCTCGCTGCGAAGGAAACAAGTAAACTGTCATGAAATCCTCCGCTCCTACAATCAATGTTGCGGTGAAAACAGCAACTTTATATTAGTTATAGCCCAGTCAATAGTTTTTCGAGGTCGTTACATGTGTCGTTCGGTTCAGTTTCAAATTTCCAATAATCAGGCCATCAACATTTTATACATATCGAGCCATACGGATTATCGCCATCATCATATTTTCATTGCTGTTACAGTGTTAGAACAGACGTTTGTTCATATATCTTTTTCCAACATCAACCTGAAAATGAAACGAGAACGTCATTAACCGAGGTATCAATCTGACGAGCACATTTTGTCGACGTATAGCTGTACTAATTTTACCGAACCGGGGGGGGGGGGGGGGGGGGGGGGGGGGTACTCCCTCTAATGGACTATACGCCTCCGCCCGAAAGGGGTCTTTTTTCAGGCTCGAGGTATGTGAAAGGGTAGGGATTTTACGAGTTGAAGTATATGAAAGGGTAGGGATTTTCACGAGTTGAAGTATATGAAAGGGTAGGGATTTCACGAGTTGAAGTATATGAAAGGGTAGGGATTTCACGAGTAAATGATATTATTGTTTGGTTAACATCTCTACTGGTAATGCTTGATGATTTCTGGTGATATATATTGTTCATTAAGTTCATTACAAGGGTATAGAAAAGGGATGCAGTGCTTCTACTGTAGGTATGTGAAAGGGATACCATTTTCATAATTTCTATGGAAGGTATATGAAAGGGGTACCTTTTCTGTGAAAAATGGTATATGAAAGGGGTAAGGGGTTGGACCTCTGGGCGGAGCCTCCCCGTATAAAACTTTTTGAGTACCCCCCCTGGTACCGAACGGGTAAGTATTTTGTACATATCCCTATAACATGAGCTTTGCTTTTGCCTCACAGACGATACGGGTTTATCTATATTCAGGTTTGTCGTTGAAAGGCGTGGATGGATCATAATGCAATGTGGTGATGAAAATTTATACCGACGCCTTGTCATACCGAAGTTTTAACCGCAAACTGAACACTGAGACAAACAAAATCGATTTTGGCGCAAACTTTATATTTCCAAATCAAACCTTTTCCCGTGCTTACTTCCTAACTGATAAATGTTGCATATAAACCCAATACTAAATCTGTCACATTGGAATGGTAGGTTAATCAGTTAATGATTATAACAAACAGCACTAATATTCTAGTCTAAGGGATAAAGCTTCCTGATCCTCGAAAGTACTGAGCCTACCTGGCAGCTTGTGCTAGTCTCTTCGCAGCCGTTATTCTAAACTTGCATGCCACTGTATTTGTTATCTTTTGGCTTGTTTCCATGATGTTCAAAGTAGTAAACTGCTACCATCGTGATCGCTATCAGTTTCAAAATATAAAGCTTCCTTTCTCGGACTGAATGTGCCGATTCGTCGATAGTATAACTAGTACGTATCCAACAGTTGAGGACGCCATCACTTTTCAAACCTTCATTCTGTTGGTTCTTTACTGGAAACTGACTAGAGGACGGGTGAGCTCGTGACCGGGTGATCCTCGCTAACAGTTTTTTCTTCGTAACTTGTCGCTTGACGCATAAAAGTGGTAGGAATTTTCTTGTGGACATTTGTAGGTCGCATCCCCGGGGGGGAGGGGGGTACTCCCTTATACGGAGAACGTCGCCGCTGGACAGGGTATGGTTTTTGGCCTCTCTGCCCTGAACAGGGGTATATAATTCCATGCGAGTCTGTCCTAAACAGGGTACGTATGGTAGCACGATTGTCGTCGTAAAAATATGGTTTATACAGTATTTAGAGATCGGAGACGTTTGCCGCGTATCAGTAAAACGGGATTCGCTAAATTGCAACCTAAAACAGGGTCCTAAGGGACTGTGCAATAATTACCAGGAGGGGGGGGGGGGGGGCGGGGGTGGGGGTGGAAAACCAGAGGGGGGGCTCTAGGTAAAATAAGTCACTCAAGAGAGCGGGGGGGGGGGGGGGGGCTTAACATTTTATTTCAAGTAAATATTACATTGGCGAATCCATACCTATTTATAAGGTGGGGACCGAAAAAGTTTCCGACCCTTCGGCCCTAGCTAGCCTTCACCGGACCTGAAAATAACACACATGCTCTTTTCCTTCTGCTATGGCTCTGTTGTACATTGCTACGGAGGTGATGTTTGTTCCAGATGTCCAACAATTAAACATGTAGTAGGAGCTAGCTCTTCTTTCTGTTATAAGATTTTAATCCACAGGTGTAGAGAAAAATGCAGGGTACTTGTATAAAGGTGTGTGTATACTGTGAGGAGGGGTCGTACATGTAGAAATTTCCACCGACATTTTACTCTCAGACACAAAATGTCGGTGGAAATTTCCACCGACATTTTGCTTCTTATCTTGGTTTTAAATGATTAAGACAGTCTATGGCAAAAAGTTGCTCCTTGAATGCAATTCTTACCAAAAAGTTTGGTTTCTGGCAAAATTAAGGTATTTTAAAGGATTTCTTTCACCCAAAAACTAATATTCTCTGGTTTTTGACAAATCCGTTCATTATTATTAGGATTTTGCATACTTTTTGTCATTTCTAGAAATAATAATTAAAAGTGCTTAATTTTTTTCCACACGATGTGGCAAAAAATCAAGACTTTTAGGTTTTTTTTTCATGTAATAACATACGTTGTAAAAATGTGGCAATTTAGCATGGATATTTATTTTTTGTTGCTTGTCGGTTTTGGTACAAAATGACTTAGATTGCGTTAATTTTGCCTGAAGCATTGTTGATTGGCCAAAACACGGCCCTAAAAAGCCAATTTTTGCCCAACTTGATTATATTTTGGTAAAAATAAGACAAAAAGGTTGAATTTGTCGGAAAATGTCATTGTAGAATATGCCCTGAGGTTTTAGAACGTGTCGGTAACCCCGGGGGGGGGGGAGGGGGGTGGGGGAGGGAGTCTGGAACAGGGTATCAGTTTCCCAGAAGTTGGCACGAAGATCGGTAATTTATACTCTGGAATAGGGTAGACGAAGTCTACGTTAGTCAGACGAAACGAAACGCGTAGGAGTATTAAAGAAGCTTTACAGCTACACGTTAGCAGTGCTGATTTATAGTTTAGCCTTTTGGGTTAGAAAAAAAAGTCGTTAAAAATCCTCTGGAACAGGGTATCTTTTTTCAACATTTAGTCTGGAACAGGGTCGCAAAATTAGCGTTTTGTGCTCTGGTACAGGGTAAGGGTTTTTATAGCCCAGCGGCACACCCCCACCCAATTTTTTGGGAGTACCCCCCCCGGGTCGGTAACTGTGTACCTTCATGGGTGTCTCGAGTCTAGAAGATACAGATAACTCAGGAAACCTTATAGAATTGGCTAGCAGATAAATTGATTAATAATTAAGCGATCAAGTATTTCATATGACCTTTATGGATGTGTGTTTTGTTCTTTAATACCACTTCAACAGAGGGCTCCAAGGAATTCACAGGAAGCGGGAAAATTGATGATCAGTGGACAGTGACTATGCTTACAGCAACACTCCTAAGTACAAGAAACTCGCTCGCGACCTGAAAATCTATTTAACTGAAGTCTGCAAGAAATCATACCAAGAAGATTTTCTTGACGTAGAAGTAAGCAACTTCCAGAGTGGAAGCATCATTTTCGATTTTAAAGTTTACCTGAAAGCCACAGCGAGCGTCAGTGAGGACTCACTGAAAGATGTAATAGAGAAAGGGGAAGAAAGTTCAAACTTTACTATCACTGGTGTTAGTGTGAACAGGTCGCTGGCCCCAGGCCAACTACGAGCTCCACAGAGAAACCAGAGTCAGCTGGATCAGAGAAATGTATTAAGCTTACTGTTGTGATCGTAATTGGATCGGGATCCGGAGTTGTCATTGTTAGTTTAGCGATTTCACTGGTGGTTGTGGTGGTAAGTTATTGATTTCTTTGTTATACACTTTTGTTAATGTGTAGTTCCTTCTTGCCTTGAATAATAGCCCTCCCCCCGCACCTCGATTAAGCGCCCTCTTTGAATTAATTAGCGCCCCCTTAGAATCATGAAATGAACTCTAACATATAAACCAACCGCTCCCTCTAAGAGGACATCAGATAGAAATCAATTATGTCGGAATTAACTTGCCTGAGTAAAAAACAGTCGTCCCTCTTCGTGTGCTTAGTTCTTCCTCCGCGCAGAGATACACGAAAAATGTCATCCTGATGACGTGGCTCTCTTAACATGGGTGGGAGAAAAGAATTACGCGTGCGAAGAGGTACCTTTGCAACCTCGTTCCCAGGGTCTCTCTTCTTCTCGCCAAACGCGATTATCGCGTTTGGCGGGAAGAAGAGAGACCCTGGGAACGAGGTTGGTACCTTTGTTTTATTACTCAGGCTGGGAGGTAAGATGAATCAGGGCAAGGTGATTGCAGATATTTCTATTTATGTACATTCTAAAGTTAACAGGGTACCACCAATAGAGAGGAGGGAGAAACGGCTGAAATAAAGCTAGGGAGGGGCCCGGGGGACTCCCATATGAAAGGGACGGGGATGCTCGTCGGAAATTGTGAATTAAACCCCTAAAGAAGACCAATCTGGGCGTGGCTCAAGCTTTATTTGACCCCTAAAAAATACCATTCTAAAAAATACAGACAAACAAGAGTTGTAGTGACTTTAATTAAGTTGCAATAGATCTCCGGTAATGAGACCATCAACACAGTATGACGGTGTTTTTTTTATTATTTCTTCGCGTGCAACCCTAAACGATACCTTGATGGCTAAAAATATTGGCGTTCCATCCTGAACACCCTAAGTGATAAAAGGTCTGTTACTGTCCCCTCCAAGTACTAATAGATCCCTTATCTGTATATTCCCCATAAAGCGGACAAAAACAGACGATTGAAACTTCAAGTGAATGTGTCAGTGTTGCTTGGCGATGATCATGCTGTATCTGTGAAGCCCGTATGTACAGCGTGTCCTCGAAAGAAACGTACCAGTTATCTCGCCCAGAAGGGGATGAAGGCCGCGGAAGTCACGGATTAACGGTAGAGTGAATGTTTTCGAAATATGCTTGTCAAAATAAATCTTTTTCATTTTCCAAAGGTCTGCTTTGGATCTTTAAAGGAGCATCTCACGGATGGCGCATCTTGAACAATTTAGATGGCTTTTTGAAAATTGCATATGCCGCCCGAGGGCTGAATATCTTAAGTCTTTCTGGTTCGCCGTTCATAATCCGTCCCAATTTTTTCCAATCGGTTTGTAAGTCGGTCTTCACAACAGACATAAGTAACAGAACGAACCAATGAGAACTCAAAGCAAATACACGTAACCGGCGCTAAGCGCGGGAAAACCTGGTTTTGCCAGGAGCCCATTACCTCCTGGTTTTGCATCTGATTGGTTGAGAAGGTGGCGCGAGTTTTTTAAACCAATCGTAGAGGGCAGTAAAGTAAAACCAAAGCAATTCAGCGATCGCTTTCGACACTCAATTGAAAACCGCTCCAACGCGGCAGTGGTCTGCATGATGCGCGCGCATTTCCATTTCAGCCTGTTAGTGATCGCTCTGTATTTTGTTTTATTTTTATACAGACATTCAGTGCCGAGAATGAAGGCTTCAATGGCGCCAGTAGTACAGCAGCTCACCTTATAACCGAAGAGAACGGAACCAAGCGCAACAGCAATCATTTGCAAGATGAGGACACATTGTGATTCATAGATGAAGACAAAATGATCTATTCTGGAAGTGTTTTATTTAGTAATATTTCAGTTTAGCCTTTTTTTTTAAAGACATTGTTAAAAGGAACGGCGGATCAATCGAAGACAACGCCTCGTGCGAAATTAAACTATATTAGTTCAAGCTTGATTTACTGCCAACCAGCTCAAAGGAGCTACGTCACGGATGGTTCATCTTGAAAAAATTGGCCAATTTGTCCAATTAAGTTTTCCATTTTCAATCCGTCTTAATCTTCTCCATCCTTGTTCCTGTTTGGTTTATTATCACCTCTTTAGTGTTTTTCTACCCTAGCAAACTATTATTTGAAGCTTTCTGCAATTTTAAGGAGATTTTTTATTTTATTTTCGCGCATGTTTTTTAAACGATGTGTCCGACTGATAACCAAAAAGGTGAAGTCATTAATCGATATCTTCGCTCGCTGTAGTAACTGGACTTGATCGATATATAATCCTTTTTATTTGCGAGATAATGTAATGAGATATTTATAGCTACTAGCCTGCAGAACAGGCGGTTCGGGGTTTTTTTTCGGCTAGCGCGCGGTTATTTTATCGTCTCGCTCCCTCGCGCGCGCAAAAAAATAAACCCAAACCGCCTGTTCTGCAGGCTATATAGCTACATGCAATGCTTTGTAAATTGTTTATATTGTCTTTTATAGTCCACGGCGACTTAATTAATAAGAGCCAAAAATCATTTGTATTCTGTAGAGAAACTTGTACTAAATAAAATAAAATAAACTATAAAACTTTGATTTAGTACCCTCTATCCAATAGCCTCTCATATTTTTCGATTTTCATGAGAGTGAACGTTTGCGAGCAAACATAAATAAACAGAATAAACTAACACAAGATTATTATTTTCCATCACTTTATTTAGCTCTTTCCAGGTCCTGGTCAACATCTCTATAATTAATTTAGTCCACTTTGATATGACCAGTGCAATGTTGTACATGTATCAAAAATTTAACATCGTAGACTATATTATTTTCCATCACAACTAAACTTACAATTTGACATCTTGATTGTAAGAATAATAATTTATTATAGCACACAACATCTTAGGTGTCTTCACTTAACCCTTTACTTTGCGAATCAGAAAAGCGTGAACACCAAGCTTGCATTTTCCTTTGCAAAAAATTGGTCTATTTTTTTCCCTGTATTTATTTTATTGCTATTTTCGCACAGCTTTTCTGCAAAAACAAAGTGTAAATTTGAGTTTCCTGACTATTCTTCCTGCGGTTTGACCATGTCAAAGTTAAATCAAAGTGTTCACGCTGGTTTGATTCGCACAGTAAGCCCTAATGTCAACAGACAAATTGTCCTTACTGGTCTCCATAAATTTCTCATAGAACACTTGTTGAAATATGAATGCATTTCATTTTTGGTGATCATTTGCTTAATTCTCATGATCTGTATGCTTGATCATGCATTCATACCATAAGGAGACATTTGAAGCTGATCACTACTGGGGCTTAAAGGGTGGACACCACTATAAACTACTTTATTTCTCATAACACTGAATTATTCTATTTCAATAATCAGTAAATGTGTTCATTGATCTCACATGCGGATCATACATTTATCGTCCATTTATAGAACTGCAAAAAATTCACTGCCACTATGTAGTTACTATGTCCTGACAGATTATTTTAGTAACTTTCTACAGTTTTAACCCTTTCACTCCCAGAGTGAAACCTTGAGTCGATAAATTTGGTTCTAACTTTTAAGTCTGTGGATGAAACCCTAGTGTGTGACCATTCAAATGAAAGCTATTGAGCAGTACTTTCATGTGGTACTGTTTATTATGCTGTACAAGGTGGTTCTAACTTTTAAGTCTGCGAATGAAACCCTCGTGTGTGGCCATTCAATTTTTCCTCAGTTTTGAACTTGGCACTCTTGGAAGTGAAAGGGTTAAACTTTCATGTTCCGCACCGAAATTCTCCTTACAGTTTTAATGTATTTTCTATAAGTCAGTTTTGGGAGAATTACGTTTTCGGCCAGATAATCAAGTCCTTAATTCGCATGAACTATTTTTCGATTTGTTTATTGTTGATACACATACGCTGTGTGGCTATTTCATTTTATCATTTATTCGCGTGCTAATAATTATTTATAAAGGGCCTCTAGATCCTGGGTAGCAATTATCCAGAACTTATAGCGGTTTTCATTTGAGTGTCAAAAGTAATCTGCATTGCTTGGTTTTGCTTTACTTACGCTCTGTGATTGGTTTAAAAAATTCGCGCCACCTACTCAACCAATCAGATGCAAAACCAATCGCGACTTCGTCACACGCGTTTTCCCGCGCTTGGCAACGATGACGTGTATTTACTTATGAGTTTTCACAACCTCGTTCCCAGGGTCTCTCATCTTCCCACCCCCCTTCTCTCGCTCCAGGGGGCGGGAAGATGAGAGACCCTGGGAACGAGGTTAGAGTTTTCATTGGTTCATTACGTTGTTTAGGTTCGTTGTGATTGGTCATAGTAATTGCTTTGGTTTTGGCTTCACGACACTCGATTGAAAACCGCCTATTACAAAATTCTAAAACAAAATCTTAAATATTTAGTCTAGATTTTCGTTTCTTGTGCTTTAACACTGCCTATGTCTCGCTTAGGAAACTTACTGTTACAAAACGTTTTCATATCTCCGTCTTGATTGTACAAAACTATAATGTGATGGCTTGCGCTAGAAAGCCTGTGACGACTGAACGTACAAAAACAATTATATTAATTCTATGTTTAATTTGCTTTTACTACAACTGATCCTGCGGTAACGGACAACTCTCGTAATTCAAAAACAACATTTCAACCTTCCATAAGCGGACACCTCTCTAAAGCGGACACTTTTTCTGGTCCCAAGGGTGTCCGTTTACGGGAAGGTTCGAACATATTACACGAAACACCTAGTTGGAGAGCTTGAATGGTTCCAAAGCTAAGGACAGCCTGTGGACACCAGTTAAACACTGGGTCCAAGCGGTCTGTGCAGCGGGGAATCTCTTGATGACGAGCCATGATCCGAACAGAAACAGGCAAAAATACGCCGTCCAACGGATGTTACGCAGTCTGAAAATAAAAAAAGGAACAAAGGTTATGAGCAAGCCGCTTTAAAACCGTGAGAGGAGAAATCTTAATGACGAGAATGCTTGTTGAAGTTACAAGTGCGCGCGTTCACGCAAGGGGAGGGGAGAAGGGGGGGGGGGGGGGGGGCTATTAAACTCGCACACGAATCCGTGCTCTTCCCCACCGAAACAGCGGCAGAGTGGAGCATAGGGTAGTTTCCTACGCAGACGCTCTTTGGGCTCGTCACGCAATCTTTCCTAGAGTGTCCGAGTCCAGGTGCACAACCTTTCATAATTATGGATATGAGTTTTACCAGCACGTTTATTGTCTCGCAAATCAAACTCATTTCCATAATTATGAAAAAAGGTTGTGCACCAGGACTCGTTTTGAAACAGAGGCAAAAGGCAACTCGAACATGACCAATTCTCCGTTGCTGCAACTACAACAGAGTACTAAAGTCATGACGTCACAAAAATTAAATTTGCGAAATTACGAGATTTGATCTGCTATTTGGAGAAAGCATGCCAAAAAACGTCCACTTGCCAAAAATTAGCTCCATTGCAATTTGCGTTGGAGATGTGGGCACTTCAGGTTTTAATTCCCCACCCCCCACAAACCCTTCCAATTTTGCGTCTGTTCCGTCAATTTAGAACAGGCGCAAATTAGAGAGGTTTGTATGGCATGGTACCAAACTTTGAACCTCTATATCTTCTGTTCTATTCGTGCCAACAAGTTGAAATTTTGTGGCAGATCATACAGCAGCAATCTTTATCTAATGATGGGATTTTGAGGCTTGATAAAAATAATTTGAAAATTTGTGACGTCACACTTACCACTCTATACAAACTGTTAACTCTACTGCAAATATCTTATTAAACACAAAACTTACCTGCGAATACGGCTCTGTGCCACAGGAAGGTTCGCTAAATCTTCCTTCAGGAGATATTTCTTGAGGCCGAGAACGAAGCGCACAAGATACGTGTCCCAGTCCATCTTCTCAACGTCAAAATTGAAAGTCTGAACAATTAAACAAAACACACCAGTTGGCTTAACGCATCAAGACGAAGACTGGGCGTGGGTAATTTTTTTTACGAGATAGCGACCATTTCCGGATGATCTAAGAGAAGCATTCCCCCATACATAGCTGAGCTATTTTAAGAACGCTACCTGATTGGTCAGTTTGAGTAACGTGATGCCGGAGCCACGATCAGAAGGAAATAAAAATAACGTTCATAGCATGGCGCGAAAATATTAATAAAATTCAAAAGATTATCATGGGGCACGGGGAATCCCTCTCTAGATCAACATCTCTTGGACGACTTAACCCTTTCACTCCCAGAGTCAAACCTTGAGTCAATAAATGTGGCTGTACCTTAAGTCTGTGGATGAAACCCTAGTGTGTGACCATTCAAATGAAAGCTATTGAGCAGTACTTTCATGTGGTACTGTTTATTATCTGTACAAGGTGGTTCTAACTTTTAAGTCTGTGGATTGAAACCCAGTGTGTGACCATTCAAATGGAACCTATTGAGCAGTACTAGTCAAGTAGTGCCTGTTTGTTTGTGACAATTTTGCAAAATGAAATTGAATATTTTTTCTTGAACTTAGCACTCTTGGGAGTGAAAGAGTTAAGGATTTCAGACAAGGGAACTCACCTCTCTGTCCTGTGGACTCATGTCCTGTATTAAACCGTGATAATTTATACCATTGAAAACTGCAAATCAAAAAGAAAGAGTTCAGAATTATTTTTTATAAACTGAGTAATGTGTGATACTGTTCATCAATACTAAAGTTAAAAGTAGAAAGGCAAAATAGACAGGGCAGGAATTCGAAATACCTGCCAGCCTCTTGATGTGAAGTAGATTAAAACTTCTGGTTGCTCTCTCCAACTTCATGTACAACTTGTTCATTCTGTGGAGCACAAAACAAAACCTGTCTTATTCTGTATTTTGCACGTTCACGTTTAAACGAGTCTCGAGGTCATGCGCGATATGTGGGTAAATTAAAATACTACTACTACTGTCATCAAGTTGCTCACAAGCAGGATACAGTTTTCATCTGGGCAGCCTGGAAAACAGCTGTCTTTTTAACCTGTTGCTTCATGTCGATTCACTTCCCTTCGCATTTTAGCCTCACCCCCACCCCCATGGCCTACTTTTACTCGTCCCAATTCCCCTCGTCCCTCTTGTCTGAACTAAACTTCTAATCTAGATTCTGACTGCCATCAAAAAGAGGTGGATGCTAAATGGTGGTTCACTAGTTATATGGCCTATGCTCCCACAAGTCTCCTGTAGATCAGTGGTAGAGTGTCCGACAGGTCGGTGATAAGGTCATAAGTTCAACTCCTGTTGGGGGAATTCCGAATTATTTTTCCGACCGTGTTTGTGTCACTGGCTGAATATAATACTGCTGTTTACTCTTTGAATGACAGGCAAAACCAACCTCTTAGCCTGGGACTAGCCACAAGTTGATAAACAGGACGTGCAGTTGTCAGCTCTTTGCTGACAATAAAATTTGTCAAATTTAACGTATCGAAAACTTGAATGAATAGCAACGGTATAGCCAGGGATTAACTTTTGTTTTGGGAGGCTGGGAAAGCCTTGTAAGATGATAGTAGATCTTTTTTAAAGTGTTGATTCTAGCATCTTTACAGTTGGCTCCAGGAAAAAATAAAAACACCTGTACATTATACAAAGTCATCAGTAAACTCCTTTATAATATCACTTACACTGGTCTCTGCCCAGCACAAAACGACGTAATGTCAGCGATGAAGGCAGGGATCTTGTGACTGATATAACACCAGTAGTAATGCATCAATCTACGAATAATGAAATAAATTAACTTATATCGATCCTGCTCATCATTCATCCTCTTCGCCCCTAGTGAGGCATAAGACCGCTCGTACATGGGCTGTTACCTTGTTGTGGTGTAGGAGCTTGTGTGTCTCGGAGAACTGAAGAGCTATGCCGGCAGGGGGCTTAAGCTCCTGGTAGGTTCAACCAAGCCGGACAGGTCTTGGGGGAGAGACCAGACGAAAGACAGTCCCTGGCCCTCCAGGTTGGGGGTTGGGCTATGGTGTTAACCTAAGCCCACACTATGATAACTACAAACACGGACCTTGTTGAGAAACTCTAGCCAACTAATACCCTGGTCATAGAAATGACTAATTACTCTGTTTAACCATTCGCTGAAGTACAGACAAAAATATTTTGTCAATTTAATAGCTTGACGAAATTAGTTGACATACATTAAACAATTATTGGACGAGGTTGAGCATGATATCAAGAATTATCAAGGCCAAGGTTTGTGTTATCTGCCAAAGCACCGAGGCCTTGATAATTTCAGTTATCATGCGAAAACCGAATCCAATATAATTGTTTCATTACAACTTTGCAGCATTTTATAGCTTTTTCCTTCGCGGATTGTGATTACTGAAGTGAACAACATGTAATTTACATGCATAAATCCTATAGTGTCTGTAGTTAAGACGTGTCAATTCAATGCCGACGTGAATTAGCTGTATGCTCTCAGCCAATGAGAATAGAGATAGCGAGCAAAATGTATAATAATATAAATAAAAATACGTTAATACACAATTAATCTTTAACAAATTTCAATTTCACACCATATTTAATTGTAACAGATATATGTACATGTACTCCCTTAACTGTCGACATCACCGGCACTTACTTTCTTGACTCAAAAGAAAAGTTTGGTCGTCTGAACACACCCTCAAAGGGATACGTCTGGAAATGATTACGCAGAATTAAACCTACAAATAAATAACATTAACATAATTATTCATCTACATGTTTTTTATGTGCATTTATTATTTTTAATGTTGCGTTTTATTTAAGCTGTGGCTGGAGCAATAAATTATAATCGACGACTGAAAAGTTTGGTCAAAATGAAATTCTACTAACTTTAATGGACAAAACTGCAAAATGTTTCCAAATGACAATTTAAAATTCCATAACTCTTCATGCAGGCTCTCATTTTTCTCAGAAGAGCATGAGACCGATTTTAAATGATTTTAATAAAGTCAGTGGTGAATTCACTGACATACAGTGGATATATGGCCTATTAACTTCCACAAGTCTTCTGTAGCTCCGTGGTAGAATACCTGACTGGTGTGCGGAAGGTAATAGGTTCGACTCTTGTTAGGATAACTCAGAATTATTTTTCATCACTGACTGAATAATATCTTTCTCACTGCCTAATATTATTTGCAATATTTACTTACATACGTTTGCCCCAAGTACATCCATTCAGCATTCCTGTCGTCAGGTGATAGATTGGAATAGTTGTGTGCCTATGAGAAAACAAGGTGTTTCTTGAATTATACATAAAAAAAGAAAATTATTAAGTCTTTTAATAATAAAAAAAAAAATTTAAAAAAGTATTTTACAGTGTTTGAGCCTAGTGGCTTATCAGGCAGCCACTTACATTACTATGCCTTTCCATCAATAACAATATGCAAACTCTGCTTAACCGCGCCCACCCGCCATCTGAAAGCGGAGATGGCCCTGGGGACGAGGTTGTCAACGGTTGTATTTCACGTCACACCAATCATCTTAGGGGGTGTCTCAGGAAACAGAAGTTCGCTTCAACAGGTTCAAAAGGTCACATCCACAGGTTGTGATTGGTAGATTTTTTGATCCATTTTTTTTTTTCAGGGTCCGTTGGTTGTCACTGTACATGTAATTATTATGATTGACTCCAGTCTCCAGTAATAAACGCCATCGTTGGTCAGGTTTTAAACTTCAGAGTTCACATGTGATTGAAAGGTACTGCTGCAGTAACTTCAATTTCCATTGGATGAGGTGACTATGATTAAATACTGCTACTCATCCTGGATGGGACACTACCCAGTGGAGCATCCAGACCCGTTTATAAGCTAGGTGGAGGCCCAAAACATTTTCCAGTCCTTTGTGCCTTAAATTTGTTGGAGCCAGAAACATTTTTGGCCTTAAATATTTTCTGCCCACAAGAGGGTGGGCCCAGGCCTCTCCCCTACATCCGCTACTGCTACCAGTAATTTTCCATTTTGTCAAAATGCTCCCCCCCCCACCCCCCCAAAAAACATTATAGCCCTTGTTGACAAGTATTTTTTTTACCTTTTAACGACTCTGTGCCAGGCAATAGCAAGCATCATATTGGCAGAAAAGTCAACAGGGATAATATCTGCTATGGCGTTAAAGTCACCGATCATGGACCGCAGCATTCCTTTCCCAGCCTGTGAGGAGAGCAGAAAAATAAATTAGAAAAAAATAAATGAAAAAATCTTAAGCTTAGGGCGCTGTGGAGACAACATGATGTAGCAGGCATTCTGGAGGCATACATGTACATGTATGAGAGCTACGCTAAAGGCACTGTGGGTTAAAAGGATCTATGTCACGGATGGCGCATCTTGAAAAAAATTGCCAATTTTTTCAAGTTCGCCGTTTCGCAATCCATCTTAATCTTCTCCATCCTCAACCATCCCTTGTTCCTGTTTTGGTTTCTTATTACCTATTTTGGTGTTTTGTTTCTACCTTAGTAAACTGTTTTATTTTGAAGCTGTTTTTTAAAGTTTGAAGGTTGATTTTGCACTTGGTCGCAAAAATGACTTAAAATATCGTGACACGATACAGCTCCTTGAACCTTTTCAGCTTCAAGCACAA
>MU825409.1:1148495-1312197 GCA_029204205.1 Desmophyllum pertusum | reverse complement strand
TAGCACCCCATCCAGTAACGATACTCCTGGACGCTTTATGCTATAGATAGCAGAGTTAAAGGAGCTACGTCATGGTTGGCCCATCTTGAAAAAATTTGCCAATTTTTTGAAGTTCGCAATTCGCAATCCGTCTTAATCTTCTCCATCTTCAACCATCCTTGTTCCTGTTTGGTTTATTATCACCTCTTTGGTGTTTGTCTACCTTAGTGAACTAGTATTTTTGAGTTTTCTGCAAATTTGAAGGTGATTTTGCACTTCGCAAAAATGACTTGAAAATATCGTGACATAGTTAGTTCCTTTAAGAGCCGGCCTGATAAGCCAATAGGCTTGTAGACAGGCTTTAATCTTTAACCTCTCTTCTTTAATTTCTCACGGTAGACATTTTTGTTAGTTTTGAGGCTGTTCGCAACAGAAAGAAAGAGTTTTTGACAGTACATGTCTCTGTATGTTTGTATGCACACGAATGTTTCGCGATCAAAATGCAACACCTTACTCTTCAAATCCTTGGCTTTTCAGTTCCTCAACGCACTTTTTCGTCAGAAGATCAATCCTCCCATCCAGATATCCAAACGACTCTGAAAAACAAACAAACAAAAGTGCTGAGGACAACCGATCTTGTCCCCAAAAATAAATAATAAATAAAAATATATAAACAATGGCCTCCATTATATAATTATCTGTTCCAAGAAGCGAACTTGGGGATATCCCGAGATATTCTCCAGTTTTGACTATGTCATGTGATGTGTTTAGACCAATCACGCGCGAGAAAAAATATTTGATGGATTATAAAACTTGGTGTATCTTGCATGCGGACACTTTAACCATGAACACCTGCACAGGCTCCTTACCTTTATTATAAACACGTGCACAGGGTTCCTGTGCTTCGTGCACCACATCTGCTAGTGCCAGTCCATACGCTGACAGGATACCGGCAAAGCTGAGAAAGAAGTAAAGCGTCAGTATTTAACCCCTCTGGTCCTTTCAAATGAAGCTACTGAGCAATACTTTCATGTGGCACTGTCTATTACGCTGTACAAGATTGTTCTATTAACTTATATAAGTCTGTGGATGAAACCCTAGTGTGTGACCATTCATATGAAAGCTATTGAGCAGTACTTTCATGTGGTTCTGTTTATTATGCTGAACAAGGTGGGTCTAACTTTTACTGTAAGTCTGTGGATCTGTGGATGAAACCCAAGCGAGTGACCATTCAAATGGCAGCCATTGTCAGAAATACTTTTATGTGGTGATGTTCGTTTTTAAGTTTGTAGCGCAGGTAAATGTTGGAAAGCTTGTCAAATTTGTACTTTGGGAATCTTAAGATGTAAAGGATGACGCCTTTTTGCTTAACTCACGGTGAATAAACACAGTAGACATTCCTAACGACCTAGCAATGGAACAAGCATGCTGACCGCCTGCCCCGCCAAAACACGCCAGAACGTGACGAGCAGTGTCGTGACCTCTCGCCTCAGTCAGGGTTCTGATTGGTCGACACATGGTCTCGTTGGCAACGGTAATGAAACCCATGGCAACCTGCTCCACACTCAGAGGATCTTTCTTTGCACCGTCATCTTGAGACGACAGAAATTCATTGACCTGGTTTAATATAAGACAAGAAATTTTCGCAAGATATGAAGCTTTCTTAGAGAAAATACATCAATGTAAAAAGATAAAAATATACTAAAAAACAGCAAATACACAAATAAAGAGCGAATCATCGTTTAGTTAATGCTAAGGCGCGTAATAAAACACAACGTCAGGCAAAGTTGATGGGCAATATTGGGCAAGGAATGTACATGTACTAGCAAGGCTCGGATAAAACCCCGGCACCGACCGGATAAAACCCACCGGATGAGGGGCCTCGGTACATTTTATTTTATTTATTTTATTTGGCTTTTACATGGCGCCATGCCGAGGGGTGCCTCATGCCTGTACTGTAAGGCGGACATCGTTTGCTGGCATAATGTCCTGTGGCCAAGTTAACACAGTCCACATACATTATTATAGTCCAGATTAACGTATGTCCCCTCCCTGACGGAGTTCCAGCACAGGGCTGAAGGGGTGCCGTGCAGTGTTCTCATAGTAAGGCAATTAATGTTCTATGTATAACAATGTGTTTCTCAAAGTACCAAGGTAGAAGAGTGAAGCATCGCTTCGTATAAAGACTTAATGATAAGTAGATTTGTTATAAGCAAGCAGCGGGTTTTTTTTTTTTCAGTTTTCCACACATTTGTCTGTAAAGTTTCCTGCGGACATTGCCTCGGTCTTACAACTGAAAACGACTTTCCAATTAACCTATATCCCTTAAATGACTTAAACATGATTAGTGAACGCTTTTCTACGTATCCCCACCTGTATCTCAAATTTTACATACTGTGAATGTATCAGAAGTAACATTTTTTCGGAGATTTATAAATTACTGGAAATCGCAAACACTGTATTTCGCGTCGCGTTTCTGTACGCGAAAATGGCAGAAAAAACTCTGGTTTATTGGACGGCAAAATCACACGAAAGAAAGGTAATAAATGACCCCTAAATGAGGAAACGTCAAATAAAAGAAAAAATGTTTTATCACAGAAAGAAAGAAACAATACCAAAAGGTTTTTTAAATCCAATTATCGATTTTATTTTAATCTAACCTCTTCTGTTAACTTCTTGAAAGCTAACCATGAACCTTCCAAGTCTAACGGCAAGTCTTCACTTTTTCCAAAGATTTTTGGGAAAATCTGTTAAAAGGTATATAGTAACAAAGGTGTAAGATTACAGTATTTAATAAGAGAATGAAAATGTTGAACTCCCACCTGATTGGTTAATTAAGAAGGAACAACTTTACTCTGATTGGCGATTGGCTCACTCTCTCTATTAAGTCCCCCTCTCCCCCACCCCGGTTTCATAACACCACTAAACTGTAACTGTAACTTCTTCCTATAATATTGTTTTTATATTCAGGTCTAAAAGGGGTCTGTAAATGTAAAATGCTGTGAGGTCTTTCATAACAGGGAGCTTAAAGATGATTTCCAGTCAGTACTGCGCAGCCTCAGGGTTTGTTTTCATTTTTGTTTTGAATTTGTTGATATGTTACACTGTATACCTGGAGTAAGTTGTACGTTTTTGAGTCCGCCATTATGACCGTTACGTTTTGGAATGCTCGATGAGCTGAAACGTCGGTTTGGGATAACGTCGAGGTTCTTCTACTCATTATTATTGTTTGGCAAGGATATCTGGCGTTAACAATGAAGGAAAAGGTGAGTTTGTCCCGAATTTTTATTTTGGTTGGAAAACATTCCTTCCTATGAGTCTCGCAACATTGCAGGGCAGAGATTGCGCAGTACGGACTGTAAATCATCTTTAAGTTGAGCCACGGACGGCAACCGGAAGTGGAATGTTCTCTTCTTTGGCGCGTATTATTGACTTTTCATCTGTAACGTCAAGTTGTAAATGCTAAACAAAGAGGGCTTTCCAACGCATTGGAGAGTGAAAGCATGCCAAAATAATAACATTCCCCTTCCGGTTTCCCTCTGTGACTCAAAAACGTCCTCTCTAACAATAACGTACTCGGGTAGAATTCTGCGAAGCACCAGGTTTGCGTCTGTCACAGCCAGTGGACCACCTTTAAAAATAAAATTAACATACTAAATAGACAGAAACCAGTTAATATTATAACCTGTCCACCTCCAAACCTAGAGGCCGATTTTTAGAGAGATAACAGTCACGAACGTTCAATCATTCCCTTCGGCAAAATGTGAAGAAGCAAGGCAAACAGTTAGGATAACTTGACAACAATGCTGAGAGTAACCTGCAATATTGGGCTAGCATCCCATCCAGGGGGAATGGGAATACTCCTAGTTGCTTTTGTTCATGCTATGGAAGCTGTATTTAAGCAATGACGGGCTACTCAGTTCAAATAAGGACCTTTTATTCACCAGTTCTCCCAAGTGGAAAGAAAATTCAATTATAACAATCAGGTATACAAACACACCTTTCCGATAACACACAGGTCCTGGATGGGCACTGGCCGACTCAGGTCCGACAACAAACAGCCCCGCCCTAAAAAACAGGCGTGATCCTCCTCCTGCTGCCACAGTGTTGATATCCAACTGTAAAAGTATGAGTTACATGTAGTCAACACTAATATTATAAGTTCACTTTTACTACTGTCGAACATCAACTAACCACCACCTACATACACTTTACTCTTAATGAAACCTCCCTACAACAGCCACCTCTCCACAACAAACAGTTAATTCTGCCCAGAGTGGCCGTTGTAGAGATTTCAACTGTAATTTCATAAGTAACTACAACTGCATACTTTGTAGTCTCATAGATGCTTAATGGTATGGAGTCAAAACAAAATCATCTTGGGTACCAGAATTTCGTTTTGCAAAGTGTCTTTGCATCTCAGTAAGTCTGGTATTTACCACTCTACTGTAGTGCACAACCCTTTCTTTGTAACTATTCTTTAAATCATAATAACAAAGTGATGGCAGAAAGGTCACAAATTGTGTGTTGCATGCTATACTATCAAATTTATCCAAGCCACTTTCCCCTTCTCAATGAAAGTTGCGAGAAAACCATTGTGCACAAAAATAAGTCAACATCGATAGGGGGATGGGGTGTGATGACACCCTATCCCCATGTTGAGGGGGCCTGTCGATATTACATTATTCACTATTGCCTTCATTCGTACCTGGGGTGCCTGTATTGTGATTCCAGCTGTTGTTGTCTCAAACACGTGTTCAAATTGACCAGCAAAGCGAGACACATCGGTTGATGTTCCTGGAATAAAGAAAAAGTACAGCTTTCATGAATGATTAGAGGTGGCAAACAAGGAGATATATATATCTGAACCAGATCATGTTTTTCCAGAAGGAACGTCAAGAAATCTATGGTAACCATTCTGACTGCGATGCGACAGTCCCAATGAAAAGTATCATAATAAATTGTAATATATATTTATGTCATGTAATTACCTCCCATGTCAAATCCAATAACTGGCTGATCCGTCTCTCTCTGAAAAGTTGTCATTGCATAACCAACCTGGACAAAGCATGCTTATAATTAAAATATCAATAAAATATTCAAGGTACTGTAAAATCACATACACCGTGACAGGGAGTACTTGTGGGCAGAACTCCATTAACTGTGCAAGCTGTGAAACATGCACAATTTTGTACATCAACAGTTTTATTGCTCAATACAAATTAATAATAATTATTATAAATAAATAATTAATAATAAATAATTAATTATAATTAATTAATAATAATAATTAATTAATTATTATCTATCAGAAGGAACTATCTACTAGGAGACCTCAGTGGTAGAGCGTCTGACCGGTGTATGGAAGGTCATAGGTTCAACTTCTGTTGGGAGAACTTTGAAATTTTTTTATGAGGAGCTTGTGTCACTGACTGAATAATATCTTTCTCCTATAATATAGTCATCTGTTCATGAAGATATCATGGACAGTTTGGACAAACCTACAGTACAGTATAGTATGGCTAATCAATACCAATTTATAGGTTCTGTGAGATTCAAGGAGGAGACTATAAAAAGGGTGTGGTCTGATAGGTGCGCCTCATTTGACAGGGACAAGTAACTCCTGTTTCCCAATCTCAGGTCATATTCCCAGTTCCCAGTTTTATCGAGCCTTTTTAGAAAGTAGATCAACAACACCAGCAAAATTTAATGTGGATTATGTGGGAGACATTTCTTCTAGTCTTCATAAACAAGACCCTTACAGAAATTAATAGAATGTTTGAAACCTACCACACCACCTGCAGGTCCAGAAAGAATGGCCCTTGATCCATAAAACCTGAGTGAGATACACACAACAAATTTGAAACATAAGAAATTGACTGCATGTGCTCTGATTGGCCAAATTATAGCTATTATGGTATCAGTTCACTCATGATTTTCAACTCTGCTCTTGCTTATAACTGAATTTTATGGTAATAAAAAAACTAAGATTATTATTTTTATAACTTACTTTGCTACAGGAGTCAGACCACCATCAGACTGCATAAACAACACTTTGTCCTGCAAATTGAACAAAGATAAATCATAATTAATTATTACAATATGGAATTTTCACTTTCAGTGATATAATGTTATATAGGTTATGGTTCAAAAAAAAAATAACAGTCTGAGTCAACAAATTCCAGAGCACAAGGGTGACAAATACTGTAGAATCCCAACAGTAGCGACCCCGAAAGAATGAGCACTAGAATTTTATCATAACATGAGGACGGTATCCTAACTGCAACAAACTAGCTGCATTACATGTAAAATCAATAATTAATTTGGTTAATTATTAATCATGCTTCCTCCACAAACAACCAACCTGAATGCCTTCCTGAAAACCAGCTGTAAAGCCACGGATGTATTTCTTTATGCAGGGAGTCAAATAAGCGTCAGCAGAAGCTAGGGAAATAGAACATACATATATAACAAAAATTAGTGGTAGAAGATGACTGTTGTACATAACAGGTCGGGGGGGGGGGGGGGGGGGGGGGGACAGGGGGCAGGAACCTGGGAATAAAGTAAGAGGGTGGGAAGTCTATGGGAGGCGGGAGAAGAGAGGGTGGGAAGTGGGATTACCCACATGGCGGGAACCGGGAGAAATAGGAATTTTTTTAAATAATATTCTGCACAATAGGAAAAGCACAAAGAGGCAGGAACCACAACAGAAGGGGCGGGTACAGGAAGTGGGAAGTTTAGATCCCCCCCTCTAACAGTGGCAACAACCTAATAAATTATACTTGCAGCCTTCACTTGGAAAAAATAATTCTGAGTTCTCCCAACAGGAGTTAAACCTAAATTATTGACCTTCTGGACACTGGTCGGACGCCCTACCACTAGTACTGAGGAGACTCATGGGAGCAAGTAGGCCACATAACTGTAAGACTTAATTCAAATGTGACAAACCTCCTGCATAATGCTTATCCAAGGCCTAGCAGTATGTGGGACGCTTGTCACATTTGAACCTAGTAATGTAATATCTAGCTGCAGGTCAGTAGTAGTAGCGCGTCCGACTGCTGTGAGGCGGGACTCATAGGTTCAACTGCTGTTGAGAGAACTTGGAATTTTTTTTCCGGAGTAGCTTGTGTCACTGACAGAATAATATCTTTCTCATTGTGTATATATCTACATGTAGCAAGCTTAACCGTTACCATCATTTCTTTTGAATACTTTACCTGTGTATCCACGAGGCACAATCCTAACCATGGGCATTATTGTAGAAGACAGTGACACCTGATCAAAACCCATCTCTAGAGCTATTTTACCAACTTCTTTCTCATGTACGTCATACCTAATTGAATGTGTAATCAATCATTACAGATCATATTAGTTTAAAATTAGTAGTGGGAAAAACTTTGTAACTTACTCCAAATGGCAGCATGGCCACATAAAAAATGCTCTTTGATAGTCCATGATAAAATAATATGCCACAAAGACTGCCATTATAATATAGGTCCCTGAGGCCCCTCTTTTTGAGCAACAACAAAAAAAAGGGCCAAGAGAGAGGGAGTGGGGGACCGAGTCGGACCGTCTGAGAATCAGGCTACCTCCACCCCAGGCCCCCACGTCACTTTGGACCCCCCTTTTGCATTAATTGAGCACCTCTGGATCCTGACCACTGATAGCTCTTTGCAGTCAATCAATCAGGTGCTGTCAATGTTGCTTTATTGTGTTAAAGGTTCCTTTGGTATGCTGTTAAGCTTCAGAACCTTTGATGAGTTAGCAAAGGGCTCAGAATCACATGTTTTGACCTCTGCCTTTGATGCGAATTATAAACTAAGGTAATCAAGGGTAGCTAAGAGCAAATTTAAAGTGGTTTTTCATCCAGTGTACAGTGAACTCTCTCTAAGACGGACACCATTGGGACCGGCACAAACTGGCATGTCCATCTTAGAGAGGTGTCCACTTATAGAGAGTTTAGATACAGTTTATGACTGAAAAATGGCGCGAAGGGACCAAACACCAAGTGTCCATCTTACAGAGCTGTCCATCTTACAGAGGTGTCCATCTTATAGAGGTGTCCGTCTTATAGAGGTGTCCGTTAAGAGAGAGTTGACTGTACCCCTAGGCTTTGTAAATAGAAATAGTGTCCGCTTACAAGAGGTGTTGCTTATGGGATGCAGTGCTTATGTGCGGCCGGGACCATAACTGCAAGTACCACTTAATAATTTATTAAGACCATACATGTACAGAAATACCTACATGTACGAGTGCATCAGTTACAACAGCCAAACTCTTGATTCCTTTGTCAAGAACTCTCTATAAAATATTAATAAATATAACTGTCAAAAAAAGTTGATAACTGGACAGATCCAGAACTTTCTTTTCTTCAGAGTCCGAACTTGGTCTTCATTGTAAAAATAGCTGTTATTACAGTTGAGCCCGCAGTCAAATATTCTTTCGTTTTTAAAAAGTATGCATTGAAATGAGTTAGGCTCGATTTCCGCCACTCTCTCGAGTCCGGTCTTTGTTCTGGCTCATTTTCCCGAACAGTAGCTGGTAATCTGAGCCTACAAATGAGGCTAATGGGCTATTTACAATGCCAGATTTGACCCTTTCACCTCGTTTACATGTCAAACGGCAAACAATACCAGATTGACCATTTCGCCTTGATTGCATGTCAAAACCGCTGACATCTGTAATAACTGCTATTAAGATATATTGACAGCATTGACAACCGCAATCATTAGTTGGGTTTTGAGCTTCAGAGTTTGCGTGTTATTGAAAAGCACAGTATAACAACTGTCATTATGGTTAACAGTACCTGGAGATCTTTTCTAAGTTGCTCTTTGTCCAATGATTCCCACTCTTCAAGCTGAAAAAGAAGCATTGATACTATTATTTTTTTACAACATTCTCCACAATTCTAGTCCAACAACATTATGATTATCATAATAGTATAATAAAAATTATTATAATATATTGCAGACAATTAAATATTTCTCAACAAAAATGTAATCAATCAATGTCCAAAACTGATGCCAAAAACAAATTTTGTACTGTCTATCAACCACATATATGTCTCTCAATATCTCTCTGTCCTCTTCTATAATCAGTCCTCCATATGTAGAGCATAGGGTGTCTACAGTCCTCCACCACACATCTCAGTGGCAGATCCGGGGAGGCCCTACCCTAGATCCGCCACTACATCTCTATCCTGAACTTGGTGTTCCATGTTACTATGGTGTTAGGCCAAAAGAAAAGAATTTACGGTATATATGGAGGGGCCTTATAATTAAAGGTAATTTTCATTTAGTTGGGTCTGGGATATTCTTTGTCCGAAAACGTTCGATAATTTAGATATAATGCTCTATTGGTGCATTCTGAAAGTGGATTTATAGACATAATTTGATACCACTTTCAAGCCATTTTAGACGTTGCACAATAATGCAAAAAAGTGGAGGGGCACGGTCCCACCCACCCCTCCCTACTACTATGGCCCTGTGCAGAATGACCCTATTTGCCACAGTTGTGAGTTTGTCATTGTGTGATAGAAATGCATTGCATTGATACAATGTACTCCCCTACAGAGAATCGTAAAGATCTATTGACCAATGAAAGTAAGCAATGAGGAAGTCAGGAGAACAGCAAAAATGGAGGTCATCAGCAAACAACTGAGGAGGAGATGGTGGCGGTGGATTGGACATGTGTCACAAAATAATGGGGAGGAGCCTACACACTGCACTAACCTGGGCACCTGAGGGCAGAAGAACCTCTTGGAGGGGCTGACCAGGAGAAACATGTAGGTGACAGGGCAATAACCATTTTGATTATTATTGAGTAATTAACCTAATTTGTTACACACACCTTTTCTCCAGTACTTCCAGCAACTATTTTATAGTTTTCCGGTCTTTGAATCTCGCTGCCATCTTGTACTAAAACCAATCTTCCTTTGACGACTACAACATCTTCATGTAACACCTCCGGACATATTACTTTCTGTAAAAGAATATTAAATTCTTCTTCCTTTAACACCCATATTTCAACATTCAAATTCTCCTTACTGCAATCATGGTGAAATTACATTATATAAATTAAATTATTAATATATAAATGTCAAGTGATTTACTGATAAAAAAAAAACACTTGTAAAATTAGTGGTGTAATTCCATATCCTCACTAGTGAGGATATCAATGACATCATTTCCCGCTTTTGCATTGCTGTTTTTTTAACTTTGAATTAATTTGTGTTTTTATAAAAGAAAATTACATGGCAGCTTGAAGATATGAATTTTATTTTCCAGTGTAAAAAAAAATATATTTTACTCACTTGCTGCACTTGTTCGTAAAATATTGTTTTTACCACTCGAAAATAAAAGTCATACCTTTGTGCCGCCGTGTAATAATTCCTCTTTATTATATAGACACGAGTGTTTTACTGGAAAATAGACCACTCGTAAAATTCATACGAAACTACATCCGGGACCCGAGTGGCGTATTTTCCATACCCTCACTAGTGAGGATATCGATGACGTCATTTCCCGCTTTTGCATGGCTTTTTTGTGCAAAGTTGCCAAACTCCGGTTGAAAAATGGCGAGCGATAGATTCGTGAAATTCACTGAAGCCGACATGAAATCGTTCACTGAGGAGTAGGAAAATGTTAACACGAAGAAGAAAACTTCATATGGCTTAAAATTATTCAAGGAGTCCCTTGCAAGTGAAGACGAAAGGAGAGAAATTCGGAAAGTCCAGCCACCGAGCTGCAAGAGTTTGCGATAAAGTTTGTGCTTTTGTCTTTTGTCTATATAATAAAAAGAAAATTACACGGTGGCTTGAAGATATGAATTTTATTTTCTCGTGGTAAAAACAATATTTTACTCACTCGCTGCGCTCGTTCGTAAAATATTGTTTTTACCACTCGAAAATAAAATTCATATCTTCGCGCCGCCGTGTAATATCCTCTATCTATATAATATTTTTTTCTATGGTGATCAGATTTTTAATTCTTAATGTGACAAGTTGTACTCTTGACTTTGTACTGATAATTTTAAGGAGAATTTAGCTATAAATCCCTGATCAGAACTAAAAGGGTGATCAACACCTAATTTCTCCTTACAATATCAATCAAAATTACAAGTGATGACGATATAACATATCACTCACTAAATCAAATATATTTGGTCTTGTTTGGTTGCCAATGTGCAGCAGATCATGGAATCCTTCTGTAATGACAAGAGCCATTCTATCTCCTTTCCGTTCTAACAGAGCATTTGTAGCCACTGTAGTTCCCATCCTGATCCATTCAATGTACTTGGGATCGATTGGTTGATCTGCCGGCATCTTTACTCCTGTCACCTGTAAAACAAACAATTCACTTATTTTATTTTTTCATATCAATACTATTCTTCCCTCAGTAGACCGCGACACCCACAATATTTTTTGCCTTCTATGCTGGTTTGAAATTTGAACTACTTGTGGCGACTGAATTCTTATCACATGATAGACGTTTTGTTGCCCACGCGATCAGTAAAATTGAACTTTCAACTTGCATTCACATCTGTTCAAGCCAGAAAAACACTATCTAAGCACATTCAAGGTGATATTTATTTCTTAACAGATGCACAGCGAGTTGAAATTCGATCATCACAAGTTCAATTTTACGGATCGCGTGGTCAACAAATTAACGGCTATCATGTGATAAGAATTCAGTCTCCGCGAGTTCAAATTTCAACAGGACGTAAACGGCATAAAAATTTATGACACCGCGGTCTACTGGGAAGAGTAGTATAAGAGCTGCCATTACCTAACAAACTGGAAACTTGGGAGATTTATTAAACCAGACTGGGGGATCTCTCTGTTGAAAGCAGAAGGTTCACTAAAAACTCATCAATATTGCAACAAATCCAAGATCTGATTCCATTTTTGTCCCATACTTTTTTAGCACTATTGTCCTGATTCCCATTGGCCTATTTTGGGATCTTCTCAAAATGATTAATTGACCCCTCACACTATCGTGGTTTTCTTATGTCAATCAATCTTCACAAGGTCTTATCAAGTTACCATTCATGTATATCTATCTGTTTTCCTTCCGATTAGTTCATCAGTTGCCTTTTGTATCTACAGTGTAACGTCTGTAACGTATCTCGTACTTGCTTTCAGAAAGCAAGTACAAGATACGTTAATTTTTAATACGAGAATTTTATCACTGTTACCTATTTTGAGGTCTTTTCACAAATTCTTTGAGTTTTGACAACAGTGGAATTTGTCACAATACTTTACAATACTTTAATGTGACAATAAAATTACAGTAAAAATTACAATTTAAAATTATGATAAAAATTACGGTTTACAATGATAAAAATCGGATAAAAGGGAACACCTCTCCTAAGTGGACACTTAGTCATGGTCCCAGCCACATACAAACATTACATTTTTAACCTCCCATAAGTGAACAACCAACATGGTCACGTGATCACAAACTGATGCAAATTTTATTAAAAGTTTGGGCGGTTGTAGATTTTTTTTTCCTTTTTAACTCGTCTCACCTGTTCCAGAATTCTTCTTATTCCTTCCCTTGGAGCATCAGGATATGCAGGATCCACAGACAGTAGCTTCATCACTCTAACCTCTCCGTTTGGACATTCTGAATAAACATCGGTAAACGTCCCGCCACGGTCGATGGCAAATCTGAACTTGTCGTGCGATTTGTTCTGCTCTGACATCTTTAGAACTCAGTTTAACTGCAAGGTTATTGTCACTAAAGGAATATTAAATCAGCAAAGCTTATGGATTCCAGAAATTATCCCGATAACATGGCCAGTTTTTAACTACCTGCCGCCCGTCTCAGTTGCGTGCGTTCTCAGTTTTTATGGGTTCTGAGAGGGTCGCGTGACCAATCCGGTGCCTTGCTACGTCATAGCGCGTGACACACACGAGATCACGCAACAATCAGACGACTGTTTGTTTGAAAATACTGAAATACCTTTTTCCCCACTCAAAAGCCATTTGAAATTTATTTCCCTGCCATGGTGAATATTGAAACCAAGACATATAGCTGTGAAAGCAAGACAGAAACAAAAACATTGAATTTTATCAGGAGCCCAGCTCCTGATTTTATATAAAGGAACGAATATTTGGAAGGTATTTTAATGGAACAAACAACTCGTGATAACATCTCGTGATAAAAACAAGATTTTTCTATTCTCATCGTATTATCAGCACCACGTGAAATTAAAGCAGATTAAATAACGCACGCTGAATTGTTAACTGTGCTGCTGGATGGGCCTCAGTTTTTATCCTGTAGGTATGAGATGGGGGTCTCAGTTTTGCTGTACGCAGCTGTACGCTTTCCCCGTGTGGGGGGGGGGGGGGGGGGGGGGGGGAAGGGGGTACACCCAAAAAAATTGGGTGGGGGTGTGCCGCTGGGCTATAAAAACCCTTACCCTGTACCAGACCACCAAACGCTAATTTTGCGACCCTGTTCCAGACTAAATGTTAAAATTAAAAAAAAAACCATACCCTGTCCAGCGGCACGTGCCTATACAGCGTATATAAGGGAGTGCCCCCGCCCCTGACGCTTTCAAAGTCAATGCATTGGCTTTTTCTGCAGTATATTATGATAGAAAGCGCATGTTATAGAATTAAACTTTTTTTAACTTACCTTTAGAATTCAACTCTAGTCTATGTGGTGCTGTTAAATAAATGACCCCTACCAAAAACATGGTGGAGTGTTACCCTCTTTCCCAGACACCTCGATCCAGGAGAAAATTCATTCACAGAGGTTGACAGTGGCAGATCCAGAGAGGTCGTGACCCGGGGGGGGGGGGGGGACTCCCATATAAAAGTGATGGGGGTGATTACCGGAAATTTTGAAAAAAAAAACCCTAAAGGGTACCAGAATCTGGTTTTGTGGGTGTGGCTCAAATTCATTTTCACCCCTAAGAGGTACCAATTCTAAGGCAAAGCTAGTCCCTGTTAAATATTTTTTTCCAGCTTAATACCCTAAAAGGTACCAGAATAACTCTAACGGCAGTCATTTTAGATTTTTTAATACCCTAAGCAGTACCAAAACACGAATTTTAACCCCTAAAAGGTACTGCGGTTACCGCCGTCACTTTTATACGGGAGTCCCCCCTCAGGGGTCATGAGAGGTACCCAAAAGGCGGGGGCCAGGGGGGTGGGGGGTGGTGGAGGAGATGTACCCTGCACACCAAGTGGATTATTTTACAAGATTTTCAAAGCATAGGAGACACACTTTTAGCTACTTTTTGAGCCTCTCACCATTCCTCTAGGCGATGGGTCACTTTGCTGATAAACACTTTAGATGATCCTCTTCCCATATTATCCAAGGTTTTATTTTATTTTATTGAAGATATCCAAGATGTCAGCTTGATTATTAAACAGGGGAAAATAATGGAATTGTTTACATAAATCTCTTCTATGTGCTATTATTTTGTATTAGAATAATAAAACTTGAACATGGTCTATCTTATAACTCTACAATGAATCAATAAACTTTTCTCCCAAAATCGCATGGAAAATGTATACATTGTTAGGAATAATAATCTCTGCTACAATGAGAGCTTTAAACATGAAAGTGAGCTATAAAAAGCACTTGGATCCTCTTACTTCTTGCACTATTGATGTTCCAACATGACGTTGCCTTAGGAGAAGGTCCTCTTACCTTTGACAACATCAAATTTGCATTGTTTTTGTTTTCTTCAAAACGTTTGCCATTATTTTACAAATTTGACTATCAAACAGAATTGTACAGTGAACCTTTCCTTTGGACACCTCCATTAAGGAGGGGGCACTTTCTGTTGTCCCGAGGGTGTCCCCTTAATGGAGGTTTCACTGTGTTTAGAATATACAAATATGAACCATCTTTTCATCAGGCAGTGAGCCAGTTTTGATGCTTTGTCAACTATGTTAGCAGTCACTTGACTTGTATATAATATATAATGTATAATATAAGCTTTGCCAATTTAGACGGTACAATTTTGTCGCATGCGACTTTTGTAGCATGCGCTGCTCGCGTCATGTAAAAATCATATACAACTTTCATCTTTTAACATTGTTTGTAGCTAAGATATGTCGTAGGGTTTTAAAACATGTTTCAAAATCCTACGACATTGTTCGTCTCATACACAATAATCATAAGCGGGTTGTAGGTTTGATTTACACGACACAATTCGTGTCCTAGGCTTGTCGTAAGCATGTCGCATGCGACAAAATCGTACCATCTAAATCGGCCTTTAGAAGTCACTTGACTTGTATTTAATAAATGTATAAATGTAAATAATATAAGCTTCCAGTTCCTTGAGCAGTTCCTTTGCTCTCTCCAATATTTACTGAGTTAACATCCTTCGTATCACAGGGGATGAATATTCTTTTTCATCTGGTTTGTCTTTCTGTTGCTCGCTGGATATTTGCACTGTGACTGTCTTCTCCTCGGAGCTCACTACTGCTTGGCTTGTTTCACCATGAGCAATGAACTCGACCTGGGACCAGGTGCCAGTTCTACTGGACTCAATAATGGCATCAAGGACGGTACGTGTATATAGACCTGAAATAAAATTAATACAATACAAAAAACTGAGTCTTGGAATATGAAAGCATGGGCAGGCAAAAACAGCTGATGTGATACCGTAGAATCCCGGTTATAAGCCCCCCCCCCCCCCCCCCGGTTATAAGCCCCCCTGATTATAAGCCCAACCACCTGTCTGAGCACATTTGCGTTTCAAAGCTTTTACAGTTATTGTTGCATGAACACTGTTGTTCAATTGAAATGGACATGATGTTCAATTGAAATGGACATGATTAAACATTTCTTTTTAATAGAACAAATTTATAAGCCCACCCAAAAACCCTTACGAAGTTGTATAAGCCCAGGGCTTATAACTGGGATTCTACGGTATTGCTATTTGATCAAGTCTTGTGGCTTAAGAGGTCAGAGCTTAACTCAAGTTTCCATAGCATGAAAAGGCTAGGAGTATTGTTACTCTCCTGGATGGGATGCATCGCAGGTTACATGTACATGTACCACCCAGCATTTGTCAGGTTGAGAGAGGTACTGTGAGAGAGGTACTGTGAGGGTACTGTGAGAGTAAAGTGTCTTGCCTATGAATACAACTCCAATACTATGCATGCAGCCTACCACTTGGCTTTTATATATAGTTCAGTTGGCCGATAGAAACCTCAAGCTCACCGTCTAATTGTTAAATAGTCAACAATGGCACAGCCAATCAATGCATGGATTCACAATAGACCACTGCTAGTTTCTAATAAAAAAAAGTAATTTATTAATATTACTAACCATCCTCAAATGAAGCTGCACTGGAAATAGTTTGCAAGTCTGCAATCCTCCGATCATCTTTATCAATGGACTCTTCAAATGCCCTCTTTATCTCTGATACCCAACCTTCAAGACCTGTCAGAAAGATGCTGGGTGGAAGTTTCTCCACATTAAACAAGCCTGGGATGCGTGCAATGTCGCCATAAATAAGTTCCTCTTTCCCGCCGTTCTTCATTCCATACAAGTTACCGTTCCTGGCAATCAGTTGCCCTTTAGTGCCATAAATGGTAACAGTTTGAGAATAGCGTCCTGGTATGTGTGCGTTGAGAGAGACTGTCGCAAAAGCGCCACCATTCAATTTAATCTGAAAAGCAGTGTAGTCGTCACTGGAGATGTGTCGAAAGCTAGACACACTATCCATTTGGGTTACAAAGGTTTTTAGGGTGCCATGCACTTCAACTGCCCTCTGATTGGTCAAGAAAGAGATAATGTCGATGACATGCGCCCCTACATTAGTGAGCACACCACCCCCCATGGCCTGGTCGCACATCCAGTTGTAGCGGTTACTAAGCAACGAGCCCATTTCAATCTTGCACTCGCAGATTAAAGGCTCCCCACAAAAATCCTCCTCTAAATATTGTTTCATTTTAATAAAGGCTGGCAGAAACCTGAGCTCGTGTCTGATCAAAGAAAGAAGTTTAGGATAATACTGGGCGGCATTAACCATTCTCACTGCTTCTTCTCTGCTCAGACCGGCGGGAGAATCACACAACACATGTTTTCCGATAGAAAGGGCTTTCACCGCTACTTCAGCCCGAACGTGGGGCGGACACAGCACGCACACCAAATCCACGTCTTCTCGCAGGAGTAACTCGTCTATTTTGGACGTATGAAATGGAACTTTGTACTCTTCGGCCATTTCCTTTGCTTGTTGATTTGATGCACCCCAAATTCCGCTAACCGTAAAACCAGCTGAACGCAGAAGTGGTAAAAGTATACGAGAAGAATTTCCCGTATCAACTACTCCGACAGAGGGAAGCATTTTGACCATTTAGAGAGTTTTATCCGCTGGAAGGGCTCAGTCACTCGCAACTGTGAAGCGCCATCTTGTTTTCCGCTCGGAATAGACTGGGGAGGGGGGGGGGGGTAGGGGGGGAAGAGAGGAGATACCTCTCTTTCTCTCTGTCTCCAGGTACGTAGGGGGAGGGGGTAGGACTTTCTGTATGGGCATGTTATTTTTTTCACAATCAGTTGGAGTGCAAGATTTTTTTCCTATCTTTTTTTCTGGTTTCTTTGCAATGTAGGATTTTTTTTTCTACAATTTTTGACTTGCAGGAATTTTTTGTTTTGTTTTTTGACTACCCTCCCCCCCCCCCCCCTTCACTTTTCTGATGCTCTGCTGACACCTGATGGTCGCAGCTGCTGTAGAGAAACGGAAAAAGGGGGAGGCAGGCACAGGCCCGGGCACAGGCGAGAGAGGGAAGTTTAATTATTTTTTATTACTGTAAATTTATACATGAATAGGCATATGTATAAAATATGATCTGATATCTGTAAAATTCCATGTAAACATGGCGTGAAATAACAATAAGTGCACGGAATATTTCTGGGTTTCCCACGAAGTGTCAAAGTCCGCGGAAGTCCGCGCGAAAATCATTCGAGCGTGCCTCTCCCCAGGCCCATTCTGCCGTGTATCCGGTTAGATACTTTTATATTTTCGGAAGCTTCAATATTTAATTCATGCAAGAACGGCTGCAAGAACCCTTTTTCAAACGCAGTTCGACAAACGCTGCATAAAGCGAATGATAATCATTCTTTACTGCAACTTAGTTTACGTTCTTGTTGACGCTACTATTGTGGCAAAAAGATTACTTCGGAGCTTCAATTCGAGTCATTCGATTCCAAGTGCATGCAGCTAAATTGCGAAATGAGGACTCATTTCACAAATCCAATGCAAGGATAAATTGTAAACAATTGTTTCCTAATCCTTCTGTGGCAGCAGGGTGTATGAAGGACAAAAAGAGACAAGCATCCTCTCAACTTGACAACGAAGAGACAAAGCAATTTCGTAAGTAATGTCAGCTGATCACGTGCCAAGTTAGCCACTGTGAAACCACTGGTGTAAAGTAAAACGGAAACAGGGCTCAGGTGATTTATCAACGTTTAGCATAAATTTTCTTGTTCATTCTTCTGTATACTGAACTCGTGGAACATCAGCAATCAACGGATCTTCCTGAACTGAGAGATAAGTGATCAAAAAGTAAGTAAGCTTATAACAACAAGCATGAATACATGCTTAGCTGCTTTGCAAGTTTGTTGTACATGTAAGCTATGTCAGTAAATTTAGTTTTTCCGGCGTATTTTGATTGCGTTGCGTTGAATTTTCATGTCGAAATAATATTGGAATAGCTGCCTCTACGTATAAATACGTAAGCTTATCTTCGCCTTCTTTCATGTTCTAAAGATTTCGATTGAAAAACATTTTGACCTAGCGTATATCCCCAGAATTTTCCAGCCAGGTTTTTGATGTCGACATAAGCTTATTGTTTCCGTTTTCGTTGGTAATTTAATATTTTAAGTCTTAAATCATTGGTAAAGAAAGTCTGTCTCTTGGGTTCTCTAAAATATATTTTTTTACAAATTTAACTGTTTTAGTGGAAGCCAAATATTCTAGTACAGTGGAGTGATGTAAGCTTATATTTTTGAAATTTTCTTCCGAAATATTTCCTTGGATGTCAGGATTTTTAAATGCGTCACGTCTGTGAAGATGAAAGTCAGAAGAATTAGATAAGTCTTACTTCGTTATATGTTTGCTTAAAATAATCTTATAGAAAAATGGAATTACCCAGCTTCCTTAAAAAGAATGAAAGGAAAGACAGATGTTTAAATAGTACATTATTGTTTGCAATTTGTCTCAAAGTTGCCATTGCCGAATTAATTATGCAGTCAGTGGAGCAACACCAATCTACATGTAGATCTATGTTTCTAGTTGGATTTATAAAAGGCACTGTTACATTATTCGTTTTTACATACAATCTCGTGAAATCTGATTTGCTGAGAAAATAGAGGTTAAAAAAAGATGTCTGAGGATTCGACCCAAAAAATTCCATACCTGATGATGTTCTAGCTGCCATATAGAGATCTGCAGTGTCATCTAATTGGTTTTTACTTTTATACCGAATATTAAAAACCAAATTATAATAGCATAGACATCAAAGATCTCTATGGCTGCAGGAGGCGAGAACATCGTCAGTCTGATATTTTATGACTAGGACGTTTTTCTCCCAGGGATGGAAATGGGTACACGGCGAGAAACATCTGTTACAAACATCTCACAGTCTCAATGTTTTCCACAAAGCTGTTTCAGGGCCTCCACAGACTAAAATGAGTCAACAACTTACTATTAGTGCTCAATGGAGCTTTTCCACACACTAGAGGCCAAAATGATTGATAACTTGTATTTTTATGCTAAAGTTTGGTAACTAGCGTCCTGCGCATGCCAATATGAGTGCACGTTTAGGCATGGTACCTGTGATCAGGCCAATTTTTTGCGCTCTTTATTAAATATATTCTCTTTACAGAGGTCGCGCAAAACACGAAAATACGAAGAGTAAATAGCTATTGTACTGGTCATTAAAACCTTTTGTTTAGCGACGTTCCCGCTAAACAAAAGGTTTAATGAGTAGTACAATAGCTGTGCGCCTGTGTTATACGCCTGTGCATAGTTAATAATGGCCTGTGTTATATGCCTGTGTTGGTACATTTGCAGTCGTGGTTTGCTTAAAAGTTCCCTATTATTGTTCCTTGGCAGCGTTTTCTTTTCCTGTATAAACAAACATGGTGCTTTTTCCTTCTCCGGAAAGCGTTTTTTTGTCCTTTTGCCTTTCGATAGTCCTTCCGCGTCTGCCTTCTTGCTAACCTGCGATCAGGCGATTTAATGTTTACGCGCTCTCCATGCATGCACGTGCCTTCTGCGTTTGTTATCACGATGACAACTAAATTAGTTTTCCTTTTGAAAAGGAAAACTGTTTTGATGTCGATAATTAATATTTTTGAATTTAGTTATCGATAACTAGCTTCACACACTGGCTTTTTTGTTATCGACAACTTTTTATGATCGACAACTATCTCTCTAGTCTGTGGAGGCCCTTAGAGTCTAAATTTGGTCTTGCGATTCAAAAATTCAAAACGTCTTGGGCTTGCAAAGAAAGGCGCTAGTCTCGCCATCTCGCAAAGTCTCTAATTTACCATTCGCCATCCCTAGTAAGGTCAATTTGCCTATCCAATGTAATGGAAATGCAATCATATGCTACATGTAATTCCACTAGTGTAAACCAGTCTTTGTGCATCTCCTCACAAGTTTTACATTTTGCTGTAGAATTTAAATTTGTCACATTAACCCAACAATGTAAAACTTGTCCCATTTTCAGTGGCAGCTCTTGTGGAATCAAATCAGACTCGTGACCAGATGACCGAGTTCTGGAACAAACACTCTATGGCACAGAGCGTTGAGGAAATGATGTTGGACAGTAAAGCAGAGACGTTGACACAGGACGAGCACCCTGAAGTCATGGGAATGTTGCCATGCATTAAAGGAAAAGATGTCTTGGAACTTGGAGCAGGGATTGGGTAATGACCACGTTTTGACAATCATAGTTTAATTTTTTTTTTTGTTTGGTTTGAAACTTTTCAACCAAAAGAAAAATATTAAACCACAACTACACTAGCTTTACCTTTGCTTTGAGCAGAACTTTGAAATTAACAACTTTAAAAAAAGAAAAAGAGTCAGTTTCTCTTCTTTTCTTTTTCTTTTCTTTCTTTTCATTTCTGGTCTGTTGTTACCAAGATCATTTACCAAAAATATTTGTCTTTCTGGAAGCCATCTTGCTTTTTCCATGAGATTGAGGCTAGAATTTTGATACCGGTTAATATACCGCTGAACATTGAAATCAGCATGGCTCAAGTGACACCAATCACGTACTTCAACACAAATATTTCTTAGCAATACCCAAGGTAAACACTCCAGAATTGATTGATATCGCCATTTTAGGTATTTAAAACGATCTTGGGATCTTTCCACAACTTGAAGTATGAAGTACAAACTAAGACTCTTGGTCAGTTCTGCCGTTTCTGTACTTTATTTAAACTGTGCTGCTCTTTGTAACCAGCGGTGAGAGGCATTGTAAGCGAAGGTAGACTGCTGGTCGCCGGCTTCTAATGAAACCCTGGAATGTTTGTCTCCACCAAGTCATAAATGGGTATCAGCTAATTTTTTGTGTGTGAGGGGGGGAGGGGGGACCTGTCTAACTGCTGGGGTAATTACCTTGATATGGACTCGCAACCTGGAGGAGTAACAATACGCCTTGTTTTTTCTGCTACAGAAACTGATGCAGCTACAGTGTATGCTTGGGAACAAATTACTTATCTCTTGTTACCTTTCACTGTTTCATATTCTATTATTACTATTTTAGCAAGTGTCGTTTCCACTGTGTGAGGAGCCTCTTGAAAACCACCTTTGGTGAGTGAGGCTACCCCTCACCCCTCTGAACTCAGAAACCTGTAGTACTTGACTGTTTCATCAGGTAAATATGTCACATGCAGTACTGTGGCATCGTCACATTTTGTGATGATTTTGATTGTTACTTGAGTAGTACAGTGGACCCTCCTGTAAGTTTTGGGGCCAGGAAAAGTGGCCGCTTTTAAGAGAGTTGCCCGCTTATGGGAGGTTAAAAATGTAGTGTTTGTATGTGGCTGGGACCATGACCGAGTGTTCTCTTATGGGACAAAAAAATAATGTAGTCTGTGTGTAACTGGCCATGGGTAGATCTGAAATTAATCTGGATTCTCAAATTAGTTAGTTTTCAATATTATTTCAGTGCATACAGAATTAACGTAGTTATTAGCTGTTGGGAGTAATCTGTTTGTTTATTATAATTAAATGATTGTATTTTGTTGCATGTAAGCGTTATTTTGGCTAAAAGACTAAAGTTAATAATGATTATTTATTTAGTGTTAATAAGGCTAAATAATTAAATATGTAATTAAAATTTAAATATAACTTATGACCAATAATTACATTTTACCCATATTGGTTAGTTGGACAATAGTAATGCTTGGATAACAAATTGCAGATAATTTGAGGATTTTGAGTCAAAGTAATAAAAAATTGTGTCATGGTTTATAAGGACACTGAAATTAGGAGGCCTGTAAAAAAGAAGTGAATGGGGTAACAACCCATACTGCAAGGTAATTTGAACTGCTAGGATCACTCCTTGTTATCGGAGAATTTGATGATAATTCCTTAACTTCATGATCATGTCTTCTTCCTTTTTTTTTTTTTTTTAACAGACGCTTTACAGGAGACATTGCCAAGGATGCTCATCATGTCACTGCTGTCGATTTCATGCAGTCGTTCACGGACAAGAATGAGGAAGTGAATGGAGCAAAGTTTAACAACATTGACTTTGTGTGTGCTGATGTCACAAAGCTTGATCGGCCACAAGGAAGGTAATTTACTATAAATTGCTCTTTATAAAATAATGTTGCAGGAATAAAGAACCGTAAAACTTACAGTACAGTTGAGAGCGACCTACCATTGCCACTCAACAAAGTTTTTGATTAATTTTTGACATCTTTTTGACAACTTTCTGATGGCTTCCATTTAATCTAGCAAATCAAATATAAATTATTGCAAGAACTGAGGAGGTGGAGATGTTTCTTGTCAGAACGCGAACGTGGAGCTTGACAACTCCGCCTCATAATATTCTTGCTTTTTGATTGGCCAGTTGAAACAAAAGTTGTCAAAAGGTTTTGTCAAAAATTAATCGAAAACTTTGACAATTAAATGACTTGCACTATAACAACAAAATGTTATCAAATTTATGTTTCAATTTTCAGCTATGATGTAATTTTCTCCAACTGGCTCCTCATGTACCTGTCGGATGAAGAACTGGAGAAGCTGGCTCTGAAAATGCTCCAATGGTTAAAGGATGATGGATTTCTCTTCTTCCGTGAGTCGTGCTATCATTCGTCAGGAGACATGAAAAACTCTGAAAACCCAACGGTGTACAGAACACCTCAGATGTACACAGATCTCTTCTCTGCTGTGAAAAAGCAACTACCTAATGGCGATGTTACAAGATTGGAAGTGGTGACATATCGCTCAGTGGAGGCGTATGCAAAGGTACATTCTTGAACAGAAACATACATGTACAGTCGAACCTCGATAAGTGGACACCCTCGGGACCAGAATAGTTAAAAATGCCGTTTTTGTATGTAACTGGGAACATGACCAAGTGTCCGCTTACGAGAGGTGTCTGCCTACGGGAGGTGTCCGTTAGCGGAGGTTTGACTGCAAGTGCAAAGTCAAATGCACAGATGTTTCCAATGGAATGGAAATAAGATATTATGCTTGTCCAGTCAAACCTCCACTAACAGACACTTCTCTTAGGCGGACACCTCTTGTAAGCGGACACTTAAGTCATGTACCCAGCTACATACAAACACTACATTTTTATCCTCCCATAAGCAGACACCTCTCTTAAACAGACACTTTCTCTGGTCCGAAGGGTGTCCACTTACAGGAGGTTCAGCTGTAATTTGATTCAGTGGATAATTTCTAAAATGGATGGAAGGATGGCTGAGGGGTTGGTTGCATGAAAGCCATTATTTTATCAGATTTATTTGTTTATGTGGTCAAAGAAAGTTAAGCTTATCAGGGAAATGTCTGTGAAATAAGGCATAATTTGTGAGACTGATCTCTGTGGTAATCCATATCCTCATTTTCCGCGACCTCAACACACATACCTGAAAATAGTAATAGACGAAATGTGGGGTAGGAAAGCACTCAGTTTGCTTTGATTTGTATTTTTGTACAGCACAAGCAAAACAAGCATCAGTTTTTCTTGGTTGTGGAAGAAAGTATCCTTAAAAGATGGAAGCAAAGGAAGTTTACAAGAATTTCTTGACAACAACCAGTACAACAAGTCTGGGATTCTTATGTATGAAAGAGTATTTGGACAAGGTTTTGTGAGTCCAGGAGGAATGACAACAACAAAGGTATTGATTTATTGAGATTTCACCTTAGTTTTACAATGTGCGTCTTTTCTAAGCCTCTTTCTTTCACTAAATGAATCAAACTGATTTTGTTGTTTTGTTTTGTGCATCAAGGAATTTGTCAGTCGACTGAATCTTCAGAGAGATCAAGTGGTGTTGGACGTGGGATGCGGCATAGGTGGCAGTGCTTTCCACATAGCTAATGTGAGTATCAACTACAGCATATTCATTATAGTATATACCACCAAACCATTGAAAAGGGTTTTTCTTACACCCCTGAAACAAGGACCTCCTAAGGTGGAGCTAGTGGTGTTTCATGCTGCCGATTATTTAAACAAAGTTTAGACAGCGTTTAAGAAAGCCATGGTCTACACCGGATTAAACAAAATTAATAGAACACTTTGATTTATAAACTTGGAAGCAATGGAATCAATGCAAATTTTGTTTTAAATAGACCAATTATTGGCAAAGGAAAAGCCAAGTGTGGTTTTTTGTGACTATTCTTCTTGCTGTTTGATCTTGCATGTGATTGGTAGATACACATAATAATAATAGTTATTGACATGTCAAAGTTAAATCAAAGTGTTTCACGCTTTTCTGATTTTAAAAATATCAATAAATGTTTTGTTTTTGTTTTAGACGTACCACGCCCATGTTCTTGGCCTTGAACCTGTCCACTAACATGATCAACTTTGCACTTCAAGCATATGAAAACTCTAAAACGAGTCAGGTATGTTGCAGTATAATGTTCATTTTGTATGATTATTATTAAGCTATCAATAATTGGGTTTAATGTAAATTTAATTTATTCACTACATGTTGTTTCGATAGGTACAATTTGAAGTGAGTGATGCTACACAACGAGAATTCCCTTCTGAACGGTTTGACGCAATTTACAGCAGAGAGACCATTCTTCATATAAAAGACAAAAAATCCCTTTTCCAGAAGATTCTGGTGAGTCTTATTAGTTTACAACATTTACTTCATTGTGTTAACTGTTTTCACTTCTGTTACACATAAAATGTCAATACAAATTATTTATTGAGTGGACAGTTTTGTTTGACACCTTTAGCAATGATAATGAAAAACCAATGTATCAGTTGAATAGCCAATCAGATTGCAGGTTTGCCATTAATTTAATCAGCCATGCAGTTATAATGCTAAGTATGAATATGGTCTACATGTAGTTATTGAGCTATTTTTAATTGGTAATCATGAAAAAAAGCAAAGTCTTTACAAACCTAGAGTGGGCCCCGACCAAACTTCCGACACTCCACTTCGGTTTCTGTAGCACTGAAGTGACCAGGAGTATTGCTACTCACCCTGGATGGGAGGCTAATCCATTGTATATTACCCCCCAGGATTTTTGTCAAGTTTCCCCAAGAAAAGTATTCACTAGTAGGAGCAAATTACTTTGTAGTAAAGTGCAGTGGTAGGGCCCCTGATGTGGGCGAAAAATGTTTGGGCCCCTGCTTAAATTTAAGGCCCAAAGGGCTGGACAATTTTTTCAGGCCCCCACCTTACAAACAGGTCTGGATCCACCACTGAAGTGTTGCGTAACCTTGGACACAACATTAGGCATGGACAATTGACCATCAGAGCTTCATGCACGATCTCGTAACCACTAACCACCATGCCTCCACTAATCACAAATGAATGTGTTATTTCTCAACAGAGATGGCTCAAGCCTGGTGGACAGTTGCTCATAACAGATTACTGTTGTAGTCCTGACACGCCCTCTGAACAATTTAAAAAGTACCTTGAAGAACGCCAGTATCACTTGATTGATGTGGAAAAGTTTATGGAAAGGTGAGCCTTGTTAGAAGTATGTTGTTGGTCATAAGAATAATTTATTGGGAACTAATTGCCTTGCTGTTCAAACAACAAATTTTCCTAAGAAGCTATAAGAAATGTATTGAGACCTGAGAGAAGAATTTCTATGTTATGTATGAATTTCTATAAGAAATGTATTGAGACCTGTGAGAAGAATTTCTATGTTAAAGCAAGGCTTATGGATTATTAATTTTTGAAAAATATACCCTTTTTTGTGAGCTAATTTTTCCCACCTGTAACATTATTTTGTGCAGCAATTTTCTTTTCAATTTTGTATACGTTGAAAGCTCCCATTTTGTTTTGAGCTAAAAGTGTGACAGCTATAGGCTGTTTCCCTGATTTCACAAAGACTGGCTAAAGCATTTTCACTGTTCTTTCACTTGAGTGAATCCCTGTTTTGCCTTTTACTCACAAGTAAAGGAAATCCTCATCTTGATTTCAATTTTTTTTAATCAAAATGCTACAGGGTTAACCACTGGACATTGTGTGATTGAGAAAATTGAAACTAAATTTCTCCTTTTGATTGTGTGTACAGATTTTGCGTGAAGTTGGATTTGAGGCAGTGACAGCTGAAGACAGAACAACGCAGTTTGGACAAATCATAGAGAGTGAGCTGAAGAATTTTGAGCAATCTAAAGACAAGTTTGTCAAGGTAACCTGAACGTTAATTTGTTCCGTCAGTGTGGAATAACACAGGGAGGTAGATGTGCATGCGAGTGGTTTATGTGAAGATGGGGCCTTGTCTTGCTCAAAAAAGGGGGGAGGGGTCTAACCTGGCGACGACCACCGCTGACCGTGGAGACCGTTGACTCTGGGTACAAGATTGCATGTGTACATGACACATGTGTACATGACATGTAGTAACATGTGTTACTTGTTTTATTATAATCTGTGTTTTTTTATTTCCAAATCAGGATTTCTCCAGTGAAGACTACAGTGCAATAGCGAAAAGCTGGACAAATAAACTGTCAAGATGTAGGGGCGGCGAACAAACATGGGGAGTGTTCTATGCCAGGAAACCAATCAGCTCCTAACTAAAGCCTCTTGTGATGACATCTCATTCCTCTGTGATCACGTGATGCAGTAGTAATTTTGTGGAGCTTACTGCCGAGTAATGGCCGATATAACAGCAATAGCATCCAAGGCAGAGGTGCGAGCAAGGCAAATTCCAGGTTCTGTGTGCTGTTAACAGATGCTGTAATAATTGCGGTACAATTTACATTACCAGTGCTCATAAGAATTCAATATCAAGACAGAAAATAACGCACATGGTTTACATAACCTGATACAAACACTATAGGAAGTTTGGGTGTACAGTGGAACCCCGCCATACGACCACCCCGTTATTACGACCATCTTTTTGTGGCCCGAACAAAAGCCCACTCATTTTCTTTATCTGAAAACCCTGTTCTTTTGGAGTCCCCAGTCGTTATTTTCTTTATAAAATTACCCCGTTAATACGACCAGTCAAAATGCCTGGTGAGACTTCTGAATGAAAACAGACACAATCTGACAAACAATAACCGATTTTATTGAATGTTGGCCGGCAAAGTTGTTAGTGATTAGCGTGTTCAATTTATAGCGGAATTAAAGGTATAGTTGTCATGGCATTATTTAGAAGGGTGTAGCACCATAATTTGACCCTACCCCGTTAATACGACCACATTTTCATGGCCCGACGCTGGTCGTATTAACGGGGTTCCACTGTACTTTCCAATAGACCAATTTCGATATATTAATATTTCTAACTTGGCTCCGAGGCTTAGGGGAATAAAACAAAAGAAATCGACAAGAAATCACATCGAGGTTGAGGGATGAATAAATCATTTCTTTTGTCTTATTCCCCTAAGCCTCGGAGCCAAGTTAGAATATTAATATATCGAAATTGGTCTATTCTCTTGAACTTTCTAGAATGTCTGCATCAGGCTATGTAAACAAGAATTGACCGTTTTCTATTTCTTTTATAAGATAAAGCCAACAAAATGCAATGATACGTCATAACCGTGAACAAAAAAACTTTATCAAATATTTAATATCACATCTTGATCGGTAGCTTTTTTTACATATACCGGTAGTTGCAAAGACGTTTATTAGGAAAGACAGACTGAAAATGGTTTTGGAAACCTTGTTTTGATATGCTTTATAGTAGATCAAGCTCTTTGCAGAAAATATGTAAGGGTTATTTTTAAGAACAGAAAAAGTATCTCATTGGTACACTGCAGTCATATCCTAGAGTTTTATTTAATGTATGTTAGGTTTTCTTGTTAGTGTTAATGCGAATAAAAGATCTGGTTGATTGTAAATTAATATTAAGCTTTTTAAGCAAAGACATTTATATTGTGAAAATACCTCAAAATAAATACATCTTTTTATAGTCTCGTTGGTTTTTCAAGAGCTTTTGATTTTCACAAAAGAAACCCATAATATAGGCTCTATTTTCCCCAGCCGTTTTGGAGTCTTGTAGTATCCTTCCCATAATAGTGGACAAATAACTATGTAAAACTGAGCCACCTGAACTTCTGTAAGTATCCAATGTGCGAAATGGATGTAAACGAAACACTGCCTCGTCCCCAGGCGACGTTGCGAGCAGGAAAACACGTTTGCGAGCGGGAAAACAGGGAGCGCGGGGGCTTGATGGTTAACAGTCCCACAACCCCACGCGCACCGTGCTCAAACAAGGAGCAACGCCTGGGGACGAGGCAGAACGAAACACGTGATTGTCAACATGCCAGCATCCCACTCGCAGAGCTGTATCAGGGCCATTCCTCTCCATATATTTCGCTATGCTTACAGTGGAACCACGCTTTACGGGCTCCCACCTATTTCGGACACCTACAACGTTGGACGCTTCTGTTGAAAAATTTACCCCCATTTATACCCCGTCCAAAGTTGCTGTAGAAAAGTGCGTGCCTCGAATTGAGCATAGGACAAATGCAACATTTGCGTAGGGGCGCGGGAATTTTATATGAAAGGAGTTGCCTTTTCTGTCAAAAATGGTATAAGGTTTGAACCTCTGGGCGGAGCCTCCCCGTATAAAACTTTGTTGAGTACACCCCCCCCCCCCCCGGATACGAACACCCTGCAGGGTTCATACAGGTCCTTGATATCACAGGTCACCAAAGCGTATTATGAGAGTTTGTATGGAGCCTAAAATTCGATCGAAAATAAGTTTTAAGGCCGGTTTACACGCTACGATTTGTCGGCCCGATTTGATAAGAAAACGACCGAGCGAACGAAAATCGGCCCGATTTTTAAAAATCTGTTGCAGCACAACAGATTTTACAAATCGGGCCGATTTTCATCCTCGCGCTATATCGATAAAAGAAAAATCGGCCCGATAAATCGTAGCGTGTAAATGAGCCTTACGAGTGTGCCGACAGATCGGGCCGACAAATCGTATCGTGTAAACCGGCCTTTACTTTTCTTTCGAAAAGCTGTAAATAATGTGAATTGAAGTGTTAAATCCTCACCTGTTGTCTTTTCCTGCGTGGATGGAGGTACTTAATTTATTGTACAATTTTGCAACGTCGTGTTGCTGTTCATTTTATACATATAGAGGAAAGTTGAAATATAAAAAGTCATTATTTTACAGCAGAGAAAGGACAGTACAATCACCTTTCTCTTAATGGACACCTCTATAAGATGGACACCTGTATAAAACCGATATCTGGTGTTGGTTACCCTGGGCCCAAAGGTTTTCTTCCTCTCTAAGGGGGAAAGTTGGTGCTGGTCCCGATATTGTTTTTAAAGGGGATTGTAAAAGTTTGATTTGAGGAAAAAATTATTTTGGTAAACATTGTTTATTTGTGTTTTTTGAGCTGTTAAAAGGTAGTCCTGGTCTATAAATGCCCTGCTATTCCCCGGGTGCATTAGAAACGTGAGAAATTGCCTGGGGGATGCCGGGCTTTGCATATGTTGTTCCCTTTATGATCGCGTCTAAAATGTGCTAAAAAATCGTCCGAAAGTTTTATGTCCGAAAGAGAAGCTGGAAAAGTGGCCGCGTGACAGTTGGGGGCGAGGGGCGTGGTCGGCGAGGGACTTTCTCTTTATCGTACATGAAGCAGTGACTGAGTTTTTACCCCGGGGATCTATTTTTTCGAAACAACTGCAACCAGTGTATCCTCCGACTTCTGTCTCTATTTTCTCGAATACCTTTCAAATCGCGACAGCATGGCAGATGAAAAGTCATTTCTTAGTAGCTTTGAGTCATTAGCAGTCGCAAGTGAGTGGAACCCTGCGGAACCACCTCATCCGATCAACGTTCCGATCTTTTCCTCGTCCACGTTCCAGCTTTCTTCAGTAGCTCACGCAGAGGAACTAGCAGGAGGGAAGGTGAGATTTTCAACGTCTACGAGAATCTTTTCTCTTTAACGGTATCTTTAGTTGACGGATATTCGAAAGGCTTTCTAAATTGGAAGGAATCGTAAATTCTAGAACCTCGGATCAACTCTTGGAACAACGGAGCAACGGAGCGGGCATCAGTGACATCAGTCAATTCCTGCAGTGTACCCCCCAGGTCTCAAATGCAAGAAAACTGCCCTGGAGGGGTTGAGCAGCCTTGAACATAAATGTCCATCTCTCCAAGTGGCCAGGAGAATGTGTGCGTCCAGAAAATATCCATTACCTCCCCCCCCCCCCCCCCCCCATGGACGTTGTTGGGGGTTTGAGCCCCCACCCCCCTGGAATTTCCAGTTTAGCTTCATACTTTCCTTTTAAAATTTTGGCTTTTGAGACCCCCTCCCCTTCGGAATTTCCAATGACCTTTCTTGGGTGGGTTCTGGGTATGGATATTTTTTGGAACTGCACAATTAGACTGTGTGCCCAATGTCTCCAAGCTGCATCATTTCTGCCCAGGTTTTCAAACCCATTTCCCTTGCCGCATTTCGCGTGGATGACCCATTCTCCTTCTGCAATTGGTCTGACCCACGTAAGTCAGTGGCAGATACAGGGGGAGGGTCGGGGGCTGTCCAGACCCCCTTATCAGACCTTAGGGTTTTTTTTTGCTTTCTCCATTATCCATAGCCAAACCATCTCCAGAATCCACCAAAATGAACTTTTCAGAGCCTAAAATCTCAATTTTTTTCTGTGGGAGGTCCCCAAACACCTCCCTTCGCACCTTTACTACTGCCATCTACTTCCAAAAATGTTCCTTCGATCTACTTCACATTTTTGGGAAAACCCTGGGAGCCCCCCTATCAAAAAATCCTGGATCCGCCTCTGTAAGTGCAATGCATAGGTTCGCATAATGGTCCATTCTGAGAGTGACCCAGCCACATCCACCTCCTTTTCACAATCACAGTGGTGATTGTTGTACCTTTGACAGCGATTGAAATTTGTGACTTATAGTCCCACTAAGGGTGTTTAAATCTAAATTGAGAACTGTTAGAGTTATCCTGGTACCTTTTAGGAGAATAAAACGACAAAATATGACAGCAACCAACTTGTCGTTGAGAACGGATTTGAGCCACGCCCACAAAACAAGATTCTTAGTACCTTTTAGGGGGTTTCTTTCAAAATTTCCGACGATCACCACTGTTGCTTTTATATGGGAGTCCTCCCTCGAGACAATATCTGCAGAACCCTCTCTGATCCCTCCATATATTAATTTGTTCCCACAAGCCTGTCAAGTAAATAATGGAGCTATGTAGCGTTTTCAGAGTATGATTTACTTATGCATGCTATGTTCAGTTATCAAGCATATACACAAGCACTGAGAAATGGAAATAAGCTTTCCCACTTTCCAGAAAAGCATTGGGCCACATCGTTCCTGGTTTACACTTTTTATCTAACAATGTTTTTCAATCATGCCAATTCAGCCACCAATTATAACAGAGAGAGATGAAGTAGCCCTAATCTGATTTAACAGACAGTGTAAGGTAGTCTACTCTCCCTCCCTCCCTCCCTCCCTCCCTAGTAGGAGGGAGAAAGAGGAGAAAGAGTGGCTGATGACCTCAGACCTCCTGATAAATGAGACTAAATTAAGCCAAGTTTTGATGTCCAATATACTCTACAGGGGGGTTGGTTGTATTCACGCTGGATAAACCCCACCACTGATGCCGCAGCTCAAGCGCTCAATAGTTTAGAAGGTGGACATGGAACATTGTTGTTTTCATCAGGCATGGCCGCTATTTCAACAGCCTTGTTTGCTGTTCTCAAATCTGGAGATCATGTGGTTAGTAAATAATGGTGAATTTGTAAGTTATAAAAATCACGCTTTCGATGTGGGGCAATACCATTTGATATCCTCTTAGGTCATATTTTGGTGTCACCTGTTGACACTTAGTAGTTGCAACCACGACTATAATATTATGTTTCATCACAGTTTAACTTAATGCATTATATATCAGAAATTGTGTTACATATAGAGCGGTTTTCATTTGGGTGTCGTAAAACCAAAACCAAAACCAAAACCAAAACCAAAACCATGATTGGTTTTGGTTTAGCATCTGATTGGTTGAGTTGGTGGCGCGAGTTTTTTTAAACCAATCACAGAACGTAGTAAAGCAAAACCAATTTCGGATTACTTTTGATACTCAATTGAAAATCGCTCTATTAAGCCTCATGTAATTGACTACACAATCAATCAGTGCATGCCTTATATACACTGTAATAAAGATTTATAAGTTGTAATCAGATTTCACATATTCTATGGATTGTTCCCTAAAAGCAAATGGTTATCTAGTATGGATTTATTGATTGCAGCTGTGGCAATTTCCCCTTTCCACACACTACTATTGTTAAAGTAACTGATCATGTGATGTATTTGTTTGTTTGTTTGTTTGTTTTTGTTTCAGGTAGCTCCAAAAATGGTTTACAGTGGTACTTTAAGCCTATTACAAAATATTCTAACACGCTTTGGTGTGGAATGTACATTTGTAGATGGTTCTGATATTTCCAAGTATCGCGAGGCTGTGAAACCCAACACCAAGGTATATATTATATAGAGCTGTTGGTAATAACATAATCAGCAGCGCAGACCTCTCAAATTAGGTTGTGGTATTTGCCTGGCAAATTAGCATGTCGATTTGCTAACCAGATAGTCTGAACATGGCCAGTGATTGCAGTCTGTGGAAGAAGATTGTTGCTGCCCAGTAGCGGTTGGAGTAATAATATTTTTTATTTTAATCTACAGCAACTTTTGATTTGTGGCATCCCGCGAATGTAGCCGAATAATGATAATATGATGATGATGATGATGATGATGATGATGATGATGATGGATGATAATTTCTCTGATTTGATGCAATATTTATTGTATATTTACCTGAATTCTCTGTCAGGAGGGGGGACTCTTGTATAAAAGTGATGGGGTTGATCATCATACCTTTTACTTAGGGGTTAACATTTGTGGTTTGGTACTGTTTAGAGTATCTAAATCTAAACTGACCACTGATAGAGATGTTCCAGTACCTTTTAGGGTTACGTATTGAGAAGGAAAAAAATAAAACAAGAACTACTGGTACTTATCATTTTAGAAATGGTACCTGTTAGGGGGGGAATGAATTTTAGCCACGCCCACAAAACAAGATTTTGGTACCTTTTAGGGGTGGGGTTCTTTTTAAAATTTCCAACGATGACCTCCATCACTTTAATATGGGAGTCTCCCAGGGCCATTTGATACCTGTCTAGTGCTCGCAGCTAGGATTTAGAAGCTAGTATAATTTTTATGCCCCCTGGTTGTATGTACCATCTCCAGGCTTTCAAACTTCATAAAATGATTGTCTGTAATTGGTTGTTTTGTTTTTCAGGTTTTGTATTGTGAAACCCCGTGCAATCCAACCATGACACTCACAGACCTGGTGGAGTTCGGAAAGCTCGGCAAAAGTCTTGGCATCATTACCATGGTTGATAGTACTTTTGCTTCACCATTCAATCAAAAACCCATTAAACAAGGCATTGATGTTATAATTCATAGCTGGTAAAGTAAAGACTTTTGAAAATATGTTTTTGTGTGTACGTTAGTTTTTTATTCAAATCAATAGAATACAACGGTACATGTCATATTGATAAGCCAAAATTAAAGTGTCCTGGATTTTACAAAGTGAAAAATCACCTTCAAACTGAAGAAAGCCTCAAAATAATAGTTTACTAAGGTAGAAAAACACCAAAGAGGTAATAATAAACCAGACAGGAACAAGGATGGTTGCAGAGGATGGAGAAGATTAAGATGGATTGCGAATGGCGAACTTGAAAAAAATGGCCTATTTTTCAAGATGTGCCAACCGTGACGTAGCTCCTTTAAACACCCCACAAATTTTAACCCCTTTAAGGTTCAACGATCATCCCCGTCACTTTTATATTGGAGTCCCCCCCCCCCTCTCCAGAGAACATATTTTTCCAGATCATGAGGTGCTGTTATCAGTTGCTAAGTTAGTTACTGCATCAGCTCAAACTTCATCTGTTTTGACATAGTTAATAGAGGGAAATGGTTATGAAGCCCTGCAAAGTTCTTTGTTATATGTTTTTGTTCGCTATTTTGGGGGTTGACCGTGCACAAATTGAAATCCTGACAAAATACAATAGGTGGTTACGTGTGTTCAAGCAACTAACCAATAGAAACGTTGCGATTACGTAATTCATGGACCTTCCAACATAAATCTTGGCCACTTTGTTTGCTCTTTTGAAGTTTGCCGGGCTTCATAACCATTTCCTTTTTGATGATATCTTCTATCTATTCCTGTGCAGCACTAAATATTTAGGTGGCCACAGTGACATCACAGCTGGCTCTCTTACGCTGTCATCACAGCAACTGTTTTATGAATGTTATGAGCTGCAAAAGTTTTTTGGAGGATGTTTGGTAAGCACAATTTAGGGAGCTTTAGCAACCTGTAGCCTGCATCGCAGACAAACTAAACCACTGGTTCTTGTGGTTGAGTTTGTGGGCGAATATTGCTGAAGGACAATATCGATTAAAAAATAAGAATTTACTGACATCATCATAAAAGAGTTTGGCGATACTCTAGATACATTCAGTTTATCTATCCGGCCGTGTCAGAGCTATCTATCTGTGTCAGAGATATCCTAATAAGCTGAATATGTATAAACAGCGATCAAGCTACTTGTGTAACGTAGTCGGCACTCACGCAATAGGTCTTAATCCTGCATTCAAAAAATCATTGTTCAGTTTTCTTCTGTGCTGCCTCAGAGCTAAATTCCATTTTATTTTTATAGTCGCCGTTTGATGCATTTCTCCTGCATCGTGGAATGAAAACCCTCCATGTGCGCATGGAAAGACACAACCAAAACGCCTTGGAAATTGCTAAGTTCTTGGAGGTTCATCCAAAGGTAATATCACAACACTTGACGCTTTTGACATTACACTATAAATTTACAGTATATATGTTTTTAGTGGGCAATTAACTAATTTAAAATGTCGATAAATCTCCCCAAATCTTATCCACATCTCGCCGAAATCTCGTCCAAATCTCGCCGAAATCTCGTCCAGATCTCGCCGAAATCTCGTCCACATCTCGCCGAAATCTCGTCCAACTGAATCTCGTCCAAATCTCGCCGAAATCTCATTCACATCTCAGTGTCCATTATTTTTTTATTTCCCGTTCGCGCGGTCGTTCGTGTAACTATTCTATCATTCTTGTTTAGATTGAAAATGTTTACTATCCAGGATTACCTTCTCACCCACATCACGACATTGCTAAGAAGCAGATGACAGGCTTCAGTGGAATGCTGTCGTTTGAAGTCAAAGGAGGGAAGCAGGAAGCGTCAAGACTTGTTGAGGTGAGGGGAGGAAGCTTAGCAATCCCATGTTACCCTGCCGCGATTGATTTCTTAAACACGAGACTCAGTGTTTCATCCGATTTCCAAACACCGAGAAAAGAGATGAAAATACGACGCGTAGATGAGTATTTTTGACGAAATCGGAGGTGGTTGGAAATCGGATGAAAACACTGTCTCGAGTGTTTATATGTCTTCTCGATCGAAACAAAAACTAAGGAGTTAACGGAGGAATAAAATCGTAAAAATCCATGAGACCTTAATATAAGACCTGGCATCCAAACGTCCGTCGCGGTTATGATTTACTTCCTTATAACTTGAAGAATTATTGAGTTTGAGTGCCAGTCAAAGTCGTTACCATGATTCCTTTCCACCACAGCACCAAGCCACCACCCCAGGGAGACTGGGCAAGTGAAAAACAGGATAAGAAAGAGTTTGAGGCAGGAGTTCCGCATATCTTTCCTTTCTCCTCCCCTGCCAGGAACTCCTGCCCCTACCCCTCTTCTTCTCCAGTTTTCTCTCTTCTGCACAGTTGCTTATGGAGGATGCTATACTGTATTACATTTTCCAAAATAATATTTAAAAAAATATAGTTTTAAATTGATTAGCAAACTACAATCAATTAGTAGATGATTAGCAAACTGCAATCAATTAGTAGAACAATTTAATTCTAAGCGGTTCCAACTCCTCGGGAGTTAGTGACCAGGACAAGCGGTTTAAAATCAGCTTTGCCTTTTGTTTTGCAGAACTTGAAGCTGATCAAGCTTGCAGTGTCTCTTGGTGGCGTGCAGAGCTTAATAGAAGTGGCATCCGCTATGACCCACCCAGACAAATATATATCGGCAGCTGAGAAGTTGGAAGCGGGTTTGAAGGAGTCGCTTATACGATTCAGGTGTGTAGTGCTTCCGAGCTAAACACGAACTTAATTAAAACAATCATGAGGCAATGACTAGCTGTTGGACTTAATTTTTGGTCGCACGCGTTTTCCCGCGCTTAGCGCCGGTTACGTGTATTTGCTCCGAGCTCTCATTGGTTCATTGTGTTGTTCACGTTTGTTGTGATTGGCCATCACTGCTTTGGTTTTGGTTTTGGTTTTGGTTTTACGACACTCAATTGAAAACCGCTCTTATCTATTGTCTGTCGCAAAAAGTAAACGTAAGCTTGTTTTGCAAGAAAACAGTGAATTTATATGTAAAAGTGTTTGGTACATGTCAAATTTTCTTCTTACTTCCGTTCATTTTTGTTTCCTTTAGCGTCGGTTTAGAGAATGTGGAAGACCTAAAAAAAGATCTGGAACAAGCGTTGGAAAAAGTCTGATGACGAAGTCAAGAAAGTATAGTGAATGAAATTCACTGTGCATGTGCCGCAAATGGAATCACAGGTCACCAAAGCGTATTATAAGAGTTTGTATGGAGCTGAAATTCGATCGAAAATAATTTTCACTTTTCTTTCGAAAAGGTGTAAAATAGTGTGAATTAAAGTGTTAAAACCTCACCTGTTGTCTTTTCCTCTGTTTTTATCGCTTCCGGAGGCCGTTTTGGGCGACCTACGGTCGAATCTGCCACTGTAGTGTACACAAGGTCGGAAACGAATTTGAGCATTTCACCAGCCGTTTTTCGAAGTCCGGTTCGAAATGCTCGCAAAAATATATTTCTTCCCCAGCCGGCGCTTTCAAATCACACTAAATCTCAAGAAGGACTTACCTTTCTGTGTGATTCAATCGCCAATAGACCGATCTCTCGAAGCACAGTTTTACATTGGTAAAACAGCTAAATATTTGGAACGGCAGCCATTGAATGGAAACGAGGGGTCAAAAGAAGAAGAAGAAGTGGGTCAAAACCAACGGCCGAGCGCCAAAGTATACACCACCAGGGGTGACACGCGTAATACCTCTGTGTCGCCTCAATACCAAAACGCACTCCCTCCCGGGTCAGTCGGCAAGCTGGCGGCCGGCGTTCAAACTTGGCGGGAAAATCAGGTACAACGAAAGAAGAGAGAGAGATGTGGTGGTCTAATAGTTAGCGCGTTGGATTCCGGAGTTGTTGGGCACCAGGACTAGTTTTGAAACTGAGGCAAAAGGCACTGTCCTGGGATGGATTGCATGCGCGAGGTGGGACGTCCACTTTCTCAGGCTACAAAAAAGTAAACACTGTTGGGTTAAGCCCTGGTCAAACGGCACATGATAGTCGATGATAGTTAGGGGAGAATTTGAGTTCTTAAATGCGCCGTTTGACCAGGGCTTTAGAGCAGTCAGGGGAACAAAAACCTGTTGATGGCAAAATCCCATCTCCGAGACGGGACTGAGCCCGCGGTGTTCGTCCACGAAGTTGCTAAGCAACATGACGTATTTAGTGGCGCGATTGCTTTCCGAGTACTCGTGAGTGCTCGTGCTAGTTTCTGATTGGATAAAATGATTCGAAAACTGCTTCACGAAGATTTGCCAAAACCGGTTACCGTGTTTTGAATACTAATAAGCGCATTCTCAAACTTTCGTTTAGATTTATGATTTGCGCTCAAGTTTATGTTGTGTTAAACGTGATGAGTACCAAAGGAACCAAAGGTATTGATATCAGAAAAGATCCAGCTTATTTCACGTTGGTCCACCAATAGGATTTAAACAAGAAGTTCCACCATAAAAGGGTTGGCACCTCCCACATTTCACACCTTTCTGGTGCGAAATACAAATTTGTACTCTTGCAGTCGTGGCACGTTGTTGAGTCAAGCGTCCTGAAAACTTAACATGCTTCAAAATCTCATGAAACCGAAATATATCATCAACAAAAATAATATTTAACTTGCTAATGTTTAAGAGAACATTCTCAGAAAAAATGCAACCATTGTTATCACTAACGCTTGTACAAAAAGCGCAGGTTGTTTGACAGCTGTTTACGCTTTGATGGTTGATTGACAACAAGGTGTGGGAATGGCCAGGCCAGGCCCCTTTTATACCGGAACTTCCTGTTTAAGATCGTGAAACCCCGACACGTACCATTGTCTATAAATAATTTATGAGTTTTCCCACTTTAGTAGTTACTTGTCCTCTAGAAATTTTTAGTTCAGATCCCACAGGCGAGGAAGAGAGAACAAAAAAGCTTTAGAAGGTAAGAGAGGTTCATTAACCCGAATGGGAAAAGATTTACATTCTAGTCTATTTTGTTATTTTCCGAACGATACAGGAAACCTGCCTGTAACAACGATAAAAAAATATTTAAAAGTAACAATTTCTTACTTCTGAGTAATTGTAGCAAAAAAATGGAACAATAATTCTTTATTTTTACTAATAACAATCATTGTTTTTCTTTTAATACAGCGAGTACGTTTAGAACTAATAATGCGAGGAACATTACTATTAATACCTTGCCTGGTCGTGGTGGCACTGGTTACGTTAACCGAAGGGAAATTTGTTGCCTCGAAGAAACAGGATCAAGACACGGACGATCACGCTCTCGACACGCACGAGCACGAATCTCACGATAACGAATCTCACGAATCTTACGAATCTCACGAAGAAGACGAAGAGGAAGAAAAAGGCTCATTTGATTCGGAACGCGCGGCGTCGGGATCTGGTAAAGTAGTTTTTTATACCATTGAGAATTCGATTTGTAAGTTTTCAAAGCGTCTGAAGTAAAATGGGTCAGAGCCTGTTTTAATACAAAAGTTTTTAAAATGGATTTTTAAAGAACAGAAAAAAAAATCGATGTTGAAGTTCGCTATGGATTGAAACACATAGCGCGAGTCAGTGGAAATATTAGAGCGCGATTATTTACCACAAATAACTTTCAATCCAGTTCAATTCAGCGAAGAAAAACACAACGAAACTGAGAATGAGTTCTTCGCACTTATCTATCACCTAGATCACTGTTGGAAGTAAGTCAAAATGTTTTCACCATTCTTTTTCCAATAAAGTGCAAAGAACCTGAACAGTGACGCAAATCTAGTCGGTGCCAAAACTACCAAACTAGCTTTGGGGCGTGTTCCACCTGCTGATTTTTACCACAGATGGGAAGAGTACCTACAGAGGAATCACGCCTCTTTAATACGGCCACTTTTCTCTGGCGTAAGAACCCTTTTCAATAATGCTCAGTTGGATATGGCCAGTGCTTGATAAACATTATAAGAAATAACCTTTTCACTTGTTTTGTTTTTTAATTTGTTTGATAGGGGCAAAGGACGCTAACGGTGGTTATCCCGGCTACCCCGCTCCGTATCCCGCTCCCATGCCCGGTCCTGCTCCCGCACCCTATCCCTCTCCGTATCCCTCTCCGTATCCCTCTCCGTATCCCGCTCCGCATCCCGCTCCGTACCCCTCACCTTATCCCTCTCCATATCCCGCTCCCATGCCCGGTCCCGCTCCCTATCGCATACCCGTTTCCCACCCGTCCCCGTCATCGTCCCCGCATCCACCTCTTCCTCCAAAAAATAACAAAGAAGAAGAAGGGAAAAAAGAAACGGAAACGGAAGAAATCCTCCAAAGACAAGAAAACCAGTGACGACAAGAAGGGAAACGAAAACTGAAAAGAAAGCACCGCGCACAAGAAACAAGTTCATTTTGCACAAGTAGACTAAGTAACTGCTTACATCATGCTGTAAAATCTAGTAACTTAAAAATTCTCTCTCGTCAGTATGCATGTAAATAAATAAATACCATGTAGTGCAAAATATCAGTGTCATAAATGTTTTATGGAAATATGATCGAGTGTGATGTACAAACTATGAGTGGGAGGGTAATAGAGCGATTTTTCGGCGGCCATATTGGTTTTTTCAAAGGAGATAAAATTTATTGTTTGGGACTGAATACCAATATGGCCGCCAATATGGGGGGGAAGCCGTCTGTCTTCTCCTCAGTCTTTTCCCCTCGGCTCGCTTCCTCACGCCCTTTTCTTTTTGCCCTATCCCAGCCTGTTTACAAGCTACCCTTGAAGTTTCCATGTCGGTATATGAAAGGCCTCAAGTGATGATATTGAGCACATGGTCCACAAACACTGCGTACATATATAAACCAACTGCCTGACAGAGAAAGGAACATATGCAGTTGCGGTAGACGGATGCCCGACACGCACGCACATTAAAACATGGCGGCTTTTTCTTTGTGGCTATGCTCGCTCGCCAGGGAGGTAAATAAACGTTTTCTCGTAAACGAGCACGGTGACCTATATTTTTTATTGCATAATTTTGATGTTCAAATTATCCTTTTTAAGTTAAAAAAATAAAATAAAAACATTTTCGGAAGGAAAAAAAAGATATCGCTAAAAGCGTGCACAAAACCGTTACTCGAGGGTGCAAGTTATGACCTTGAAAACATCGATGCGAGGAACGTTTTTTCAAGTATAACTTTAAACTTTGCTTCTAGCTACCGCGAAATGTTACATGAACCGATGAAATAACTACGCGCGTGATTAGTACCAGTACAGGCATAAATAGGGTAACATTGGTCCATCATATCTCTTTTGCGAGCACGGTGACCTATCTTTTTTATTGTATATTTCGAAACAGTGCATGGTAGGGAACATTCAGGGAAAGTTTCAAAAAAATAGTTCGACAACTTTTATTTCTGAGGAATCACATTAATCCGAATGTGAAAATAAACACTGCATGGGATAAACTTAACGTCGTAAATATTTACATTCTAGTCTTATTTTTTATTTTCCGAACGATACGGGAAACCTGCCTGCAATCTGCCTGCAACAACGATTAATAAAAAAATATTGAAAAGGGACAACTTCTTCCCATAAAATCTAACTGTTATTGAGTAATTGTAGTGGGGAAAAAATGCGAACAAGAATTCTTTATTTTCCTACCTATAATCCGACGACCATGAAACGAAATGGGTGTGCAGCTCGAACAATGAGCCTGAGTATTAATGCCGTCCTTAAGAAGTTACATTGTTCAAACATAATCCTACAGCTTTCATAAGGTACAAATGCTACTCAGGCTACAAGCCTGTGCACCGCCAGATACGAAAACCCAACAACCCAGTGGGAAAAAATGGGAATAATAATAATTTAATAATAATAATTTATTGACTTGATATAGCGCCTTTTAACATTAAAATGATCAAAAGCGCTGGAACGTACTCCCCGACCAAATGCAGGCGCACCAACCTTTGGGGGTTAAAGGTAAATTACAAAGATAACAGTTTAGCTCCGCCGAATGATAATATATATAGATGTTATTGAACTAGCGTGAGGTCCGTATTGGGAAAATATTGGTCGAGTTCTTTTTTTGCAAGTTTATGGACCGAGCCGAAGGCGAGGTCCATAAACTTGCAAAAAAAGAACGAGACCAATATTTCCCAATACGGACCGAACAAGCTAGTTCAATAAAGTTTTTATTATAATGGCTTTTTAAAAACCTTGCTGATAAATTAATGCAACCATTCTCGGCTAACGCGCGCGCGCCAAAGCTAAGCATATTCTTGCATTTTTCAGGCCACTTTGCGAAAAGTTTAACCAAAATTGTCCGCCAGACATGAGGAAAATTTTTTCTTCTTAATAGAAAACAGTTTTCTTTTGTTCAATGTTTCATAAAAGGAATTTGGCGAAATGAGTTCGTGAGCGGTCCATCTTTGCGGTCCGTATTGCAAAATTCGGACCGCTCAGGGAACCAATCAGAATGTTCCTTTTCATCGTGGACCAGTTTGCCATATAATAACAGTTACTAATAACAGTTACTAATAACAGTTACTAATAACAATCTTTGCTTTTCTTTTAATACAGCGTGTACGTTTAGAACTAATAATGCGAGGAACATTACTATTAATCCCTTGCCTTTTGGTCGCACTGGTTACGTTAACCGAAGCGAAATTTGTTGCCTCGAAGAACCAGGATCAAGACACGGACAATCACGGTCTCGACGCACGAGCACGAATCTCACGATAACGAGCCTTCTTCTTCCTCTTCGTCTTCTTCGTGAGATTCGGGGTTTCACTGTACCACTGAGAATTAGATTTGTCAGTAATTTTTCAAAGCATTTGAAGTAAAATAGCTCAGCGTCTATAATATGAAACTTTCAAAATGGATTTTCTCATATCCAACAAGGGCGAATGGAATAATTGTTAAATAGAACTCTTTGTTTCAACAGCCCATAGTTCTATGGTTGGCACATTAATAACAATTGAATAGGCGGTGACAAGTGACGAGAAATATCGCTATTTGAATGAAATGTACAATATTTAAATCGGGCAGTCGCTTATTGATGCTACATTTTTATAGAGCGAACAATACAATAGCCGGTGGGAGGTCAAGTCCGTCTGCGACGCAGGCTAACAATACAACAGCATTAAACTGAGGCATCGCAGATCAAACTTTGGGTCTTCCAAACTCAAAAGTGTCATGAAGTGTCAGTCTATAAATTTATAAGGAGGACGATAATAAGCAAAACTGTTTTTGGGTTTTGGTTGGGAAGCAATATTCTGACCATCACTACAATTTCTTCGCGCGCCATTTTGGTGGTCGCGAAAATATAGTCCAAAACAACAATTATTCACATAAGACCATAAGTTTCCCACAGACAATCCTCTTTGATTACCACTGTTTGACTACAACTAATCCGATCGCTGCTATTTTAACTACATTTAATTTTACAAAGGCATTCAATTCGGGCTTGCCTTCAAATTAGTTCCTCCATATTTTTGACCAAAACACGGGAAGAGCGGACAAGACCCAGGCCCACTCCGCATCACGGAGCGGACGAAGCAATGAAAGCGCGTTGCGACGCCCCGTCTAGTCCAGTTCTGGCCCTCTCTCTGTCACGCAACGCTACGCTCTCGGAAGAGAGTAGCGTTGCGTGACAGAGAGAGGGCCAGAACTGGACTACGCCCTGTCACGCCCCGGAATAAATCGATGTTGAAGTCCGGCATGTTTGAAACGCGCAGTGGGTTAGTTATTATACTGGCTTAACTTGGAAATATTAGTACGCCAATATTTACCCCAAGTACTTTCAATCCAGTTCAGCAAGGAAAAACACGACAAACGAGAATGAGATCTTCGCACTTATATATCAACTATTAAATTCAGGCTCCAGGGGATTCGAACTCAGATGATATTTCCGATTCCAGTGCAAACGCTTTACCACTAAGCTATGAAGCCACTGGGAGCTTGTTTATTGCGAGTTCTAGTTTTACCGCACAGTTCACACACATGATTTGTTTCATATATTCATCTCCGAAAAACCCTACATTATACTAGATCACACTGATTGAAAATTAGTCAAAATGTTTTCACCATTATTTTTGAGTCGGTGTCAAAACTGCCAAATTAGCTTTGGGGCGTGTTTGACGTACTGATTGGTTCCACAGAATGGAAGAGTATACCTACAGTGGAATCCCGCCTCTCGGCCAGCCGGGCGTAAGAACCCTTTTAAATAATATGGTTGGTATGGCCAGTGCCAGGAGCCCATTGGCTCCTGCCAGTGCTTGATAAACATTATAAGTAATAACCTTTTCACTTGTTTTTTTTTTTTAATTTGATAGGCTGGTACTCCGCTCCCTATCCCTCGCCATATCCCGTTCCTTATCCCTCGCCGTATCCCTATCCCTCCCCCTATCCCGCTCCTTCTCCCTCGCCGTCTCCCTATCCCTCACCATATCCCGTTCCTTATCCCTCGCCGTGTCCCTATCCCTCACCATATCCCGCTCCTTATCCCGCACCCTACCCGTCCCCGTATCCAAACGCTCCCCCCCAAAAATAACGAAGAAAAAGAAGAGGAGAAAGAGAAGAAGGAGAAATCCAAAGATAAGAAAGCCAGTGACGACAAGAATGGAAAGGAAAACTGAAAAGGAAGCACCGCGCACAAGAAACAAGTTTATTTTACACAAGTAGACTAAGTAGCTGCTTACATCATGCTGTAAAATCAAGTAACTTGAACATTCTCTCTCGCCTGTATGCATGTAAATAAATACCATGTAGTGCAAAGTATCAGTGTAATAATGTTTTATGGCCGATGAATGTGAACGAGTGTAGTGTACAAACTACGAGAGCGAGGATGATGGAGCGTTTCACGGCGGTCATATTGGTTTTCTTAAGGCGGGGGTCCACCTGAATGCCATTTTTCCGCCACTTAAGGTTACTGTAAACCTTCGAGGGTGCCTTCCGGGAAATCTTTCCTATGCGCCTTGTTTTAGAAGAAACCCTATAAAACTATATATCACTGTAAAGGTAATAGAATGAAGAATCCGATAGAAGCACTACTTTTGTCCGTTTTTGTTCTGTTAGGCGCGCGCAAGCCTTCGAACGCAAAACTGATAGTGTCTGCTTAACTGAGTTACAAGCCTTCGCGTTACCGCGGACATCAAAACAATCTGGCCTATATCATACAGGAGATAATGGGCTAACAAAGTGTGTGACAACCTCGTTCCCAGGGTCTCTCATCTTCCCGCCCCCTGGAGCGAGAGAAGAGAGACCCTGGTCTGGTCTGGTCACGTGCATCCCAGATTCTGGGACGTAGCAAATAAAAGATTAGTGGGAGGGGCAGATGAGTGTGAAATTTGTCTCCACTTTGCCTAGGGGTGAGCGGAAAGTGTTGTAAATCAAAATAACCGCATGTGGACGAGCTTTCGTGGTGAACATTTTGGCCGTTCCGAGACGCCAAAAGACGATTAAAGAATTTGAAGCCTTCAAGACCGCGATCAAGGAAAGCCAGGGTTCTTAGATGTATCGAAATATCGCCATCTGTACAACGCACATTTGATCAAGATCCGCGAAGACGAAGGAGTTAATCGAATCCAGGACAGGAAATGGGATAAAGAAAATCTTTATAGCTTTTATTTATTCGGCGGCGATGTTTTGCTAGATTCTTTTTCTGGTTATTTGACGGTCTCGTGTATTTCGTCGCTACCGGCGGCGTTGCGAAAATGATAAAAGGTGACAAAAATAATGATCACCGACCAGAGCAAGTCTCCGCGATCGGTATGAATCCTCAAGAAAATTCAACCCAACTCCAGGTAAATTACGTACTTTTGCTTGTTTCTGTTTGTTTTTATTGCACTAGCCTCACCTTTACCCTTAGGATATATAAACAGGAAAACTCGACATGCATTTTACATATTTCAGTGTGTGATGTGTACGTGATGGGTTAGATTTTATCAGGACCGCTACCCACATTTTCTGCGCCAGCATTAAACTCGCACCCAGTCCTTCTCGCTTTCCGGAAAATATTTTTTTTCCTATATACATATATTCTTAACAAGGGAGGCAGCTCCGAGCGCAAAACATTTGAACCAAATCCGAAAATCGCTTGAATCACAACTTTCCTTTGCTCAACCTCGTTCCCAGGGTCTCTCTTCTTCCCGCCAATTGCTTTTCATACAACCAGACAAACCAAATGTGAAGTCGATAGATTGAAGTACAACTTGCCCGATTTTTTTTTCGATTACGTTTGCCACAGTCGGAGAATGTGAACGTCTTTTCCAAAGTTTTTCTTGAATTTTTTTTCGCTACATGATCGTACCGTAAAGCTTCCAGTATGCGCCATCACTCGCCATCCTTCCCCCTCCCACACGTGTTTTTTGACGCGACAAATCTTTACAAACCCCTCCCCCTGCTCGCAGCAAAAATCAATTCACTGCGCTTGGTGATTACGCTAAAATGTAGGGCGACATTTTGTTTTCGATCGATCGGAAGGAAATCCGACACGCGTAAACTGCTGCGAGCAGGGGTTTGTAAGGAAAATGAGAAATATTGTAGTTTTAAAATTAGAATTTGAAGTTAAAAATTAGTAGATTGACATTGACAGACAGTTTATAACAACGCAAGAGCACCCGCGTGGGTATCAGCTGTCTGTTAGTGTTCCAAAAATTATTTCCTTTCTTCTATTCCTTCTTTAAACCTCTTAAAATTTCCTTGAAATTTAGGTGAAGTCCCCCCTTAACCACTACCACCAACATGTCTTCGAGCGAGTGATTCTCACTGCCAAAGTGGTATGGAGAAATTTAGGTGAAGTCCCCTTTAACCACTACCACCAACATGTCTTCGAGCGAGTGATTCTCACTGCCAAAGTGGTATGGAGAAATTAACGTGAAGTCCCCCTTAACCACTACTACCAACATGTCTTCGAGCGAGTGATTCTCACTATCAGTGGTATGGAACAGGCAGTCTCAGTCCCTTTCGTCTTGATCACGTTGAGGGGTATTCCCTGAAGTGATCAACAAGTCTGCATGTTGATTTTGAATGGGGGGGGTTGCGTTAGAGATGAAAAGTTGGGATCGTACGAGCGCCGAAGGCGCGAGCTACTAGGTTGGTCCGGGGGCATGCCCCCCTGGGAAATTTTGAAAGATTAGGTTGTCTGAGACTGCATTTCGTGCGTTTTGAAGGCAGAATGATATGAAACCAGACAGCCAAAGCGAACGTAAAAACATGAATATTTCTGGAAACTGTTCAGTGTTAAAGAAAATACCGATGAAAGAATACTAAAAATACATATTGCAGACCTTCGATTAAAGACACTTTTAGGCCAAAGGAGTGAATATTTAGATGAAGAAAATGACTCGCTTGATGTTGTCTTTGTCGATGAAGACGATATGTAAACACGTTCAAAGCTGCGATTGTTTTGATTCAGACTTCATTTTCAAACTACACCTGTCCAGTTATCGAATTAGAGCACAAGCACTACTATTTCACTACTATTTCACTTCTTTTAAACCGTCGGTCCACCTCCACAGCCCGTGGGGAGGGGGGGGTGCGGACGCACCCCCCTCCCTACGGGCCTACCCACTGTAGAGCAGTTGACGACACGTGCATGATGTAGTATAAAGCCCCTTCCACACGAGCAAGTTTCCTTGACAAGTTCTCCTTGCTCGTGTGGATAAACAACAAATTTAATTTGCCAAGTTTTTCCTTGACAAATTTTATTTGCTCGTGTGGACGATAAACACGTCCACACGAACAAGTTTCGCAACTTGGCCAATTTTTCCTTGACAAGTGTCCTTGTTCAAAAACTGGCACGCTTGTTTTTGAACAGGACACTTGTCAAGGAAAAAATTGCCAAATTTACCTTTCCACACGAGCAAGGAACACTTGTCAAGGAAAGCTTGCTCGTGTGGAAGGGGCTTAACAGGTTCTCTGAGGCCGCACGGTTTATTCTGCATGACAACTGACAGATCAAGAGCAAATACAAGGACTAGAACATCTGAAAAAACTACTGTAAATCTGACAGAACAATAACAAGAAAAAACTGGGGAAGTACCAACGAGGCATCCATAGGATGAAAAAACCCCGCCGCACTCGTTACGGTAACACAAGGGAAAAACCCCAGCCCTATGGATAGTACTCCCCGACCTGCTGGGCTCGGTCTTACTGAAAGCAAATATTCAAAATTGTCTTTGTCATTATCCGTCCATGGAATTCTCACTCGCCCAAGGACATGCTTTTAAAACGTCTATCGGAAATGCCAACGTTGGCAGCAGCAGTGGCTCCTCCGGCTCTAATTCTTAACTACGAAGACTATTATGCTGGAAAACACCAGTAAGTATATATCCCTTGAAACGCGCACTCTCTGATGTGCGGTAAATCCTCGCTTAGGTGAATATCTTAACAGCAATTTATTGTTTCCAGCGCCTTCGCAGGACAGGTTTCCTTGTCTGATCGTGCAATTGCATCCACGCCCCATCAAGGAATTGATTTTCGTCCACAGAGATTTGCTTGTGGTGACCAGTCTTCACTGCCATCATGTTTTCTTTGTCCTGCAAACAACGAACAATGACTCTTTACTAACAAGAAGCTCATAGTCTAAAAACAAAGCTGTCAGTTACTGAGGCTGTCACACAAGTCACTTTAATTTCTGTGCGAGTTTGCGCGATTCGCAGCAGTTAAAGCCCTGGTAATTCCCCCATGAATGCCATTATGTTAATGATGCTTTGCCCTGGTAATGTAGCTTGTAGAATCAAGATTAAGACCGAATCAGCCCAGTTCGAATCGAGCGAAATTAACGCAAGCAAAAAAGCTTATAATTAACTTATATTAACTGGCAAATTCAATACTATGGGTGGTGCACACACTCCTGTTCAAGCTTTAAATGTGAGTAAAATCCATTTTTTCAGGCCCTATTAAAACAATGGAAAAAAGTGGAAGGTGTATTTCTATATTATCAACAAATCATACTGTTATTTCTTGATGTGTCAAGTTGCCTAAAAATTCCCAATTTGTTAGAATGTTATTTTTAAGAAAAGCATCAAATTGGGAATATTATGTATACACCATGCATTGTTTTAGATGTAATAACCGTTTTGAATCTATCTCAAGAAATTTCAATAAATGTCACTGTTGCAATTTGTGCCTCTATAATATAATGAATTTGTTAGTGTTATTTACTGGGATGGCCAGTCTCCCAGACTTTCACAATCAATAATTATTAGCTTTCAACCATAGGAAGCAAAGTAAACAAAGTGGATGGGGGCACACTGGGCTGCACTTGCCATATTTAACAATTATTCCACGAAATCGAGTCGTACATTAACTCATAGCCAACGAGGCGTAGCCTCGTTGGCTATGAGTTAATGTACGACTCGATTTCGTGGAATATAATATACTCACCACAGGATATTGCAATTAAAAATAACTGGGGAAAGAGCGGAAGGAAAAAACAGAGGAAAATGGGATATTAATTGTAATAAGTGGGATTCCCAAATAAGGTAGTAATGGTACATTGCCTCATATGCCTTGAGTAGGCAACCAATCAGATTGTCCAAAATCGCAATATCCTGTGGTGAGTATATTAAAACTAGTAATACGTGACTCGCAGGTCCTCGCGAAGCTCGGGGAAGTGCCTTTTTTTGGTGTGTGTGGAGGAGGGGGGGGGGGGGGGGAGGATGGTAAAGGGTCATATATAAGAATTTGGCTGGGGTGGATTACTTGAAGAATAGGGAGGAAGATCTCTTTTTTAGAGACAATTTTATTTTATAAATACGAATTTTGCAAGAGTGGATTACTTGGCTTGAATAGGGGCGAAGAGAGTGTTGACAAATTTGAAGAGATTGTTTTGGAGGGGGGATACTATTGGATGGGTGGTTGTGGATTGGGGAGATGGAGAGGGGTTGTTATAATGAGTCAAAATCTCTGACTATGTATCATGTAGGCCGGGATGGAGAAGAGGACTGATTTTTCTTTTTGGCCAGTCTGTGATTGTGGAGCAGTGGGGGAATTTAGGGGAGGGGCCTGGCCATCATCACCCCCCTTATAGTGAAGTGCAAAACATTAGTTCCCCCCCCCCCCTTTATATGAGGAATGAGGAACTGAAAAGTCTTACCTTAACCCTCCCTATTAATTAGAGCAAGGAAAATGCCAATCTCCACTTAACCACCCCCCTCCCCCCACCTTTGTGCACTTCTGAATCCGAAACTGGAATGAATATTGTGTGGTTCCAGAAAATATCCATACCCCCTCGCGGTAGTTTTTTTGGTTTGAACCAACCCCTGGAAATTCCAGTTTAGCTTCATACTTTCCTTTAACAGTTTCGGCTTTTGAGATCCCCCTCCCCCTCGGAATTTCCAATGACCTTTCTTGGGGTGGGTATGGTTATTTTCTGGAACTGCACATTTCTTTTGAGCATAGGTAAAATGAACACATGGACCAAATAGTACTTAAAAAGCTCCATATTAATAAAGAAACCTATAATAATTATATTGTCAATACTATATATTATAGAAATTGGCCATAACAGTTAACAACTTTGTATGTTCATTGGGGTACCGGTATATTATTCCAAAACATAAATGTAAATCAGTTACATGGAAGCTGTTTCATCCTCATAAAGACACTAGCAGCTTATTGAGCAACTACAAGCAAACTCAGACTGGATATAAACAGGAATGTGTTTCTTCAGTCATGGAAATTATCACTTCTTCAATCAATTTCTGCATATACTCAGTTCCCTGTTGAGAAAAAAATTAAAAGAAATATTGACCTACTTGTAAATGGAATATTGACTGAATTTTGGCAACAGTCATATACTGGTCAAAAGATAAACAACACAACAATAAGATGCAATATTGCTAGAATATAGCTGGATAGGTGATTTAACATTGATTTTCCTACAAAACATAAGAGGAAAATAACATGTAAAAATCATGGTGCTAGTTTGCATGGATTATAAAGACAACTTCAATGCCAAAACAGTCCTGAGGAGAATGACAAAAAAATTTACTCTACACATCTCCGAGATATATATTTATACTGTAATATATATAGTCATGCAAATGAAGTTATTATTTACAATTATACAGCCATCTCCTTGATTGATGGCCGACAGAAAATAAATTTGGAGCTAAATAAGCTCCTACAATCGCTTTGTTTCATTGCTGGTTATCTGTGACATCCACAATGCAAGGTGTTGTTTGTATGTTATTTCCTTCAAAATTCAACCATCAAACTAAATTCAAGTAGCGAAAAAACCGTAAGAGGGTGCGATGGGTGCGACCTCATACCTCATTAATTGAACTTTAAAATCAAGGGAATTCTGGCTTCGATCCTTCAAACCTCGATGCATAAACGGCGTATCATCCGACTATAAAATTACAGAAAATTACGACGCCATTTTGGGAGCCAGCAGTTTAGACAGTTTACATGTAAGCCAAAATCATTGCTAGTTATGTCACCAAAATATCGAAACAAAACACCCTAGACTGTATCTTTTGATCACTTACCTTTCTTCTGACGCCCTGTGCCTTTTTCAATGCTGCTATGAAATGAGAAAAAATCAGGCGAAAAACAACACGATATCATTCGCCTTAGAATCGCGAAACGTGCACAATCGCGTCCCATACTGCAGTTCGGCGACAGTTTACCTGATTCTCTGCAAGGTTTCCAAGAATCGCTGCAGGGTTTCTGAGAATCGCCGGACGAACGCCGTGTTTTTGCTATGCCACCGGATTTGGTTTCGATTGGAGTTTCGCTCGTCTCTCGATATCTGTAATAAATTGTAGCGCTCTTGTACTGTTTTCCCCCGAATGATCTGAAACCACCTCGCTTTTGTAGGTAAAATCTTCTTCGCAATATCGGATCGGCGAATTATTTTCAGACACAAGTCTTCGCGTCTACAATGAAAACTAAGCCATATGTTGATCGTACTTTGACGAATGCCTGAATCGTCTTTCCTTTTCCTGTTGTTGATAATGGATTTAATAAAGCCGGGTTTTTTTCACAAATGACCCGTATATAAATTTGTTCGATAAACAAACTTGGAGTAAAATTGTTATTCTTTCAGCAGCCGTTCCTGTTTCTACATTTACGTGTACAAAGATTACGTCGAAGTCCAATGTTATTAAGCAAAGAAAAGGGGGGTTAAAAAAAGAACGGCCTGGATTTGAACCGAAAAAAAAAAAAAGAAGAAGGACCATGTAGGATTTGAACTTACGCCCTCAATCCCGAAGATCAGATTTAAAAGTTAGCGCCTTAAGCCATTAGGCCACGAGCGCGCCGTGTGACGTCATGTCAACCCCCAACTCCACAAACAAACAATTAAATAAATAAATAAATAAATAAATAAATAAATATGACCGTAAAGGCCACACGAGAATTGCTCTCGCGTCAGCTCTTGGGGGACAGAATTATAACCTCGCTTACGCGAGGCCTTCGGCCTCGCTTCGCGAGGAATGACAAATGGTTTACTCAAACTAGAATTATACTTCCTTCACACAATTCTCAATGAAAAGAATAATTTATCAAGATAATCATATTCATGAGATTATCAATAATCTAGTTAACTGGGAGATCTTCTGTTGGTCAGCGGGTTATCTATTGATGCATGCGCAGTTTGAGTTGTTTCCGAGAAGAGTTACCATCGTGGCTTGCTTGTGCGATTTACCTCGGCAAGTATTTTGCCTTCTGTTTGCGCCACCCACCCACCTCTTGGTCCTTAGTCAGTATTTTGGGATCTGGTAAGTACTTTTCCTTTTATTCTCCACTGAGACATCAGTGTGACAGGTGCCAGGGGAGGTTGACCCGTGTGAGGTTGCCATGGTTACCTCCTCATTTGCATTTTGCTCATGTTCATTTGTCTTTTGCCCACGTTCCTCACAATCGGCACCTACCCTCCATTTAGGCATTGCTCTTCGACAAGTTAACAGTTGACAATGCCGTTAACCGTACGTGTTCAAACGTCTTGTCAGACGGCATCGAGGACCAGTGGCTTGGGACTTCAGCTTTTTTTTGCAGTTTTGCCCTGTTTCTCCTTGGTGGATAGCACTTTATGAGTTCTAGAGGAACAAAGAATATAAACTTGCTGATTTTAAAAGAGACACTGATTGGCTTCTTATATGTAAGCTATATAGGTATGCGACGCGGGATAGAATATAGTTTTCTTGGGCATACAAGGAAACTATTGTCCGTCAATCAAGCAAGTAATTATCGCTGGATAAATAACTGGATTCAATTGCTAGATTGAATAAAGGGAAACAAAAGTGTTTACTGTGCACCCGGCATTGTTTGCTATGCCAAAAATTATAACTGTGGCCGTTTTTGTCACACTACACTACTTTACATGCGTATTTCCAAGTCAAGAGTATGTTTTCAAACAATGGCTTACTACATGTATCTGAAAAATACACGTGTATGCATGTATCAATAGCAAAAGGTTTGTTACATCTACTCTAAATACATGCGTATGCGTGTAAGCAGGCCTTTCTATTACAAGCATAACTTTTATACACGAGACAAATGCGTGTAAAATGCAATTTACACCTCTTAGGGGCCAATTACATGGCGAATTTCAGCCCGCTTAGAGGGGCTGAGATTTCAGCCCGGCTTCCGAAACAAATCCTCTTGAAATGAAGTTGGCAATTACATGGAGAAGGTTTCAGCTTGGGCTGAACTGGGCTGAAAATTCCAGCCAGGTTCTCATACTGGGCTGGAATTTTCAGCCCAGTCAAACGGGCTGAAAAAGCCTACGTAATCAAAATGGAATTTCAACCCGGGCTGAAAAAGTGAACTTGGAACTGGAACTTGGATTGTGTTTTCGATAAACTGTAGAATACCCAGCAAGTTACAGTATTTGCATGTCATTGAATAAGATAGATGGATCCTTTCATTCTTAAACGTGCGTACTACAAACGTGCAACAGATATGGAAAAACGTTGCCGTGTATTTTAAAATCTCTTCTGTGTTTTCAATGAACCAAGATGGTGGCTGTGAAGGAGAAAAGATTTCAGTGGAATAAAGGCGATAAAATTAAAATCTTATTCAATGTCATTGAATAAGAATGGATCCTTTTGTTTTATATACCTCGTTCTACAAACCTTCAGCCGATATTTAATAAGTTACCGGGTATTAAAATCGCTCCTGATTCTCTGATTAATCTTCCCGTGCAATTTCAAATTTGGCACCCAGGCTAAAATTCGTCATGTAATCACGACAAAATTCCAGCCCCCTTGCTGGGCTGAAATTTGCCATGTAATCGGCCCCTTACATACAATTTACGTGCATGTCAGGGCTGCATTACACGTGAAAGGTACTGTACAGTCAATGTTACATTGGTACATACTGTACTACTGTTGTTATTTTTACCAAATATGGATAAACAAGCTGCTGAGCATCTCCATCTCTATGATTTGTGCAGTACAAGCAGCATATGGTTAGCTTAGCTTAGTTCCTTCTCCCTGGGTGTGGAATAGGGCTGGAAATTAGCTCCCTCCATCTTGACCTATCCTTTGCCACAACTGTTGACCAGGATGTAAACCCCATCTCCTTTCGCTCTCTGACAGCAGAACTTCTCCATGTCATCCTAGCCAGCCTTCCTCTACATGTCTTTTCATGAGGTGTACAAGTAAGTGCTAAGCTTGGGTCCCAGTCTGATTCCATCCGCACAACATGGCCAATCCATCTCCAGACATTTATGATTAATATAAGGGAGCATTAGGGTAAAAATGTAACAGATAAAACGAAAAAAACTGATAGCGGACCATACTGTAGATGTCACAACCCGGAAGAAAAAAACAAATAATACATGCCCATTATAACAAGGCCAACACAAAAACGAACAACCAACTCAACCTGACAGAGTCCAAAGAACAAACAAAAAATGAATCCCGTCGTCATAACACTAACACAACATGGCAGAAGAGGGAGGGTCACAAGAACGAACAACCAAAGAATGCTTGTCATCACAAGCCTAACACAACCTGGCGGAAGGGAGAGTGTTACAGGAATGAGGATGCTCGTCATCACAAGCCTTACTCAACATGGCAGAAGTCAAAGGGTCACAAGAACGGACAAACAATGGATGCTCGTCGTCACAAGCTTAACTCAACCTGGCGGAAGCGAGAGGGTCACAAGAATGGACAAACAATGGATGCTCGTCGTCACAAGCCTAACTCAACCTGGCGGAAGCGAGAGGGTCACAAGAACGGACAAACAATGGATGCTCGTCGTCACAAGCCTAACCCAACCTGGCGGAAGCGAGAGGGTCACAAGAACGGACAAACAATGGATGCTCGTCGTCACAAGCCTAACCCAACCTGGCGGAAGCGAGAGGGTCACAAGAACGGACAAACAATGGATGCTCGTCGTCACAAGCCTAACTCAACCTGGCGGAAGCGAGAGGGTCACAAGAACGAACAAACAATGGATGCTCGTCGTCACAAGCCTAACTCAACCTGGCGGAAGAGAGAGGGTCACAATAACGAACAAACAAAGAATGCCCGTCGTCACAAGCCTAACACAACCTGGCGGAAGAGAGAGGGTCACAATAACGAACAAACAAAGAATGCCCGTCGTCACAAGCCTAACACAACCTGGCGGAAGAGAGAGGGTCACAATAACGAACAAACAAAGAATGCCCGTCGTCACAAGCCTAACACAACCTGGTGGAAGAGAGAGGGTCACAATAACGAACAAACAAAGAATGCCCGTCGTCACAAGCCTAACACAACCTGGCAGAAGAGAGAGGGTCACAATAACGAACAAACAAAGAATGCCCGTCGTCACAAGCCTAACACAACCTGGCGGAAGAGAGAGGGTCACAATAACGAACAAACAAAGAATGCCCGTCGTCACAAGCCTAACACAACCTGGCGGAAGAGAGAGGGTCACAATAACGAACAAACAAAGAATGCCCGTCGTCACAAGCCTAACACAACCTGGCGGAAGAGAGAGGGTCACAATAACGAACAAACAAAGAATGCCCGTCGTCACAAGCCTAACACAACCTGGCGGAAGAGAGAGGGTCACAATAACGAACAAACAAAGAATGCCCGTCGTCACAAGCCTAACACAACCTGGCGGAAGAGAGAGGGTCACAATAACGAACAAACAAAGAATGCCCGTCGTCACAAGCCTAACACAACCTGGCGGAAGAGAGAGGGTCACAATAACGAACAAACAAAGAATGCCGTCGTCACAAGCCTAACACAACCTGGCGGAAGAGAGAGGGTCACAATAACGAACAAACAAAGAATGCCCGTCGTCACAAGCCTAACACAACCTGGCGGAAGAGAGAGGGTCACAATAACGAACAAACAAAGAATGCCTGTCGTCACAAGCCTAACACAACCTGGCGGAAGAGAAGGGTCACAATAACGAACAAACAAAGAATGCCCGTCGTCACAAGCCTAACACAACCTGGCGGAAGAGAGAGGGTCACAATAACGAACAAACGAAGAATGCCCGTCGTCACAAGCCTAACACAACCTGGCGGAAGAGAGAGGGTCACAATAACGAACAAACAAAGAATGCCCGTCGTCACAAGCCTAACACAACCTGGCGGAAGAGAGAGGGTCACAATAACGAACAAACAAAGAATGCCCGTCGTCACAAGCCTAACACAACCTGGCGGAAGAGAGAGGGTCACAATAACGAACAAACAAAGAATGCCCGTCGTCACAAGCCTAACACAACCTGGCGGAAGAGAGAGGGTCACAATAACGAACAAACAAAGAATGCCCGTCGTCACAAGCCTAACACAACCTGGCGGAAGAGAGAGGGTCACAATAACGAACAAACAAAGAATGCCCGTCGTCACAAGCCTAACACAACCTGGCGGAAGAGAGAGGGTCACAATAACGAACAAACAAAGAATGCCCGTCGTCACAAGCCTAACACAACCTGGCGGAAGAGAGAGGGTCACAATAACGAACAAACAAAGAATCCCCGTCGTCACAAGCCTAACACAACCTGGTGGAAGAGAGAGGGTCACAATAACGAACAAACAAAGAATGCCCGTTGTCACAAGCCTAACACAACCTGGCGGAAGAGAGAGGGTCACAATAACGAACAAACAAAGAATGCCCGTCGTCACAAGCCTAACACAACCTGGCGGAAGAGAGAGGGTCACAATAACGAACAAACAAAGAATCCCCGTCGTCACAAGCCTAACACAACCTGGCGGAAGAGAGAGGGTCACAATAACGAACAAACGAAGAATGCCCGTCGTCACAAGCCTAACACAACCTGGCGGAAGAGAGAGCAGAGAACAGCACCAAGAATCGGGACCTCTGGCCGGTTCCAACACCGGAAGTCCGCGAATCTCGGACTTCCCGTCGGTGTTGGAACCGGCCAGAGGTTCCGATTCTGGTTGCTGACCAAAAGGATTGTGGCCTCTGGGGACGAGAATGAACTCAACCTGGTAGTATAATCAGTGATGATTGCTGTCACCTTGAGTAACCCTATAAATAAAGAAATTTAAAATAAATTGTGTTCAACAATAATTACTGCAATTTTTATTCCTTTCAAAAATAATTGATAATCAATGCAAATTTAGGGATATGCAAATGAAAGATATTCACTTAGGCACAATTTTTTTTTTTTTTCAGGGCTCAAGACTAACTTTTAACATACTGGCCAAGTGCCTAGTTACTTGTCAGATTTTACTAGCCAAAATAATTTTTGCTAGGTAAAGGTATTTGTCTCATGAGTGGTGGTGTGCTTCAGTGGTTGGGTGGTCTCCTCCAGTAGACAATTACAATGCTAATTATATCGCTAGCCCAAAATCCCATTCAAGAGCGCGCACGATTATTTGTTAATTTTTCAAACTGTCCAAATTAATCTTTAATTTGGATAGTGTTTAAATTAACGATTAATTTGGACAGTTTCGCACGATATAATTAAAACCCTAATAGCACTACATGCTGGTCCAATTTGAAAATAAAAAATTCCTCGGACTGCCAAATTGGACTCGACCTATGGTCTCGTCCAATTTTGGCAGACCTTGGAATTTTTTTCATCCAATTATTTTCAAATTGGACAGCATGTAGTCCTATTACATATACTAATACAATCATGTATTGTAGATATATTGTACATTGCTTCTTTATCATTACCTTCTCCTTCGGTTTTCTGTTCCCTTTGCATTTTCCCTAAGTAAGTAAGTAAGTAAGTAAGTAGGTAGGTAGGTAGGTAGGTAGGTAAGTAAGTATATTTTATCACATAACGCTAATACATGTAGGAGCTTTACAACTCGTTAAAACATGTATGTGCATCTAGGATACATTTGATTTCTGTTTTGAGTTTTTCAATAGCCAAAATTGCTAGTAGGAAAACAAACCCTGGCTGGTAGCCAAAACTGAATTTTTTACTAGTCTTTGGCTAGTTGGCGACTGTTAGTATCGAGTCCTGATTTTTATCTGACAGGGCTGGTGTGAATGTGTGCATAATAATGAACTGCATTTCATCTGTCTGTTGCAGACTTCTTCAGGGAGTTAGACAAGTTTAAAAGTAATGCCTGTTTTTATAAACCGTAACACGTAATTTTAACACAATTACAAGCCACATATATATTTTTATGTGGTCGGTGTGTTAGTAAACAGACATCTACCTTACTCAGGGGTGTTATTTATTTTAGGGAGCATGGTTTTGTATGCACCTGTTTCTTTAAAGGAGCTACGTCACGGATGGCACATCTTTTCAAGTTCGCCATTCACAATCTGTCTTAATCTTCTCCATCCTCAACCATCCTTGTTCCTGTTTGGTTTCTTATTGCCTCTTTGTTGTTTTTCTACCTTAGTTAACTATTATTTTGAGGCTTTCTTCAATTTGAAGGTGATTTTGCACTTCGCAAAAATGACTTAAAATATTGTGACATAGCTCCTTTAAACACACCCACATGCATCACATCAAATATTTACCTTACTAGTAATACATGACTGGCATGGGTCCTCGCGAAGCTCGGATGGGGATTAATTATTGTTGGGTCTGAGGGGTGATAACCAGGCTTTAGAGATCGACAGGAGTTCGGTAGTCTCCCGACATGTTCATGTATGACTGACTTTCAGCTGAGTTGCGTGACACCGCTTCATGTCAGATAAGTCCTGAATTTCTGACAAATTTGCACAATTAATTTCATGCAAAGAACTTTCAATGAAAACCTTTTCCTCTTCTTGTTAAGGAAACAGTAAAACTGTATTTTATTTGTTCAACGCTGTGAATAAGCTGCGAATATGTTGACTGCGAGGCATATCAAATCAAATTGAAGGTTTTCTCAGATTTCTAATTGCGATGTACATGTAAATAGATGTACAATGTCAACACTGCTAATAAATTGTAGCGTTCTTGATGAAGCCGAGACGATTAAATTCGGAATTTCCGTCGAATGATCTGAAACCACCTCACTTTTGTAGCTATTAAAAATCTGTCTTGTCATTTTTACATTCAGCCGCCTGGCAAATTCTCATCTGATTACTCAGAATATCGGCGAATTATTTTTACGCAAGTCATCAAATAAGCTGTTAACGTCTACGATGAAAACTAAGCCATATGCCAAATTTCTCTCGAAGATGGGGATTACTGCAATAATATATGTTTGGGACGTGAGGGGGATAAGCAGGCTTTAGAGATTGACTGGATTTCATTAGTCTGCCGACATCGAAGTCGAACTGTTACAAGCCATAAATCGAGCCTTTGAAGAAGCTTCTATATACAAGCCATAAACTTTGAGCCTACGCTAGTCCTAATTTAGGTCAGCATACTAACAACAACACAAAGACATCTCTGTGTTAATCTTCAGCCCAGATATGAAGCGGGTCGAAGTGGTCAACTGGTTAGGGTTCCGAGCTCCAAATTAAAAGTTTGATGAAGGAGTGGATGGAGTCCCCGGTTCAAATCCCAAAAGCGTAAACATGAAAAATTAAATAAATAAATATATAAAATAAGTGAATAAAATAATAATACTAAAAAAATAAAAATAATAATAAATAAAAATAAAAATAGAAAAAAAAGGATAAGAAAAAATGAGATTAATTTATAATTTAATGCATAAATTAATATTCATAAATTAAAGTTTACAGCCCATCGAGCGAGCGACTGAAAATTTGCATATCTGTTTCCACAGCTAAACTCGTTTCATTGCATTCACTCATAAAAAGGAAAAAAGAACCCCAGGCGGATTCGAACCCTCACCCCCAGTCCTGAAGATCAGATTTAAGTTAGCGCCTTACACCATTAGTCCACCAGCATGCCGTGTGACATCATTTCTGCCACGTTCCTTCATCACAAAGAAATAATTAAATACCGTAAATCCTCGAATAAGTGCCCCGGGCGCTTATTTCAAATTTCAGGCTTTCTCTTGTCAAGTCCATAATTGAACAAGTTGTATTTTTATAAAATTTTATTTTTGGCAAGAAACCTGTAGTAATTCTGCCTTCTTTTACTTCATACATTCGGTTTGCCAGCATTTATTTTAAGGAGAGGGGTGGGTTTATATTATGATTTGATAGGGGCACTTATTCGAGGGGGGCGCTTATTCGAGGGGAGGCGCTTATTCAAGGATTTACAGTAAATACATGTAAATATGACCGTTAACTCCAGAGGAGATTTGATCCCAAAAATTATAAACAAAATTATAAACCTTGCTTCGCATGAAATTAACGCAAATTAAAAAACAATTTTTTGTGAATGTTAATTTCCGCAACATTAAATTATTTAGTTCTGGATCCTGTACAAAATTGCTTGTCAACAGGTTCTAGTTCTGTTTTTATCATGTTTTTCTTATATTCAGTATCAAAAATAAAATTTGTTCCTGTTGTCACCACAAACTTTGTTTGTTTGTGTTAATCGCGTTAATTTCCTTTATTCCGAAGTACATGTAATTTTACCTCCAATTTACGTTAATTTAAGTTGGGTTAATTTCAAATACCTTAATTAAAGTCTGTGGATGAAACCATGAACAGTTGAGTGAAACTTCAGAGTGAAAACTTTGATGTGCACGCCGGTATTTTCCCGCTTAGTGAATCAACGACAGAAAATTACTGGAGCGTGAAAATAATTTCCAATGCAGAATTTTACACACGCAACCTTTTTCACAGTATTGATTTTATTTTAAACAAACTGGAACAAAAACTTTATTTAAGATGGGTTTGAAATAACTTTTTTCGCACTTTCATAAACCAATTTTTGCCACGACCATTGGACGTTGATTTTGTCAACTAAACAGAAAATGCACTGTTGCATGATTATTGTGTGGTTCCAGAAAATATCCATACCCACCCCAAGGAAGGTCATTGGAAATTCCGAGGGGGAGGGAGGTCTCAAAAGCCAAACTTTTAAAGGAAAGTATGAAGCTAAACTGGAAATTCCTGGGGGGAGGGGGGATTCAAACCAAAAAGCCTTCCGTGGGGGAGGTATGGATATATTCTGGAACCACACATTATTAAACCCATCTCATTCACTAAAAAATTTTCTTATAGCGTTTAAAAACTACATTGTAAACAGCGGCTGGTGTTATTTAATCAATGTCAGTCGAAAGGTAAATCCATTTTTGGAATTAAGCGTTCAATGAAAAATTGAAAGCGATCGTGACTGAAAAGCAAAATGTCTGTTTGGAGATCTTCAATACGGATTATTATAATTTGAAACAAAATACATGTAAGATTTGGCATCTGCTGTTTAGACAATAGATCGTTTTCACCAAAAATAACAAGATCGTTTTGATTGCACCAAAAACGTCAACAAACTCAGAGATTGTAGAGTAGGTGGAAATAAATATATTCCCCAAGTTTTGATTTGGCAGTATTCATTGCAACGAAGTTATTGGGAAAACAATATTCGGAAAATTACAGAACTTAGTATGGGTCCGCCATATTGGTGGACCACTTTGGTCCACCAATATGGCGGCCAAAAAATGTACTGCGAGAATAATAATGATTTTGCTACCGAAGTCATACGTTTTCACTTCTGAATGCTTTAGTTATCATTTTTAACTTATTAGCATATCTGAAAAGTATTTTAAAAGTGCGAAAATATTGGTTTCTGTAACATTTCAGGTCACGTTGAGCCAGGCCGTCTCAAATTTCAAAATGCTTTATCTCCAAAACGAAGCAATTTGCTGGCACAAAAATTTCCCCAGCAACTAACAACACTGATGTATAGAATATACTGAAAGAACAGCTTTGTAGGATCAATAGTTTTGAATTTAGCATTTTGATGAGGTCATGTGAAAACGATCTATACTGTTGTTTTACTTTTTAGAGTTTTGCCATTCTATTCAAATAAAATACATTGTACAAATCTTCAAATCTTTCAGCTTTTGTTTGTGAATATGCGATTAATGCAGGGTTCAATATTACTACTGTTACCATCCCCCCCGGGCTACCCCCAGGACAAAGTCAGCCCTTGTGGCCCGGTGGTGGGGAATTTTGCAAGTTAGTCTTGTCCCGGGGGTAGGGGTGGGGATAGTTGAAGTATCTAGTCACGCAAGGAATTATGGGGCGAAATTGACGAGCGGACTTCTTTGCTGGGAATTCCTTCAATTGTATGCGACTGGTTGGAGGAAAGCAATTTTTCCAAGTTTATAAAACCGCAAGAGAGGAGCGTTAAAAGCCAAAGAAACACTCTCCATGTAGCTTTACAGGGCCAACTGACTTTTGAACCGGCGGTTTTCCACTCTGATTTGATATGGAATGGATGCAGTTCTTTATTTCCTGCATGGAATGTGTATTGGAGACACATATGTCTTGCGAACTGTCTTGCAAGAGTTGACATCTAATGTTATTTTTGTCTGTCATGGTGTCGGGACAAATTTGAGCCCTTTGGAAATCACTCAGACAGATATCCAATAGCAAACCTGTGGGATATCAGAAACAACATTTTGGGAGCCGTCGTGCAGACGGACTATATAGAGGATTTTGTGACACGTCTCAAGGCCACGGATTCAAAAAATGACTTTGAATCCATTTTGGAGACGCACAGTAGCATAAACGAATATCACTGTCTTTTTCTACAATTTCGCTTAAACTGTTGCCATAAGATCGCAAGTCGGAATGTGAATTGATGTGAAATTGCTGTCACCACGGAACATAGCAGCTCGGTTTGCGTAGCTCTAATTATTAACTTCGCAAAAATAGTGCTCGTCGCAACCAACTTCGGCCTTTATTTTCTCGGCTCGTAGCTTGAAAAAGCCCTCATCTCTTGTATTTGTGTTAACCTTTGGGGTTAGAACTTTTTGGTATGTTTAATTTTTGAGCTAAAGTCAGGTCTACCACCTTAAAAAATATATTTTTATTTGTAGGTTAATTGATTTTAATTTCTAATAAGACAAGATTTGGGAAAACATTTTATAACGAAGATTAACGATAAAAGCATGACGTTTCGACGACTCCATGTCATCATTTTCAAATGCAAATTTTGGAAGTTTTACAGGTATTATATATATGACTAAAGTGTGAAAATGTGAATAATACAATGCAGCGAAATTAAGAGTAAATAATACAAGAAAGATTGTTCATAGATTAAAACAAAAAATATTAATTAACAATTATTAATTAATTAATTAATTATTATTTTCTTTTTTTAATGAGTGAATGCAATGAAACAAGTTTAGCTGTGGAAATATATGCAAAGTTTCACTCGCTCGCTTGGTCGATGGGCTGTAAACTTAATTTATGAATATTAATTTATGCATTAAATTATAAATTAATCTCATTTTTTCTTATCCGTTTCCCCCCCCCCCCCCCAGTTTTATTTTTTTAGTATTATTACTTGATTTATTTATTTAATTTTTCGTTTTTACACCTTTGGGATTTGAGCCGGCAACTCCATTCATCAAACTTTTAATTTCGAGCTCACAACCCTAACCACTCGACCACTTCGACTTCCACTTCATTTCTGGGTTGAAAATTAACGTAGAGATGTCTTTGTGTTGTTGTTAGTACGCTGACCTAAATTAGGACTAGCATAGGCTCAAAGTTTATGGCTTGTATAAAGCTTCTTCAAAATATGACTCTTTCGAATGGCTCGATTTATGGCTTGTAAGAGTTCCAAATGGGAGACATAACCTAAGAGAATACTTGACTTCCGAAGAACATTTATTTGAGAATCTTTGAAGCGCTGAACTGATCTTCCGTGTTTGGATCGAGTCCTTTGATCTTCATGCAAGTCACAAACTGCGGACTTCGACTGTAATCACGTAAATTTGTCGAACTATGGTATAAAATTGATGTCACATTGCACCGCATTTGTTTGCGTTCATTGTTTTGCTTAGGACTTTATAAAGGACGCTCTTGAGACTGCAGAATTAAGATACATAAGATTTTCGGCGATCACAAACCACATGTCGGTTTGGAACAGTGGACCGGAGAACCATGGAACCATGGAGCCACGGAACATAGAGAAATGACCAAATACCATCAGTTTAATTTTTCTGTCCAATACTAAAATTCCTAATTTTTTCAGTGTCTTGCACAACATTCATGAGTTGCTCATAAGAGCTTTTGATTTTCTTTTGGGCCACCAGCCTTGACTGCCCGGCGTAATTAATTGATGAAACCAATAATCGATGAAAATAGAATCAATATTAATTAATCGATTAATATTGATAATCGACTAGTAATCGATGATCCTTAATTACATAGATTAATATCAAATTCATCAGAATTTAATCCACAAAGCGCTTTTTATGGTGTCTGTTGAATGTTAACACAACGTGATTTATTGTTATAACCGTTACAAACAACAAAACAGAACACTAAAAAGATGATGAACACGTCGGTCGTCCATCAGTATCACTTCCCTTCTGCTGCAGAATTGTGGAAAACGTTTTTGTCGAGTGTGGCATTACGGGCCGAAGTGAAGAGTATGCCGAAAAATTTCTACTGCCACTGTTAGCAAGTAAAAGTCCTGTGTGAATTTTCTGTGCACAGAAAGGTGTGTTTCAAGGGCGCTTTTGCTCATCAAGAGCGGGGGAATTTCCATGCAATGGGCTATTGCATTAAATATGCGTACCCCCCCCCCCCCCCCCCTATTGAGGAACAGCGGAATTCTTCAGGGTTAGGCTGGCAGAAGGAAGGAATTCTTCAGGGTTAAGCTGGCAGAACAAAGGAATTCTTCAGGGATTAGGCTGGGGGAAGGAAGGAACTATTCTAGGAATTCTTGAGGTGAACTGATTTTTCAAGGAATTCTTGAGGGTGAACTGCTTTTTAAAGGAATTCTTGAGGGGGTGAACTGCTTTTTCTATGAATGCTTGAGGGGTGAACTGCTTTTACTAGGAATTCTTGAGGGGTGAACTTATTCTAGGAATTCTTGAGGGGTCTACCTAATAAAAGACAAGTCCTCAACAGGGGGGGGGGGGGGTACGGATATTTAATGCAATAGCCCAATGGTGCCCTGCTGGTCGAGGTCTGAAGCCCACTTTGCCAGCTGCCAAAATTATCCATGTCCCCGCTAATCCCCAGCCTGGGGGCGGGGGGGGGGGATTTACATTGACGGGTGCATATAAACGCGCACGTGGCTAATTCTTTACAAGCATGAAACGCTTGTGTATAAATGCTGCAATACCCGTGGTCGGTACTGTAGTTGGTAATGCACTCTGTGCACTCTGCACTAATTGCTAGGGTTTATACAAAACGGGCATTACTTGTAAACTTGTCTAACTCCCTGAAGAAGTCTGCATCAGACAGACGAAACGCAAAAAGTACGCTGTTCACGAGACCACGAGTATGTCAATTCGATGTCAGGATAGACTGCAAACATTTTATACAGATATCTAAACAACGGAAATTACCTTTTTCTCTTCGTCGCTTCTTTCCAAGGCTTTCTCTGCTATCTGTGCTTTGATAACGTCGCTTGAACTTGAACCGACCACAAGCCACACCACAGTACAAAGATTCCACGAAGGATGCTTTAGCCGGCGGGGCCTAGGCACGAGAAACGAAGGGCTCTGGAGTCAGAGGAAATTTGAATTTTTTGATTGGCTATTTACAAACACGTTGAACGGAAAAGAAAAATAAGGACGGCGAAAATCCACGAGAGTAAATACAAATTTATTTCGCGGAGGATTTTGAAGAGAGACAGAGGAAGAAAGATTATTACCAAAAGCGGCGTGGAAGATCTACAACTAGGGTGATATGCTCCTAGTACGCTTCACTTGCCAATGGATTACCTTATTATATTTTAAAACTAGTAATACGTGACTCGCATGGGTCCTCGCGAATCCTGTGATGGGATTTATTGTTGGGGTGTGAGGGTGATAACCAGGCTTTAGAGATCGACTGGAGTTCGCTTCAGTCTCCCGACATCTGCCCTTTATACTCTTTATTTGCTGTTGACTCTTGTTTTCGACGAACGATCGACTGATGACTGGACGCGTTGCGTGACATTGCTTAGAATATGACCTGAATTTCCGACTACAGATTTGCATCAATTATAAATTAATTCATGTAAAGAACCTTTCCTTTTCTCGTTAAGAAGGAAACATTTGAAAACATATTTCCTTTTTTCAACGCCGTGAATATAAGCGGCGAATATATTTTTTACTGTGAAGTCTGCGAGGCATATCGAATCGAATTGAAGGTGTTCTCAGATGTCAAATTGCAGCGCAAATGTTAACACAATGTGTGTGTAATAAATTGTAGCGCTCTTTTAGTTTCGGAAATTGATGTACTGTTTTCCACGCTTTTCCGCCGTGGAATGATCTGAAACCACGTCGCTTTTGTAGCTAAAATCTTCTCTTACTCATTTTTGCATTCACCCGCCTGGCAAATTCGCAACATCGCTCGGCGTCTTTGCCAGACGGCGAATTATTTTTAGACTCAAGTCTTCTGAAAACTAAAGCCATATGTTGATCGTACTATGAGAAATTCTTGAGTCGTCGTTCCTGTTGTTGATACCGGAAAAATTAAGCCGGGTTTTTTGGTCCCAGATACCCCGCACTATTATTATTAAACGTCCAACAAAGTCGATCGATACTGTTTTATAGCGCTTAGACTAAGAGTCAGCGACTCGCAAAATATAAGCTTGGTTTATTCCCGGGGGGGGTACTCAAAAAAGTTTTATACGGGGAGGCTCCGCCCAGAGGTCCAACCCCTTACCCTTTCATATACCATTTTTCACAGAAATGGTACCCCTTTCATATACCTTCCATAGAAAATGGTACCCCTTTCATATACCTTCCATATAAATTAATGAAAATGGTACCCCTTTCACATACCTACAGTAGAAGCACTGCATCCCTTTTTCTATACCCTTGTAATGAACTTAATGAACAATATATATCACCAGAAATCATCAAGCAATACCAGTAGAGATGTTAACCAAACAATAATATAATTTACTCATTTACTCGTGAAATCCCTACCCTTTCATATACTTCAACTCGTGAAATCCCTACCCTTTCATATACTTCAACTCGTGAAATCCCTACCCTTTCACATACCTCGAGCCTAAAAAAGGACCCCTTTCGGGCGGAGCCTCCCCGTATAGTCCATTATAGGGAGTACCCCCCCCCCCCCCCCGTGGGTTTATTAAATATTAAACTTGAATTAAGCCGATGGTATCTTAATATTTTTCTTTCCTCTTTGTGGAAATGTTCAGACGGTGTAATTTTATAATGATGACGCTTTGACTCCGATACGACATTGACCTTTCGAGACCTTGCCTGCCGTAGAGCAGCGCTAGCGCGCTTGAAATTCATCGATTTTCCGTAGCCCGATACAGCAACAACATCTCGGCCACAGTAAATTACCTCTAAACATCGGAGTAACTGCTGCAAACAGCGAACTGAAGATTGCTGTATAAAAACATCGCTTGCTAGCTAGCGTCTCTCCCCAGTCCCCACTCTCCGTTTTCACACTCGCTCCAGACCTTTCATTCGAAGACCGCGCGTCGTAACGCAAAAAATACGACTGTTTTGCAGTCTAATCGCTAGCCTGAGATCAGGCTCCTGAAGAAACTTTGCGAGCGAAGCGAGCCGAGTCGCTGCTTTCGTTCTGCAGCGACTCGGCTCGCTTCGCTAGCAAATTTTCTTCAGGAGCCTGATCTCAGGCTATCTAATCGCTTGCCTGTGAACGGTGCAAGTGACAAAAGAAAGCGCGACAAAGATCCGTAATTATAGGAGCCCTCCCTAGGGTTTAAAAATGTCAATTAGACACGTGACCAGACCAGACGAGGGTCTCTCTTCTCTCGCTCCAGGGGGCGGGAAGATGAGAGACCCTGGGAACGAGGTTGAGTGCTGGCATGTCTGCGGCGAAAAAAGCTGTTTCTCCGGAACTACCGTACCGTTTGACTCGAGAGAGGTCTCTTTGGAAAGCATTTTCAAAGCGCTGAACAGAAATAAATATTTATTACATGCGCCTCCGAAGTTTACTTCCAAAAATACCTGAACTAATTTTTCTGCATGAGTGGTAAACACCAAAAGCGTCATGTTTGCTGAGAAGAAAATAATTGACAAGTTTCGATACAGCTTTCTCTCTGATTGGCTAATTTAATTACACCAAAGGAGGTGATAAAAGTGGGCAGCATTCAAAAACCCCAGGAATTAGAGCAAGCGGTCTTTCGACGCTCTCCGCCCCAGACTCTCGCGGCTTCGCCGCTAACGAATTTTGCATCGCGCGCCAACAAGACCGCCAGCTACGCAGGCTAGTCCTCTGACTGAAATGAAGAAATAACCCCTCTTGGGCTTAATTTGTCAGTTGCCAATTTAATACGTCACAGTTGCCATAGAAACAGTGGTAAAATTAGTATCTGGTGCAATGCCCCTTTAAAATATTCACAAAACACGAGAGGAATACTATTGGAAAGGTTTATTATACCCTCTTGATTTAAAAGTTTCTGTAGCGTTGCGGTGTAGACTCAAGTCATATTTGTTTGTTACGAAACTCGGCAATATTTTCATCGAGTTTCGGATTTACGCAAATCCGCGTAAAAATGGCGTGCGCGCGGCGTGTGCTTGTTATCATGTTTTGTCTGTTTTGGGTCGTCACGTCACGCAGTGATCGTCACGTCACGTCACGCAGTGCCTCTCAAAAGCGTTTTTCACGTGTTTTATCTTTCCTCGACATTTTCTCAGTACAATAAAGTGATTCACGAGGAACGAAGGTGAAGATAATTCGCCAAGCCTCAATTGTCTCGAGGACAAATAACTGAGTATGTGTACGTATTTTAGCGACATATAAAGTTGCACAATAAAATTGCCCAATAAAATTGCCCAATAAAATTGCCCAATAAAATTGCCCAAACCCTGAAGCCAGGAATTCATGCTTCCGCTGAAATGAAATGTCTCACGTTTCCGTTGCAGCCCGTTTGCAGCATGTTATAACAAACGTTGCACAACCCCGGTTTAAGGAGTTTCGGTCACATTTTTTTAGCCTGTCGGGACGCAGGACGGAAGTAGGAGACGTCTGCACGCAGGCTCACCACATACAGATGCTCAAAATTGGGTGAGGTTGAAATAAAGGCCCGATCAAACGGTCACAACATTCTCACAACATTTATTGTGACATGTTGTGACCATGCCCGGTCAAACAGCCACAACAACCTCACAACATTTCAAGAAAAGAAACGTTGTCACAACATTGTTGTGAGGGGTGGTCAAACGGTCTCAACATCGGCTCACAACAAATGTTGTGAGAATGTTGTGGCAAATGAGCCTGGGTGGAAGTTGCACACTAAACTTGGTTACAGTTACGTTTGCAGCTCATAATATATTTATGATAGGTAACAATCCCGCAAATTGTATAGCGCGACCTGGCTCCTTTATTTAACTGATATAAATCCTTTTTTTACTATAAATGTAAACAATATTAACTTCAATTAACTTCAACTACAACACATGACATTTCTTTTAAGTGTTATTTATTTAGTGTATCTATATACATTGTATTTTAATGCAATTATATTTTTAGTGTAATTATGTCTAATAATATTCTTGTACATTTTATGCACAACTGAAAAAATTATGAATAGCAATAAAATGTTTTGAATGACCCTATAGCTGGTGGCCTGGTATGTTATTATGAAGGGAGACTGATAAATTCAAGAGAGCAATAATAATTTATTTTTTAAGGGTCTACATTTTTTGCTCATAATTAGCTGCTCTTTTTAGTATTAATTAATAAAAATTAGTTAATTCATTTTACTTACAATATTTCATTTACTTCCACCCTCACATCCTATTTCTTGTTGCTTTAACTTCAAACCAACTTTGTACATCACAGAATTGCCTAGAATAATTTAATTAAGACTTTGACGCCAATCAAGTTAATGTAATTTCAATAGTCCATTTTACAGTTGTGTGCTTAGAATCCAGGCCTTTGAACAGAAGTGAGGCTGGAGGTGACTTTGTTGTGATACAAACCTTCCTTCTTTTCAAATGTAAATTATTCTGTTATATTATGTAAACCAGTTTCTGATCTCTATCATCATATGGTCACCCCCAACCTCGCTTTCATACAGAGGCTTGGTTACATTTCACAGAACTGTAAAATGGTCTATTCAGTTAGCATTAAGTACGATCTTACCATAGGCATACAAAAACCGTAATGAATCTTAATATGAAAACATAACACACAATGTAACAATAACTAAATGAACATATTTACAGAAATACGAAGACTCCTTCATCCAAGGTGAAGAAAAGTGAAAATTCGGAAACAGCCTGTAAACAAAACCGTAACATCAGATTCTGTTATAACTTAGGATGTTTGTTGTAAATGTCAACAATCTGTAGAAACCAAATAACAACTTCTTAAAAATTTGAGTCTTGGTCTTGATGCTCACAGAATTCCTACACAGCTTTGACGAGTCACTGACCATCAGCTACATGTAATGTGAACACCTGAAAGAAAACTGTGGTATTAATGTCGACTAGACAGAAAAAAAAAAGAAAAAAAAAACATATGGCGCATAACATAAACTATTAAAAATAGGCCAGGTTAAGTCTGCCTGGACAAGCCTGAAATAGTAAACTCAGAGTCCTGACTCCTCGTAACCCTTGTCCAGCGGTCGAACGGGCAACAAGGACCTCTGGGGTGAAACGATCTGCCATGACAGGATTCTTGGACTTCCATGACACAAAATCTTGGTGTATGTTCCTTTGAACTTTGGGAGAACTTTCAAAATTATTCTCTCGTGTTTGCATCAGGCTATATAAACAAGCGTGTTTAAAATAGTCTGCATGGTGCCCCCTTCCCGCCGATCGTGCTTCGTGCTCGTGCCCGAATTCCCCTCCTCCCTCCTCTTTCTACGCCATGCAGGCTAGTGCATTAATAGGAATTGATACATGTACTAAGTAATGACTTACAGTATATTTTTGTGACATGATCTTTAGCTGCCTCATAAGTTTCAGACAAAAATTGGTAGCATTTCTGACTAGTGAATGAACTAAACCTAATTCCCAGCAAAGATAACTTCAAAACAAAAATAGAAATGTTGATTAAAATAAATAGGAGATTATATTCCAGTATACAGCTAAATGATAAATCAAATGCAGGATTTTAGCTTGATTGGGAATGTAAGTTAAGGGCTGACAATATTGATCTTACTGTATACAGTAATACCAAAACAAAATCTTGAACAAGCAGCACAGAATAAAAAAGATAGCTATTCTTCCTTCTCGATCACCATCTAATTTACATTTTATTTTATGAAATAAACAAGATACTATGCAATTGCTCTGATTGGCTCAAAACCATTTACCATAACTCTATGGAAACATAGAAAATTGCTTTGTGCTTTTAATTCATAAAAACAATAGAAAACTTTTTCCGTATTTCCAGAGAGTTATGATGGTAACACTTGTGAAAGTTTGCGAGAACTCGAAATTGCTGTGGAAACACTCGCCTGTGACTCATGTTTCCACAGCATAATTCTCATTCTCCCAAACTTCACTTGTGTTACCATAACTCTATGGAAATACGGAAAACGTTTTCTATTTAACGTTCATTGGTATATTAAATACAAAATTTTATCATATATATTATCTTGACAAACTGTAAGGTGAAAATTACCTAATTCAGATATTAACACAACATAATAAATTATTATTAAAATGTCCTGATATTTACATTAAGCTACTAAGCTTAATTGTTTCCATGAGTCACTGTGCACTTGTGCAATATTTTGTCTCCTTAACATCTGACAACCTTAAATTTTCAGCAACAGTAAATTGCATTGTTATGGTTGCCAAAAAAAAAAAAATGAAAAAAATTTGCTGTTAAATTATTTGCTTGTTTTGAATATCTATACCCAGCTATACCAGGATAAAATAATTTGTGTGAAATGAACACCAACATCAAAATATAATCTGTACAACATTTTGTGATACTGCAAAGCCTTGGAACTATAAATAAGAATTAGTGAGTACAATTTTAATATTTTAATTTCCTTGCCATCTAATATTGATTGACAGCTGAAGATATTCCTTACATTCATATTGACACTCAAATTTGAAATGAAATTTTCCATTATTGTTCAAATGACTAATGATGTGTAATTACTGCAGGTGCTAATATTATAATATTGTCCTCTAATGAAAAAGTTCCAAGTTTTCATGAAAATTTCATGACTAATACAAGTAAGGTTGCTGACAACATTTATGGCTAAAACAGAAAATGGGAGCTCCCAGATCAACCAATTTTATATGTTTATATGATGAATATTTGGGCAAACGTCTAATAAATAGTACCCTACAGACCATGTTTAGGACAGGGCATTTTAAGTCCACGGCATTTCTGGGGTCCCAGACACCAGGTTTGCCACAAAACTGTGCGTATTAGCCTGCGAATACAGCCGACTTCCAGTGTGTATGGGCCAGAGAATCATTTTACAGTCGAACCTTCATTAACAGCCACGTACAATAGCTTCTCTATAATGGCCACGTCTCTACAATAGCCAGGACTGTTCTTCATCCCAACCATGCGCCGATCCATACACTTTACTCTTAATCTTATTGACCCCCTCCCTCAACTACAACGGCCAGTTAATTCTACCATTCTAGGTATAGCCTCATCCGCCGACTGCTTTATGGCTTAGATTAATATTCATTTGGTGATGTCAACTCATTTGGTGAGGGCTTATGCATTGCATGGGGCGACAAAGACATATAGATGATGACGATGATGTCAACTGTCTGGGGTAGGGGGGGGACATGCGTAGCAGGTATGGATCATGTGAGCACAACATAATAAATGGCACATAAATTTTCTTGTACAGTCAAAGCTCTTGTTGCGACCGCTCTCGTAAAGCGACCAAGTTCTAGTTACGACCACCATTGTGAAACCCTGTTTGACTGAATTGTCACTCAAACTCTGTAATTAAAAGCTCTCGTAAGCGACCAGCTCTAGTTACAACCACTTTTTCGAATTCCCGAGGTGGTCGCTTACGAGAGCTTCGACTGTTCTTGAAGAAGAGCAAAATTTAACCACCCACGCCATCTACTCCCATTCCTCACCACACCTCCTCCCGCCCCCCCAGTATATTAAAGAAACAACGGCAACAAAACAAAAACACTATCACACCTGTGCTTCATCTGATGTCCTTGAGGCTGTTTCACCATTTTGATCATAAGGCGGTGGTGATGAAGATTCCACGTCCAAATTACTGTCTAGTGTTAATGAATCGTATTCAGGAGGCGGTCTTGGAGGATAAGAAAAGCCACTACTTCCATTTAATGTCGGCCTGCTGTATACAGCGCGAACGTACGTTTCGCCACCCGAAGGTGAAAACGAATTAACACCATGGTCAAGATGAGTCGGAGCAGAATATACACCTCTGGATAATCTTCGTCTCCTGTTTCGCTTATAACAACGGTACGAACCGTACCCAACCACAGCAAGAAAGATCAAAGAACCAACAGCCGCACCTACATAAATAACGATGTTTCGATCGAAATTAAAGCTGACATGAAGGTCGCCTGAACTGTCAGGCACAACTGGTCGCGGAGCAGGTTTGCATTGGCCCGATTCACATTCTTCCTCTTCTAAACAATCTATGTCAATGCTACAGAAGTCAGGAACATCAATGTCTGGGTCCTCACAGCGATTACGGAAGCAAATGTTTCCGCCATTGCAAGTATCGTCCGACATGCAGCCGCCTTCGCATTTCCACCATTGCTTGCAAGTACCAGAGCAACAAATAATGGTTGACGAGTTTTGAGGACATTGAAAGTCTTCAGTGCAAGCAAGCACGAATAATTGAACATTAACAAGACTCTGAAGAACTGCGTAGAACGTTAAAAGATGAAAAATAATTCTGCAACACATATCGAACAAAACATGCACGGATTTCTTTAAATATAAACCGGAAAATCCTGGCTGGCCGTGAGAGATCTGGAACGAGTAATCTCTTGCCTAGTTCCTAGGCCTCTATATTTCGCCGCGGTCAATCCGTTTCGGGTCACGTGGTCCGAGTAGTAATCTCTACCCTCGAACCCAATCCTTCTCTTCGGAAACCCTTGGGAAGGGCTGGGGAACTCCAATTCAGCAAATTTTTGCCAGGAACATAAGGAATCTATGGAAAAGTTTTAAATTGCCAAACTCGAAGACTTTAGAGATAAAATATACGTACATTGATTATATAGGATATAGGGAAGCACTGACTTACCAATAAAACGCACCGGGCGCGGAGACGGCTAAAAAGTTTCGCGGTAGAGCGCGAACTAGTCTGTTCACAGACGTAGCGCGATAGGACTAGACACAAATATCCGGATATTTTTTGAGATATTTAGAAGTTTCTCGGATATTCAGAAGAATTTAAGATATTTAGAAAAAAAAATTGATATTTTGGGTGATGCTTAGAATTTTATTTTTCTTTGTTTCCTTGACACTGGAAGCTGTTTTACTCAATTCAGTGCCAACAGTAATCCGATTCAGTGGTTTTCCTCTTGAACGGACAAGTGAACTGAGTAAGCATTGCTTATGTTTTGCTTTCAATATCATTATCCACATGTAGCCACAATTGCTGTACACGTAGAGACTGTGTACGGGTTGTACATTGTGACAAAAAATGAAACTTTTGTTTTTATTGAGTCGTAATTGTGATACTTATAAGAAAAATAACAAGATATTTAGAAAATTTCGAGATATTTAGAAATTTTTTGGGATATTTAGAAAAAATTTCGAGATATTTAGAACATTTTTGGGGAATTTCCGGACTGAGATATTTAGGCGATTTTACGTGATATTTGTGTCTAGGCCTAGCTGTGGACGGCTAAGCGCGAACTCGTCGCTCTCCCGCCGCGCCGTGCGAGAGGGACACGCGTTTCGCATTTCGCGCTCTACTGCGCATGTATGCAAAAATCTCGCGCGCATATCCGGCTCTCGTAGGTAGCTTTAATCTTGGTAATAAACATGGTGAATGGCATTGCTAGAAACAAGTGCGTGGTCAACGAGAAATCAGAACTTTCAGGTAATACACTCGAATTTGCTATTAAATCGCCAGTTGCATATGGTCAGAGAAAAATATAGGTTTTGGTGCTTCTCTTGTGAGGCCAGAGAGGTTCCTAACCACCACACAAATAGGACAGGAAAATATAAAAAAAAAAAACGAAATAGGCAGTTTTGCGTCGTTTGCGGCTTGGCGTTTTCGAGGGTATTGGAGCGTTTTAATTAGTGTGGACGGGGAAAACGCTGCGAAAATGATAGTGTGGAGAAGGAGGTTTTGATACCGGTTTTCGGTAAAAATGCAGCGTTTCGGAAAACGCATAATTAGGCCGCATAGAAAAACCGCATGTCTTATCGTTTCGCGCGCGTGAAATCTGGGGTTAGAGAGAAGTCAAATTTTCTGCGTGTTTCATGGCAGTATAATACATGGCTTTGGCTTCTTTATTTGCTAAATAAAAGTACGTAATAAAAATCGTTAAGAGTTCTTTTCATTATAGTCATTATACATTCAGGATTAAATTAACAATGGACACTCAAGATCATACAACTGAAAGGCTTTTCTTTTTAAAGTATTTATAGTCTTATTTGCAGCATTAATATACAGGTTTTCTTCAATAAAGGAACTTAAATTAATACAGACAATACTGTAGACATTGTAGGTCAAATATAAGCGAACTTACTGAATAGCAACTCATTAAAAATGTTTCCAAAATAATCTTTTAAATTTGGATCGGCCGTATTATCAACATTTCATTTATCCAATTTAACCGATTAACTTGAAAGATTACTGTCTTATAGCCGATCTTTCTTCGACATCTTCGCAAAAAATCCATTACAAATTAAATAAACTAAAATACTATGTTTTCAACATCACTCATACAAAATATTTTAGAAAGGTTCGTAACCGATTTTTTAAATTAAACTTAGCAACTTTTATTTTATAATTTTATGGTAAGCTAAACGGAATTATTCATTCTAATTCTGTTGGCATGTCGGAGATAAATTATTTCCAATTTCTTTTCGATTATTTTTTGGGGCAGCTGATGACCTAAGCAACGAGAACTTGATATAACCTGACTTACAGGCATTAAGCCATCTCTTCGATCGATCTCCGCCAAAGCTACTTAAAGGATCTTTCCCGGGGCCAAGTGAGATAACAGTGCTTCTTGTCGATGTCTAGACCAAAATTCATTATAATTAAAACCATCGGAGTCCGTGATGGAAATATTAAAAACTTTGGAACGATTACAAAAGTTCTATCTTGGTTCAACGCTTTACGGCGTGTTTCCACTTCAAATTCTAACCACAAGTTTTAATTTTGTACTTGCCAGCTTTTCACCTACTCGGTGGTTGCCGAAGAATTGATTAAAAAGCTCGGCATTTTAACTCTTGTTCACCAACGTTGGTTGGGTGGTTTTTCAATTGCATTCAGTTTATGACCGCAGGCAAAAAAGCTGCGTTATTAACCAACAATGCGAGTTTTAATCAACAAACGTGCTAAATTGCACGGAAATCGTCGCATGTTCCGACCTGTACATGCCAGAAAACGCTCGATTTTGTCTGTTTACTGCTTCACTTCGATGCTAACTGCGTTTTCCCGTTGAAGGCATCAAATCAAGTGAGTTTTCACTTCTGTTTGACGGCGCAATAATTATTTTTCACAAGCCAAGTAAACACAGCTGTTTTCGTCTTTTCTAAGCCTTATCCGTGTCGCCTTCGTCTTCCTCGCGAATGGGAGGCAAAGCAGGTCCGCCAAGCACGGCGGAAATAAGAGCTTCCTCGTCTTTATCCAAAGTCATTGTATTTTTTTCAGCGGCAGTCGAGGAAACTTGACTTTCAACATTCAATAGCGGAAAAGACGCGCCATTTGTTGCTGCGTCCTCGTCCTCCGCGCAGCTTTGACGAACTTTCTTTAATTTGCCTTTGGCCACTCGTGTTTTCATTGAATTTCTTTCGCTCTTCATCTGACTCAAACAACAGCAGAAAAGACAAGAGAACATGAGCACACTTATGATGGTCACAATCGCCAGGAGCGCGGGGTTGAGCGGCAAGTCAGGTCTTTCATCCTTAGTGACAGCGCAAGTTCTGTTACGACATTTCGCGTTTTCCAAACAATCGTAATCTACTCTGCAAGGCAATATCGATGTATTGGAACAAGACGAAGATGGCGGTAGACACTCGCAGAATCCATCGACGCAGTTTTGATTGCTCAAGCTGTCGCAGTCCGCTTGTTTCCGACACTCGATTTTGCAGACTTTTGAGCCATCGACGCAAGTGCCACCGCAACACGTCTCTGCGGAGTTAGAGCATTCGCGGTCTTCAGAACACGTCGACCGAGAGTCCAAACTAACTCCGCATAAAATCAGCGTCAAGAAGAAGTATGTGACTTCAATGGCCTTCATCATGTTGGGAGATAAACCTTACGTCGTGCCCCCATCGATGTTCGTGAAGTTATTCGTTTTAGTAAACACACACGCGCTCTGCTCATTTACACACAAGCTCGACAAGTGGTAACAAAGCGGAGTGCACGTCTCGCAGGTGTTAATAACAGGATATAATAGATATGCAAATAATAATATGCTTATCAATCAGCACTGCGCTACTGTGTTTTGTTGTTTCAAAATGAGTTTCGGAAGCGACTTGTCACCTTGGGTAATAACTGCTAATGGTAGATCTTCTCCAATCTCAGTGTGGTTGAACATGCAGTCCTCCGGGGGTTCGTCGTACTTTGAATCGATTAAAAACACATTCGCTTTCGAGAGTCGATTAAAAGCAGATTCATTGAAGCGTTCATTCTTTTAAAAAGCCATAATACGCCGTCAACTTGTCAAGTGTTTAATTTTTGTGGGTTTCAACGAGCCCGCACGCATGCCACGCGCCGAGGAAGTCACGCACTTTTTTTCGAGCACGCACTTTTTGTCAATTTCTGTGTATACTCTAGCAAAGCGCTTGTTTCGCTTTATTTGAAACAGTTGTTTTGTTTTTTATTGCCCAAACAAACCCACATTCCCGCCTTCTTGTTTTCCGCTTGGTAAAGAAACAATATTGAACAAAGATAAACCCTTGGGGCGACTTTTAATTTAAATCCATTATTAGCCGATCGATGGAAAGTGGTTGGACTGTTATGTTGACCCAGAAATGACAGCTATCTTATTTTTTGTGACCTTGTAGCTTTCATTTTATCATTCGTCTCCACCTCCAGTTTACGCTAATGGAACATTACAATAACAAAATTAAAATGAAATACGATGTTCTATAATTTCAAATCTAAACGAGAATACCTTTTAGAGTAGCAAAGCTTTTAGTCAGAATCTTGAAGAGTTCTTCTATTCTGAAAAGCAGGCATCACGAACATATATGTATGTTTTGAGAGGACGTGTTTTTTCAATTAGGTCACTTAAATTTGTTTTGGCCGGAAAACAATACATTCTTTATACAACAATGTATATAATTTTTCAAAGTATCCTTTATTAATATTTCAATCGCTATAAATAGTTTGTTGAGTTGCTACGTCAACATGACATTTTGCCAGTTTCACCTGAAACCACATGAATTCGAAGGAAAACCCACCCTGGCCTCCAATTTTACGACCAAGCCATCCGCATGAGTCGAACGGAGAGACCGATTGTTGCATACTAGACTCGCTGTCTATATGAAGCATTAATTTTCGCCTATTCAGCAATAAATATACAAAAAGAATACGCACCATGGCACGCGACAAAAATGGTTTTCAGTCTCTTAGCAGAGGCTGAGACCACGAATTATGTTTTTCAGTTCTCTTTTAATTTTGTTTATTTTCTTTATTATTTCACCGGACTGGCCGTAGGGTGACTCGCCTGAGTAACAATCATAATTAGTTTTCACATAGCAGCTGGTCTGTTATGTTTATACCAATTTTGGTCATAACTGAGGGTAAAACTGAACCTTTGTTTTTCGCTGATCTTAACCACAAACCGACCGTGAAAAATATGTTTTCCGCCACTAAACCGCCAAAGTAACAAAATTGCAATATTCAGTATTTTTCATTAAAACAGCGAACAATTTATCATACCGAATTTTTTTATCATTGCGAAGATTTGAAAAAATCTGCTGCAAACTTGTCGAAATATTATATAAGAGCCCAAATTTCCCAATGTATGTCAGGAGGCAAGCGTTGCCCCTCCCCCACCCCTTCCGGCATACATTTCTTTGTTGGGGGGAGGGGGGTACCGCATATTTTTTGTGCGCTTCTCAGTCGCCCCCAAATTTTACGCGTTGGTCTACGAGTTTCGATCTATAAAGTTGGGGTTTTTCGGTTGCTGTTTTATGAAACCCGTATGAAAGCAATGGAAATTGCAATTTTGCGTGACATCTGTAAAAAGGTATGATCAATTCTGCCGGCGGAATTTCGAGCAGAATGAGCGATTTTTTACGCGAGCATTCTGCCGCAAGAATAACGCATTTTCAAGCAGAATTTGAGCAGAATACCGGAAAATCAGTAAACACTAATGATATGCAAAACAGTCGTTATTTTTCTGCTCAATTCGCGCGCTGCTCGAGCTCGCAAAGGCGCGAAGCGCCATAAGCGTGATCCTCGCGCGCGAAGCGCCCGAGCCTCACAGGCCCGTAGGCATTTTTCAGCGTCTCTCCCCAGTCCCACTCTCCGTTTTCACACTCGCTCCACACCTTTCATTCGAAGACCGCGCGTCGTACGCAAAAAATACGACTGTTTTGCAGTCTAGCAAAACAAAGCATTAGCTTATAAAACACGCTCACATGATTCCTTTTAATAGTTACTACACTAGTTCCATTGTTTTCTTTTGTTTAGTTTTGACTATTTAGCACTATAAACTGTTAGATGTTGTTTCATGGTAAAATCACTCTAATATAAAAGTCATTGTTTCAACTAATATGAGTGATATTGCACACAGTAAGACAAATTACAACAGATTTCACTACAATTTTGCTAAACAAAACTAATATCTACAATTTATTACAATTTTGGTATGCATAATGAATATCTAATTAGTCAGTTGTACCCCCGGGGCATATTTTTACGACGACAATCGTGCAACCATACCCTGTTTAGGACAGGTTCAGACCCTGTTTAGGACAGACTCGCATAAAATTATATACCCTGTTCAGGGCAGAGAGGCCAAAAACCATACCCTGTCCAGCGGCACGTCCCCGTATAGGCCATGTAAGGGGTAGCCCCCCGAGCTGAATAAGCGATTGCCGGTAGGCAGAATAAGCGATTTTACGAGCAGAATTTATCCAAGCCTACTATTGAGCCACACAAAAACTCGTCAAATCAGACGTTTTCTGTCAGACCTCCGTTGAAGCCGTTTGAACTTCGTCATAGGTTGGCGGAGGTGCTTCAGGCCGACTGTGCACCTCGGCATATGACGGAGGTGCACCTTGCGTGACGGCATCAGGGATTTGTGGTCGATCTAACAATTCAACATATTCGGGAGATGAATTCGTAGAAGCCACTGTTGCGTTTGTGTTTACGTTGTCCGCATTTCTTCGACTCTTGAACCTACGAATAAGTGATATGGTGGCCGCAATCGCTGTAATAGTCGCAAAAACCATGATAAATCCAGTGGCTTCCTTCGTATAAAACCAAACTTTTGTCTTGGAGACACAATGATTTTTATCACAAACATCTCCGTCAAGACATTGGATTTCGTCGTTGCATTCTGAAGAACAGAGGTATCGACTAATGTCGCACATTTCTGGAGCAGAACAATCTGTGCGATAGACGCAAAAACCATCACAGGTTTTTCGGTTGATGCAAATGCCAGTTTCCCACGCCGTGAATTTACAGCAGCGACCAGTGTAACAGTCGTTGTCAATATGACAGGCTGCAGTTAAAGATATGTTCAGAAAACTGCACAGAATCGGTAAAAATACGCCGACAATTCCTTTCATGAACGCAGCCATCTTGTTTACACAAAAAGTCACGGAAGGCAACCTCGTTCCCAGTGTCTACTCCGCTTTCAAGATGGAGTAGACCCTGGGAACGAGGTTGCACGGAAGGCTGCGGAGATGACTGGGCAGATTGGGATCTGGATTGTACGGTGGGGCTGGGGGTGGGGTGGGGGAGAGCTTGCGTGACAAGCCAAATCATGTTTTTCGCGACCTTCCCGTCGCGCGTGACTCGCGCTCCACGCTCGCCTCGCGCTCGCCTAAAAAACGCAAAAAAATAACGCCTGTTCTGCAGGCTAGTTGATTGCAGATCACAAACTTACACATTACTGTCATAAAGCCACAAGTACATTCAAGTAAATCAGGTTTTAATTTCAAGTCTAATAAATTAAAAAAAATTGTGTACTGTGTATTCATATAGTTATATTAGGTAGAGATTTATAGTTTTTATTCTAATTCTGATGAATTTACAATGTTCAAATACAGTTTTTATCTCCTCTTTTTATCTTATCTCATTATCTAATAAAATGACTGATGTTTTTAAAGTGCAAGACTGAGCTTTCCGTAGAAACTAATTATCTATATATCTCTTCCAGAGTTGTTACATGCAGAAAAAGTCCATTGTAAGTGGTGAGTTCTTTATACTTCAAAATCACACAGTTTGCTGCAGATGTCAGTCTATATAATTATACAACCTGTCGCTAATTAACCTCTACATGACAGTGGCCAACTCGAAAGCGAAAGCTACTTTGGTCACTGTGCACATATTCTGTAACAATTTTGATTTTATCTTCTTTTTCTTTATGTATTTTGATTGTACTGTATTTCTGTATTTTCTCTTTTTGACAAACAGTGTATAATAATAAAAACTGAAACTGAAACTGAAACTATAGCTGTAATTACTACTTCATACAAAACGCACGAGTAGCCATCCAATTGAAGTAACCATAACATTATAAATATTTATCTTGAAATAAACATTGACAATTTTTTAATAGAAAACTAACACCACATCCAGGTATCCTATATCCAGAGAGAGGGGGAAATTAATTACACCACGGCCATTGACGCAGATGCTCAACATACATTGAAATGTAGACACTGCATGAATAAATAGTCACATGGCCTTTAATCCTCTTCCGCTGACCAACTATGAAAAATCTTACTAACACCGTTAGTGTATCAGTGATTATTGGTGAATATTTACTGTGGATTCATCTCAGTAAACATTATTCCCAGATGCAACCACCTCGACATCTGTGACTAAACATTAAATGTAAGTCCACCTTGCTGTTACATGGTAACATTAAAAAATCACTGGCACTCCAGTAGGCGCTCCATCCTGCCCCGCCCGGCTTAGGGAAGTGTTTGATGTACGTATGGATCAAATTCTTCCATTCCCCATCAGTCATGAAAGAAATAACACGCTTTTGCCAAAAAAAAAAAATGACTTGATTTTTACAGTCAATTTTTAAAACTGCCAACTGTCCAAGGGTTTGCCTTGGGAGGGGGGGGGGGGGGGGGGAGATGTTCACTTTTGTTCACATTCTTGTTTCCATTAATTCTGAGGCAGAATCTCATGAGAAGCCCTCATAATTTCTTCATAGGTTGGCGGGGGTAGTTCAGGCTGACGATTGACCTCAACATATGAGGGAGGTCCGTCTTCTGCAATGGCATCGGGGATTTGATCGTTTGATTCTTCATCTTGTTGGGGGGGCCACACAGCTGGTAAACTTGAGCTCCTCGTCATTTCAAACCCCGGGCTTCCATGCGTTCTAGCATCTCCATTTTGTTGTGCATGTGTTCCCCTAGAAGTTATATTGGTAGAAGAAGAAGAACGTATATTCCTAGATGCTGTATTGGCGTTGGCATTTGCACCCTGTAATCCCCGTCGACGGCGGTGATGCGAGCAACAACAGATGAGTAAGATGACGGCTACAGTAACTCCAATTACGACGACTATTGTATTAACATTAAACGACGAATCATTGGAATCTTCGTCCGATTCACAACGCCCGTAATTACATATATATTCGTCATGGCACTGGGAAGTATCGATGCATTCTACAGTACAGAGATTTCGATAAGTGTCGCATATTTCTGGAGCAGAACAGTCGTCGAGTTGGCGACAGAAACCAAAGCAAGTTCTTCGGTTGACGCATAAGCCAATTCCCACTGAATCTTCGTATCTCTTACAACAACAAGCTTCGCCGTAACAATCGTTGTCATAATAACACGCCGAAGTCAAGTACACGTTCAGAAAACTGCAAAGAATCGGCAAAAATACAGCAATGCCATCCATAATTTGTTGTTTTCCCACAACGGGAGGCACTACATCACGGATCGGGGATGAGAAAGCGAGTCTAAAAATATAACTGGTCAGCGGGCGGAAGCATTCAATGCTTGATGTAGAGACCAATCAATTGTGTCTGAACCCGTTCTTTGTGTTTCAACCGAGTTGTCAGACCCGAAATCGCCAAAATACTGCGCCACATAAAATAACAAGCAATTCTATATAATCATGTGAGTGTATGACTTACTCTGACTGTTATATTAAACAAAGGAATCGTCGAGAAAAAAAGATGTATTTTACTTTATAACGCGACTCTAAGGCGGTGCTCGGATGCTCACCTAAATATCGTCATGCACAGTCAACATGTTTCAATATTGGTATTATGCAAATAAAAATATAGGACATACAAGTTATATGGTAATTAATTAATGTCAATCAATCAAACAATCAATCAATCAATCAATCAATCAGATTTTGGCCAAAAACTTTATTAATGTGTCAGTAAATGTTTTAGCTGAGGGAAAGCCCTCTACTAATAGGGGACACCTACCTAAAATTATGTATGCAATGTTGTTGCTGGCTGAAAAAATCAAGAAAGAAAGCCTGAAGAAAGCCTCCTATCACGAGGATCTTGTTGCTACTTTTTTGGTTAAAACTGACAACCGGCTGAAACTAAGTAACTTCGCTCACACATGAAATGCTCTTAGAAAATCAAGAGGAAGGTATCCAGTAAATTTTCGAAGGGACAGCGACAGCGACAGCGACAGCAAACCGCAATTAGTTTTTAGTGATTTTCCCAAGACAAAAAGATAGAAAAACGCTGTCATATAAATGTCAGGCTCCTCCTCGTCTTCACTCTTATGAAAACACCGAGGGAGGTAAAACCACAGCAACTGAACCGATGAATTGTGCCGGATCTGTTGTAGACCTGGATCAGTAAATTGTACTCGAGAAAATAAACATTGAACGGCAAACTGATCCTTACGGCTGAGAAAAAAGAACGAAAACAAGAAGAAGAAAATTTAAAAATGAAATATATATTGCCCGATATTTCGGTTTGAAACACAAACCTTCTACAGCCCTTCTTCTTGTTTTCGTTCTTTTTTCTCAGCCGTAAGGATCAGTTTGCCGTTCAATGTTTATTCACTCTTATGTCCAGCCAAGGTCCGCGCAGATTTTAGAGTGGAGGAGGGGGGCTAATGCGTAAGTGTGAGCCAATTAGGGGGGTCAGGGGGTATTCTCCCCCGGGAAAATTTTGAATTTTGAAATTCAAAATGCATCTAAAATTAACAAGCGTGGTGCATATTACATACTTTAAGCGTTTAAAAAGCGATGTCCAGAATCACAATTTATTATGCCCGCTTGGTCAACAACTCCACTGAACAACAAATGACTTGAAATTCTCTGTATCCAGTCATCCTTCCTTCCGTAACATGAATACAATATTCCAAAATGTTTATCTTTCAAACTCTTTCAAAGTCTGTATGGTCATAGTTCCAAACTTTGTCGGAGAATGAACACAAACTTTTTTGGTATTATTGTGATGATCTTGTGTGTTGATAATAAAAATAATAATGGAATGGAATAAAAGATGATTTAAAAAATACTTTAATTTTTTTTCAAGGCCCCCCCCCCCCCCCCCCCCCTCATCAGACCAAATATTTTTGGAAGCCCCCCTTCTTATTGTAATTTTTTTCAAGGCCCCCCCTAATTTTTCTCCGGCCCCCCCTGACCTATAATTAATGAACGGTCCCTTAGGGAGAAGATTACCTTGCAATTAACAAATAAAAACTCTATGTTAATCTAAAGCCACTGTTCCCTGTTCGATTCCCAAGACTATTCCCCCCAATCACGAGAGTGACAATAGAACAATTCGACTTCAAAAATCAGTTATAAAAATTACGTACCATTTTGGGAAAATCTCTTGTGGTTTTTCTCTTTTGAATGACTCTCTGTGTGGACGTAACACGAAGAGTTTAACACCTGAAATGTATCCAAAATATCTTCCAATTCTACTCTGTTTCCATCGAAGTGTCCAAAGCAATACTGTTCTTCAACGGAAAAGCCAGCGAGCTTTTCTTTTAAAAAATCGATCTCTAAATCTCTCAACGAAGGCTTCGAATCCCTTTCTTCCATGGCAAATTTACCCGTAAAACAAACAAAAAGCCCGCCAAATATTGACAGCCGGAAGGGACAATGCATATTTCCGTCACGCAAGCCTTGAAGACCGAAAATATTTTTCTCGACAATTCCTTTGTTTAATATAACAGTCAGAGTAAGTCATACACTCACATGATTATATAGAATTGCTTGTTATTTTATGTGGCGCAGTATTTTGGCGATTTCGGGTCTGACAACTCGGGACGGGTTCAGACACAATTGATTGGTCTCTACATCAAGCATTGAATGCTTCCGCCCGCTGACCAGTTATATTTTTAGACTCGCTTTCTCATCCCCGATCGTCGCCCGTGATGTAGTGCCTCCGTTTAATTCAAATTTCCATTTTGCGCGGTTGCTTGTCCGTTCTTTTGTTTCGTTTGGAAATTTTGGATTGGAATAGAAATCAAGAATATTGGACTTGGAATTGTTGCTGACAGAGAGCACGTTTCAATGTGGTGATGGTGTCAATATATGAAATCAACGATTTGTCTGAGTATTATTTGACGAAAGACACTCAATATCATAGATCATTTCGATACATAATATAATATACTTTTCGATGGAGCAGTAATCAAAGATAACAACAGCAGCCAACAAGAGTAGAATAATTAGGTGTGCAAATAACCAATCAAAAGCGACAATTTTGTTATTAATCAGGTCCCAGATCACACTCCCTCGTCCTCAGTCTGTCGGCTCTTTAAATGAGAACATTGTTAGACGCGGAGGGGAAGGTAGACTACGAGCAGTCAGGGATAGTCGAGTGGGAGAACACGCGAGCGCGCGCGAAAATCACTTCGATCGGGATTCGAGCCCGTCGCGTCTCCTCGTGGGAGGTGATTCTCGCTCGCTCGCGTGCACTCGACTATCCCTGAGAAAAATGAGGGACTGCTCGTAGGCTAAGGGGAAGGGGGATTAGTGATACTGGTTAATAAAGTTTCAAGCTAGTCTATGCACATATGACTGCGGAGTGCGTTTCCTCCCTCAATTCACACGCTCTGAGTTTTGTTGTTCGATGTTGTGCTAATTTACACAAAGTTTATGTCTTCCCGTGACACCTCCTTGAAAGGAAGCATCATGTTTCCGCGTGCGGACTTTGAATGGGTTGATGTTCATATCAATTTGGATCTTTCGCCTCAGAAACAGTCGAGTTCAAGTTTACGTACATGTCCTGAATTTCTGTTCAAAGAAGCTCCTCGTGTTGTTTTGGTTTGTATTTGCAGCTAGACCAGCTACAATCTGCTGCATAGCTTCCTCGCGTGGACGCTGTAAACGACGACATCCACACAAAACTGCAAATACAACGATTTGCACAAGACCGATCACTAAACTAACCTCAGAGCTCACCATATCGAGCTATCCTCTCAAGTAGTATCTAAATTCTATAACACAGTTCGCGTTGATTAAGCAATTCAGATTTGAGCACAAACTCCAAAATTCGTCGCATGCATCTAAATAATTTGTTGTTGGGGCGAGAAGATGGCTCAGTCTTCAGGGTCATCAACAGCTGTGTAGTACTGTGGGTTGGATGGTTGGTTTGGACAATCTTCGCCGAATCTATCGCCCCATGAGGTGTTTAAGGAGATCAATTAGTACTTCTTAAAGTAAAGAAGTCGTCACCAAAGTAGAGTTTGCTTGGCGTCGCTCGAGCACCCATCCGGAAAATTAGTGTTTGTATTGGACTACTTGACTTTACGGAAACGCGAGCTGTACATGTGCACTTGTCTTGTTTCTTGGTTTTCCCGCTATAGCGACGTTTCAAGTTCATGAACGAGCAGTGCTTGACGAGCCTATGGGAAGTTTTTTTCTTTGCACCTACATACATGTGGGGTGAAGAATATTTTTCTCAGTTGTACAGAATGAGTGATAGACCAGTTCAGGAGCATATGATATGCTCCTGACCAGTTGCAGTTTGCATGTCAGTACTGTCATTAAAATAATAGATATCTGGAAACGTTAGGTTACTCATTCATAGCCGAATATATTATAGAGCGGCTTTCAATTGAGTGTCGAAAGTGATCTTTTGCTTTGGTTTGGCTTTACTACGCTCTGTGATTGGTTTGAAAAACTCGCACCACTTTCTTACTGTATTTGCTTCGAGTTCTGATTGGTTCCTTGTGTTGTTTTATTGTGTGTTGTTGGTTGGCCAGAGTGATTACTTTGGTTTTGGTTTTACTACACTCTCGCGCATTTTCAAACATTACATGGCAATGATCAATCACTGAGAGATGTCAAACAGTTGAGGACTGATAGCCGAGCAAGTCAAGCAAGTTCTGACTTGAATAATTTATAAAACGGTTTTCACCACTACAACGGAATATCCTGATCTTTCCACCCAGTCGAGTTCGCGTGATCGCGTGACGGGAAAGATTGCGTTATCGCGCGCCGAGTCAACACAGCTGTGCACACACCACAGAGGCTAAAATCACGCGATTATTGTTTCACTGTAAACTGAATAAATAATACCGGTCGACGCAATTGCTTGTTCAAAACTTCTAAAGCAAAACCAAAACCTGGCATTCTGTAGTCTGACAGATTACATCAATATACATTCCGTTAACACTTGTAACATAAATGTACAACGGGTAGATAAATATCTGCGATAAAAACAAGTTCTGTTGATCTATAAATATCTACACAAAGCGTTCTTGCCGTGTCACGGCTAAATGCTCAGTCGAAGCCCTGAGTGCTTCCTCGTAACTGGGTGGCGGTAAGTCCGGTAATTGTGTATCCCCAGAGGCTGCCAAACAGCTATAAGATGGAGGACCGCTATCGGCAATAGCATCAGGACTTTGAGGGGTTTCCTCGGGCGGAGTTTGAATGGGTTGTCGTTGACCTTCAATTGGGTTTGATCCTTCGCGGTTCGGCACAGGGACTGTGTTCTGGTTTGTATTTTCAGTTTGCTGCATAGTTCTACTGTTTCGTAAAGCCATTTCCTCTTCTCTTCGCTTCAGCGACGCATAATGACAACAACATCCCAGCAAAATGGCTACTGCAACGACCAAGCAAATGACAACAGCTTTAACGACATCAACCATATCGAACTCTTCTTTTCATATCACATCAATTCACTCGGGATCTAATGTTTATAGCACAGTCCAAGTCAGCAAAGGAATCCGTTAAGCACTAAATCCAAATTACGCCTTTTTAAATATTTTATATCCGTTAATATGCCGCACACAACAGCTGTCTTGGTTCGAAGAAATATATCTCTACCGGATCTTACGATCATCTACGTCTACCGTCCAATGAGGCGTACCAGATTCATTGAGGAGATCACTTGTAGAATTAATTACTTGTTAAGGAAGTCGTAAGCACCAAAGTAGTCTTTTGTAGACCGTGAATAATCCCTGTTTTCAGCTTCCAACGTCAAACTGCCATGTTCATGTAGCCGCCATCTTGAATAGGTGACAAAGCTACTCAGGGTACGGGGGACAGGGAGTAGTTTTGTCATGTTTTTCAAGCGGCTTGCACCGGGTATTTTTGCACCATTTTACAGTTCTGTGAAATGTAACCAAGCCTCTGTATGAAAGTGAGGTTAGGGGTGACCATGATCATGAGATGATAGAGATCAGAAACTAGTTTACATATAAATAACAGAATAATTTACATTTGAAAAGAAGGAAGGTTTGTATCACAACAAAGTCACCTCCAGCCTCACTTCTGTTCAAAGGCCTGGATTCTAAGCACACAACTGTAAAATGGACTATTGCTCTCTCTATCCAACCACCCCACCCACCCCCTCCCCAATCTTCCTTATCCCCGATATCGCAAGAAGCCTCTGCGGAGGAGAAAAGGCTCCAAAAGACATGCGCAGTAGGTGATATCATAAAGGCGCGAGGTCAATCTCGATTCTCGACCCCAGAGCTCTTCTCTTTGAAGAAAAGCAGCAAAGGTCTGGGGTCGAGAATGGCGCAAGGTTCGTGGGCGCGCGTTAGGCACGCGTGGGAGGAGTACGCGCGCGTGCGCCCCTGCAGTTCGCTCCCTATATACCAGAAGCTTATCACCTAGACGTGACCTAGGTGATAAGCTTCTGTTTATACATATCGCCGAGTTTTAATACCAATGAACCAGATGTCTTCTATTTCCTTTTCCGACGAAGGAAGGAAATAGGAGACATCTGCATGCAGGCTATTAAAAACCTGGATCAGTAAAATTGAATGGCAAACGGAAAGACACGAAAATAAGATCAGTTTGCCGTTCAATTGTTCATCTCTGTCTTTCATTATGGGAGTCCCTCCCCCCCCCCACTCGCGGGTGCAGTACTTCCTGCCTACTTCTGTTGGTATTTTGATATTTATTTATTTATATACTACAACTATATATAAGTACGTTCTTTTCGGTGTTTTATTGTACTCACAATATATTGCGCGCAATGTTGTACGTGTGTGTCCAGGCATTAAGACTATCCTAGTGTCCATTCAATGTCCATTTAGAATTAAACTGTCTTCCCTCTTCTAGTTAGAATGTTCAGCTCTTTTTACTCGAGACTTTATGTACAGTGTTATTTAACTCTTTGAATGCCTGTAATTGTTCGGAGAGACCTACAATACATTAGCCTGCGTAGCAAGCGTTCCTGTACGAACGAAGAGCTTTTCTGCATTATGGCCACGCGAAAATTGGGGCGAGAGCAAAAAAGACGGAGCGGGGAGTGGGGGGGGGGGGGGGGGGGGTGGGAGGTGGAGAGGGGAGGGGTCTCGCCCCAATTTTCGCGCGGCCAGAATGCAGAAAAAAACTCTTCGATCGCGGAAAAAGCTCTTCGTTCGTACAGGAACGCTTGCTTCGCAGGCTAACAATAGATACGCACTGTCTACTTTTCTGTGCTGGCGATTATCCAAGCTCAACACTTGTTCGCGTGATGCGATTCGTTCCGAAGTCACGCCCCCTGGCTCATCTATTTTTCATGTCACGATAGGATTTGATGCTCTTCAGCGAATGCCTCATGGCGCGAAGTTGCTTGTTACATTTTCAGATGTTTCAGTACTGATCATTTGGAATGAAACGGTTGCAAATTATGTCCTTTGGGGTCTAAAATAATCGCGATTTACGATGAATTGGCCCCTGTCCTTGATATATAGACAGCATACAAATTCAACCGTGAAACGTATTTGTGGTTTGCACAATGCTTCAGCTTTTGGCGGTCGAATATCGAATAAAGATGGCCATTACATAACTTTTGAACAACCGTGAGTCGAAGGCTCTCTCCGGGGCTTTAAAAAACAACAACAGCCTGACGTGGGCAGAAGTTTCCTTCCATAACAGTGTCATTTTCCTTTGTCACTTCGATTTCGCATCCAAGCCACACACTGGACGGATCGTCTGCGGTTACAGTTTATGGAATGCCAGTCGGCGCTGTTTTTCCAATTGTTCCTTACGAGCTCGACTGCGAAGAAACTTGAGTTAGCTCACATAGCACACCATGTTGTTGCTCTACATTGTATCTACGTACAGCTCTCTCGAGGGATGAATGGTCTCTTGGCCACATCCTGTGACAGAGAAAACCAACCAACAGTAGCAGAAGAACGAGCAATACCAACACAATACACAGAACTAACCAGTTATAAAGCTTGTGCTTTTCAGCAAGTTCACACTCTTCACAAACAGCTTTCGTGGTGGTAGCATTTTCCGCGCAGAAAACTGTTGGAATTGTCCATGAACTAATTGCCACAACATACGTCCACATTACAAAACCTTTCCATCTCAATCCTTTAACATGTGCATCCATTTTACACGTGAAAAATTTTAACTATTATTCAATGACCGAAATAAAAGCTTCCTTTGTGAATGTGATTCGCTATTTGCTTGACATATTGGCTTGATTACGTGAATAATGAACTTAATACGCTGCTTCCTTTTGGCTTGTGTATCAGTATATCAGTGGTAGGCACATCTTAATTGGCAATTCGACAACGATTGCAATGCAGTCAATTTTGCCGACTTTTCCAGATTTTTTGCTAATCTCAAACCCTGGCGCCGCATAAGATTAACGCTGTCATCTAGATGGTTAGCTTTTAAAGCGGTGTGTGGATAATTTGTTGACATTAACGAATGAATGCGTTTCGAAGGCTTAATACATGTTTTAATTTGTTGGTTTATAAACTACATACAGTGTACATAACAAACGCATTATGCGAAAAGCTTGCCTTGATTGGTTTTCCATCCGAGCTATATTGGACCAAGAGAACTTGTGTTATAAAAGTCAAGTGTCTTAAAAACTAGAAATTAACACTTTGATGAACTTTAAACTAGGTCTCCAAAAAGGCTACGATAGAATCTTCGAGACAAGAATTAGGCATTTGCAAAGGATTTGCAGTATTAAAAAAATGTTCTATTTGGCCTGGGCATTTGGTATCATTTCAGTCTGAATAACATCTGAGTTATTCAGTCTTTGGGTCATGTCAAATTACAGACGGTTCCCTTTTCTACGACTGTTTATCTTTACCGCAACCGCAACTAGTAGAATGATAATCTAGAAATAATTGTCTTTTCTGCTTGGTAGTTGCACCAAGCACCAAGGTCTAAAGATTTAAGCAAAGGGTCGCTTCGATAAGAATGGAATACTCGAACCCACCTGGCGCCTATATTTGTCTATGCCCTCAGGGCCTTCCGTCCAAATTATTATTATTAGTGCTATTCATTTCCAAAATTAAATTAGAACTGAAAAACAAGATTAGACTATACAACAGCTGTGTCTATTTTCAGCGCTGTTTTTACAAGCGATCTAGTTTTTCTTTCCCAGAGAAAAATGAGGGAACAATAAATAGGATAGCGTAGGAATGAAGTCCCTTGTCTCCACCCTTCTCTCTCGATGTCCCAGCCGAGAGGCTGAGAAATGGCTGGTTTTTGCTAGCAGATGCCGTCACTAACGAATATCTGTGATATAAAGGTATATGACTTCATCAGGAATGAAGGGATTTGAAACGAGACTAATCAGGAAATGTATACCACTGATAAGAAGATTCCAATAGAATTGATCGCGACACAATTGCCCAAATGGTATTTTTAAGACCTTTTGGCGAACCGCACAGGAAATATTGAAGAGGGCAGATACAATATTGAAGAAGATTACGGTTACATCGGAGAGGGAACAATTTAATTACCACACCACAAAGTATGCCGTACGTGAAAATTTATAGATGTGCTAATTTGTTGCCTCCATGAAAAAAAAGAGCTAGAGTTCAAAACGGATCGAATTATAAAGTAATTTGTGCAAAGCAATGTCAGCAATATATAATATAACTTGTGGTAGGTTCTATAAACATGATTTAAGACATTGACAGGATAAATTTTAATAATGATATATGGATTAAAAATTGTTTTCAAACGCCGATGATGTAGACATGATGGACGTCATAACTGCTCGTGTCTGTCAAATCAGTCGTGGTATGAGCTTATTTTATAGGATTATTGTTATCCAGTTTGCATTTTAATCAATTTAACGTTATCAATGACTGTTTCTGTTTAACCATTTTGCTTTCTTTTCGGCGCGTTTTAGAAAATGCACACCATTTATAAAGACAACTTAGACAAGTCACTGACTTAGGCAGGAATTTTCTTGTGGCCGCGTGCCTGTGGTCTACGTTCCACAGCAGTCAAACGCACAAAAAAAAGAGAAGGGCTCTGGGGTCGAGATTGACACAGCGGTCAAACGTGACGCGCCTGCAGTTCCCACCAAAACCCCACTGCGAAATGTCCTAAATTTACGAAGTCCTCCACGTTTCGTCACTTTAAAGCTCAAACTTAAGAAATTTACTCAACCTCGTTCCCAGGGCTTTTCCCTTCTTCCCGCAAAATTTAGAAGGGAAAAGCCCTAGGAACGAGGTTGAGATTTACTGAAAACTTAAAGATAAGCTTTGTACTCGGAGTATGCATAGATAATTTAAGAATTGTTATCCATCAAGTGTCTCATCAGTCTCAGCTCGTATTTTGGTTTACCACTGCATGTTTTATAACGTTTCCTTACAACCTTCGCGGCCATTACGCTTCAAACTCATGGAAAAGTCAAGGCCGCGAAAACCGGAAGTGGCGCCGAATTTTTGCGTTTGACCGCTGTGTGCCAAAACTCCTACTTTATCGGCTCGTATTTTCGTTTACCACCGGCAACAGGAAGTGACGCTTTATTTTTGCGTTTGACCGCTGTGGAGGTCTACGTGCGAGGCAGGCGCACCATCCACAGCGGTTCTGCGCGCGCGCAGTTATTAGTTTCCGCCAAAACCCCACTGCGAAATGTCCTAAATGCATAGAGAATGCATAGATAATTTAAGAATTGTTATCCACCAAGTGTCTCAGCTCGTATTTTGGTTTACCACTGCATGTTCTATAACGTTTCCTTACAAACTTCACGGCCATTACGCTTCAATCTCTTGCAAAATTGAAGGCAGCGAAAACCGGAAGTGGCGCCGAATTTTTGCGTTTGACCGCTGTGTGGGCGAATCATCGCTTCAAGTCCTTTCTTCCCAGACCTCTCCCAACGCTACATGGACGCCTGCTTGAGCACGAAATTTCAATCAGGACGGATATTGAGAGGAGCTGGGTATCCTGATATACGAGCTTAACGTCCTTGTGTAGTGGTTAACCCTCTAAATTCATCAAACTCTATGCAAAGGACCACACGACGCAGGTAAAACTATGGCAGTGTCTTTGCCGGATCTCTCGTTGTGGAGATACACGTACTCGACGTCACTCGAGGCCAGTGTGAATTAACAATTAAAACAATGCAAGGCTAGTACTACGGACATTTAAAAGGCCAGGTTTTGTACAACCAGTCTTCTACGTACAGGATGCGCGTTTCATTGGCCTGCGTGCAGACGTCTGGCGTATTTCCCGCAGGAAATACGAGACGTCTGCACGCAGGCTACGTTTCATTTATCCTTCTCAATAACAAACCAACTTTAATTTCATGCAAAAATGAAGAGCATTTCAGTTGACATGTCAAAACACTTCACGTAAAGTGAGTGAGTTTCCTGTGTACGTGTTTATATTCGCCTTGCCCTTAGTACTTCATGTACGAGAAACGAAAAATAAACGCGCGCTGCAGGTTAATGACCGCGCGAGAACTGCAGTGACGCGCGGTCGTGTTTTCTCTCGTGTTTTTTTTTTCGCGACCATACGCAACGGAAATGCGAAAGTTTAGAACAAATTGCAGGAAATCGTTAAAGCGCGTCGAAATCAGCTGACAATCATTGTATACCATTAATTTATTTTCTCAATAGAGGTACAAAGTACAAACGTATTCAATATAACGGGGACACAGCGGCAAAATGAGTGCGCGTGCGCCAACCTGCTCGCTCATTTCCATACAAACATAATGGCGGCAATTCAAAATTCCGGGAATTTGTTTTCATTTCGCGTGGATAAGGCCATCACGGAACAGATAAGGTTTTTACCTTGAAAACAATTCCGAGAGAGACTCTTCTTTCACATATCTTTTTTAGCAAACTAATTATCTTTTCCACAATAGTGAATTTATCGCTCGAAGTCGAGCGATCGTAAGTGAAACACGAAAACATAGCTCAAAGAGTTCATGTTTCACTTACGATCGCTCGACTTCGAGCGATAAATTCACTATTGTGGAAAAGATAATTAGTTTGCTAAAAAAGATATGTGAAAGAAGAGTCTCTCTCGGAATTGTTTTCAAGGTAAAAACCTTATCTGTTCCGTGACGGCTTTATCCACGCGAAATGAAAACAAATTCCGGGAATTTTGAATTGCCGCCATTATGTTTGTATGGAAATGAGTGAGCAGGTTGGCGCACGCGCACTCATTTTGCCGCTGTGCTTATAACGGGCTCTTAGAGCTTCTTAACATCTTAGAATTATACTACTTGGTAATAAACTTCACAGATCGATATTTCATTAACCTTAAGTCTCTAGATCGACCTCAATATTTTCATCGTTTCAGTACATTTTCTACAATATTCTCTAAGGCAGAGAACTAGGGTTTTTTTTTTACAGCCGAAGCTCCCTAAGCGGACATCCTCGGGAAGCAGTAAAAGTGTCCACAACTGGAGCTGGCCGCTTACGGGAATGTATGTTTGTCAGTATGAGCTAGAGTTCAAATGGGGCTTTTTCAAGGCGGCCGTAGAGAGCTGTCCGCTTACAAGAGTGTCCGCTCAGAGAGCTCCGACTGTAGTCTCATGATAGTCGATGAGAGTTCAAGAAAACTCTCATGAGCCTAGCCAGCGAGCAGGCTGAAATCCGAACAAGATAGCTTGCTCGCAGGCTAATGATAATGAGAGCCAACTCTCATCCTCGTTTGGCCCGGGCTTAAAGGACTGTTATGTAATGATCATGAACATAATCATAATCCTGATGTGTTTTCCTCCACGTCTGTCGCCAAAACATTCAAGGCCTCGTCGTAACTTGGCGGGCTACACGCTGAACTATCACAGCGTTGCTCGCAGTACGCGTACGGAGGTGGGTCTTCACTTCCGATACTCTGAGTATCAAAAGCAGCGGCATCACTGGGTTCTCCCTCGCCTCCGTCCTCGTCCGACTCTCCCGTCCTAGGCCTGGGCTTATGATAAGCGGAGGAGAAGTCATAAGGTGGCAGGCGCACTTGAGGAAATAGAAACTCGTTGGAAAACGCATCCATTTCTCCATTGAGCGCAAAATTCTCAATACCCATGTCAAGAACCTCGCTTCTCGCCTCGTTTCTGGTCATGTGAGCTTCATTCCAAACGTCGTCCGTTTGAGAGCTCTGTGTTGCTGCTGTGCGCAGTTGCAATTGCTGCAGGTCCTGCAGTCGCCTTCTCTTCATGCGCGCCAAACAGAACGAAACCAAGCAGAAATTGATAAATAGGATTGAAAACCCTACAAGCGCGATCGCAAATTCCTGATTACCTGAGATCAAACTATGAGAAGATTTCGCTGTGCTCTGGTGCCTGTACCTAGAGCTTGGAGTTGTCTGTACTCCGCTCTCTTCTGTTCTGTAGTTCTTTGGCATCTTTGACGGAAACTGACGGCCTTCATCTGGTGTGCTTGGTTCGACATCAACGCAAAGGCCTTCGCGACAAACCTTTGCAAAGCCACAAGAAACGTTTGATGGACCACAATTCAAAGTCTCGATGAGCTGAGTGTTGTTTTTGCTTGTGACATTCTCGCAATTGTGTGGTGGTTGGCAATTGAGAGAGATCGCAAGTTTGACTTCGAACGAAACTAGTACTAACAACAACACGAAATTCAACGACATCCTCCGTCAACAGTTCAGCCAGTTACTCGCTAACCTTTCGAAACCTATCCTTCATTCCTTCACTCTACATTATATTTCTGTCTAGTCATGGTGGACTAACATATTTTCCTTGTCAGTTTGTTCCACTCTGCTGTACATGTTTTTGTTGTTGACAAGTGGTGCGATAAAATTCTCTTAACTCCCGTTGGCTTAACCCTGTGCTTAAAATAAAATCCTCATTTACATGTGAATGACATTCGCTGCCAGGCCACGTACATCAAAACAATAACAAGGGTTTATTTCCATTTACGGCACACACTTTCCATTCTGTTATTCATATAGCGCACTTAAGATGCCTGATATCTGGCGGAAAGGACAGTACAATTCACAAAAACAGGTGGAGCTCCAAAATAAATCAAACTTGATACAATTTTTGCATGTTGATCTTCTTTTTTTGGACTGAAACATTTAAAAATAATATAAAGAAGGAAAAAGGCAGTCAGCTGTATGAACAATGGACATGTAAATTTACTAATGTTTAGCACGCGTCTCGATCTACTGCACCGAATATTCAAAACTGTAAGCGTGTCTGTGGAGTTACTACAGTAACTGTATTATGTCAATAAACAGAATGACATTTTTGCTCAAAATAACTCAGAAAGTTGGCCATTTTTACATAATTATATACCCTAAATACACTGCTCTAGAAGTTATTGTAATCCGCGACATCAGAGAATCAATATTGCAGCGCACCCAGTCACGAATTTACTTAAATTACAATAATAAATAATTACTTTATTGTCGAAAAACGTAAAGGGAGTGGCGGTTGCCCAGTCTCCCAGGGAATTCAAATAAAAAATATTTGAATTCAAGAGATTTTTTATTTAGCCCTTTAAGTCCCAGAGTCAAATTTTATGATCCATTTATGCGGTTCTGACTTTTAATTTAAAGTCTATGAATGAAACCTTAGTGTGTGATCATTCAAATGAAAGTTAATAAATAAGTCTAACCTTTTGTGCGATCATTCAAATGAAAGCTATGTAGTACTGTCTGTACGAAGGTGATTCTTACTTTTTTTTTAACTATGTGCATGATAAAACCCTAATATGTGACAATTCAAATGAAAGCTGTTGAGCAGTACTTCCATGTGGTACTGTTTATTATCAGTACAAGGTGGTTCCAACTTTGAAATCTGTGGATGAAACCCTAGTGTGTGACCATTCAAATGAAAGCTATTGAGCAGTACTTTCATGTGGTACTTAGTGTTTATTATGCTGTACAAGGTGGTTCTAACTTTTAAGTCTGTGGATGAAACCCTATAGTGTGTGACCATTCAAATGAAAGCTATTGAGCAGTACTTTCATGTGGTACTAGTGAGTCTGATTATGCTGTGCAAGGTGCTTCCAACCGGTTTTAAGTCTCTGGAACTCGCAACCTAGCAACCCAGACATTACTAGCAACCCAATTATTAGGGGGTGGGGGTGCAGGCTATGATTAGTATAATTAAATTAAAAACTAAATTTAATTAAAGAAAAGTTCGCCTCCCACCCTTTCCTCTCCCGCCTCCCGCGGGATATCCCGTAGTCTTCCCGCCCCCTTTTCTCTCCCACGCTAAAAGATAAAAGAATTGAACTTGAAGGTGAAACTAAGTGAAAATGCTTGCCAATATAACAAAATTATCCATTGATGAAAAGATACAAAGTAGAACAAAACTATCCCGGTTAGCCTGTGTTTTCTGCTTCAGGTACAGTCACACACAATAATCTTTATACATGTATTTTAAGCCCGTCCACACAACATAAACATGTTAATTTAGTTAACAAAACCAAGATAATCTGTTACTGTAGCTAGCTGAAGGAGGAAACATACATTTTACATAGGGTTCAAATAAGCTGCCACTAAATTCTGAGCCCCTAAACTTGGAAATTTATCGTGAACGAATCCCAAAACAACAGAGATAAGAAGTGTACCACGTTCCATCGGTATGCTCGTGCCGGAGGTTGAGAGGAATTTCGTGTAAACGAGACTAAGGGGTGAACATTGAGCAATGTACTGACGTAATCATGCATTAGGCTTATCATGGTATAATTGTGACGTCAATGAACTTCAGTAACCAATGTTTAACCCTTTCACTCCCAAGATACCCTGGGTGCCAGAGGCTTTTCTTGCGCGGTTTCCGGTTTCAAATCTCTCTTATGGCCCGCGCGAAAAGCCTCTGGAGCAGGGCGCTATTGCTTTGATAACGCCGAGCCAATAGCAAGCCTGCTTAAATGGATTTAGTCCAGAATTTGGACCAGATTGCTGATTGGCTCCTAACGACTCCCTGAGGTATTTTGAATCTAATAGTCTCTGTGATTGGTTGACAAGAATAGTACGCTGCGGGGAAAAAAGCCTGTGAATGACGAGGTGATGAAGAGATAGAACAGTGATCGATAGAACAGTGATTGTTGTTGTTGCATGTTGTTGAATAATCGCGGATTCTGATGGAAGTTTGGAGAAATCACTTGAAGAGGCCTTAGCGATAGTTTTAAAAACGTTCGACGGTGTCGACGAATTAAGCGCCGAGCAGACAGATGGCATTATTAATTTTATTCGCCGCAAGGACGTTTTAGCGGCCGAAGGCTTGTTGATATCTGCACATGCTGCACCGCGAGACTTTTTGATGCCCAAACCAGGAGAGCTTGAACATCGCTTAGTTCGCGCATGCTGTTCGTCTGCTTTCCAGTGGGATAAATTTTCATGATACCGCTCTTTAAAGGAGGTTAACTCCTTGAGAGTTGCCTCATATCGTTCGATTAAAACACTTCTTACAGAGAATTCGCGGGCCGACTGAAAGATCATTGTCGATCGCCAAAAGCTCTGAAACTCTACCTGAAATGTTTAGTTTTCTGGCGTTTTCCGAACGTATCCACCATTAACCACCACACCAGCTTCACATAATCGGAACGATAGCGAAGACTTCGAGGTAGGGACCCTTTTTACAGGAGTTGTTTTCGTTCAACGAATACCGCCATTTGACACCTTGTAAAACTATCTGCTGTCATATTTCCACGTGCCATTACATGTGATCACAGTAGGACACTTACGCTGTGATTGGTTTAAATGTAATAAGTTAAAAATGATCAAAGTTCAACGGGAACGGTAAATCAATGCGCCCTGTGCCAGAGGTTTATTTCTCGCGGCTCCGCCGCTCGCCGGGGCGTCGTCGGCCTTCGGCCGACTTCGGATCTCGACGCGACGGAGAAATAAACCTCTGGTACCCAGGGTACTCCCAAGAGTGCTAAGTTCAAATCTGACGAAAACATCTTGAATTTCATTTTGTAAAATTATCAAAAACAAACAGCACCACATGAAAGTACTGCTCAATAGCTTTCATTTGAATGGCCACACACTAGGGTTTTGTCCACAGACTCAAAAGTTAGAACCACATTTATTGGCTCAAGGTTTGACTCTGGGAGTGAAAGGGTTAAACTCAAAAAATATTAAACAAATTTAATTGAACAGTTTTTAAACGTGTTTAAACTGTTTTTTGTTGCGAACGGACTGTTTGAGATGAACAGATGTATACAAATTACCAATATCACATATTGTTTTATTTTAAGCACAATAAATAAAGAATTAAATATCATATCCTTTGTTATGAACAAAGAGCATAAGCTCTGCTATTTACACAAATAAAATAATAAATAGTGACAAACAGCTGTCATTTTATAACTTAATCCATGAAAGAAAATCTAATTATACCAGTAAATTAAAACAGTGTCTATTTTAGACTCGAAATCGGAAACAAATGTAGAAACAAAAGATCAAAGATTGAATACTACGTCGCATTCAGTCGTATTTCAGTACTCAAGCCACAGAAATCTCGCTGGTATTACTTGATTCGACTATGTTGCAATACAACATGGAAGCAACGTGTTCTGCTTTTCTATTTGTGTGGGCATTTTTAATTGCGCTGATTTACTGTGCGAATAAAAAAAGCGTGCATTTTGATTTAACTTTGACATGATCAAACCGCAAGAAGAATAGTCAGGGAACTCGAATTTACACTTTGTTTTTCAGAAAAGCTTTGCGAAAATAGCAACAAAATAAATACAGGGGGAAAAAATAGACCAATTTTTGGTAAAGGAAAATCTAAGTCAGTGTTAAATCAAAGGGTTCACGCTTTTCTGATATGCACAGTAAAGCCATTTCAGCGAGTTTTCTGGGACGAATTACATTCGGCGCGACTGAAATAAATGCGACGTATAAATTGGTATAAATAAATAAATTACTCTAGTGTCTTTTTCGTGAGTGTGTTTGAACCCTTTCACTCCCAGAGTCAAACCTTGAGTCAATAAATGTTGTTGTAACTTTTGAGTCAGTGGATGAAAACCCTAGTGTGTGACCATTCAAATTAAAGCTATTGAGCAGTACTTTCATGACTGATGTTTGTTTTTTGACAATTTTGCAAAATGAAATTCTTGATGTTTTTGTCAGTTTTGAGCTGAGCACTCTTGGGAGTGAAAGGGTTAAAGTAAAATTACTGTTTAAAAAAAATCCTTTCTTGAGTGATTTTATCACTGTATTAGCTAAACAGCTGTGAAGCTGTGGCTTATTGTTTCCTCCTTGTGGGATGAGTTTATCCGGTCTCACCTTTTCCGGAACCTTCATTGAAATGACGCGATAAACAAAATGCTCAATTTGCAAATTCTTATCAATATTATTTAGCTTGTTACAGCTATCGTACAACGACAAATGTACATTGCTTTTATATCAAATATTACGTTTTTGCTGACACCTTCGGTTGGTGTATTTTTGAAAGAGCCGATTCACAGTTTATAATCGTCCCTCGTGGTATTCGTTACGCAACATATATCTGATTCAAGTCGGTGTAAAAATTGAAATGATATCACATTCTCATCCTCTTAACGAAACTGGCAGTTCCACGCGGATTTCTTCACTATCTTACGATCTAAGTAACTGTAAAACTACTAAGTTAAGCTAAGTATAAATTACCTTTTCGTGACATGCAAGACTGGATCTTTTCCTTGCACGAAAAATCGCGTGATTATTAAATTTTTAAAAACTCCGTAGTCACGGTTGATGAGCTTCGATTTAAAAAAAACAAAAGTACTGTTCGCCTTAAAATTATCATCATGATGATGATTTCGTGTTAATTATCCTCATTGTGGTCTCTTCTTGATGAAGAATAAATATGGGTGATTTCAGATCTTACCCACTGGCATCCACGTGTAGGCTGACATAAGGTTCACGTTGGTTCTGGGCTAATAAACGAGCTTCGTCCTTTAAGCTCCATCCTTAAAGCTTCGTTCGTCTAAGCTTTCTTTAACAACCACTGTCGGTTCTGGCATTTGTTGCTGCCTCTGTCTGCTGCGATTCACTCCTCACAACATGTTCGTAGGGTGGAGGAGATTGTCCGAACAACACGCCATACTCGGGCGGCTGTTCAACGCTCGGGAGTCGTGTATTTTCAGTTTTTACGTTCTCTCCCGCGATACCCGTGCTTCGTAACTCGCCATTCTCGTTCAAAAATAACCTGAAGAGACTAAAATATGGAGGAGGACCCGACGACATACTTAGTGACGAAAATCGTCGCCGCGTCAGGTATTCTGGAATGTCCACGGTCGTACTTTCGCATGTGTTCTCGTTCGAGTCATTTGCGTCGCCATGTGTCCAAGGTCCTTGTTTAAGGCAAATATACACTAAGAGAATAACTAAGCCAAGAATTAAGACCACAGACACGCTCATGATTGCCACGATCGCTTCTACACCACTGGCCGAAGCACTGGACGTTTCACATTCATCGCTGCAAAGCCCATTAGGGCAGGTTTTCACTTGTTCATTACACTGCATCGAAACTTTCACCAATGAAACCAAAACCATCGTCACGCACAACATAAAATGCTTCATTTTTTGACTGAGCCCCATCTCGTGCGCGAATAAAATCACGCTGCTGTTTAACTGACGGAGTAGCTCCCAAGTGGTTGGTTCGACGTTATCTGAAGGAATGAAGGACCTTCTCTATCGTTGTTTATTTGTAATGACTTCATAACCCTAATACATCATGACAAACGACTGGATTGAGCACTTCCGGTTTGTATGACGTCACAAACGTAAGCCGTTCTTCCTTTCTCTTCTACGGGCCGGAAAAACTCTTGAATTAAGAGGATGGAATCTTGTTTATCATCAATCTTATTGCTTACTTTGAACCAATCTAATCAAAAACATATTATACTGCTTCAAAGCGCGAACAATCTTTTTTTCTAAGACGCGAAATTGAGAAAGGATTCCGTATTTTTTAGCCCTTGACCTCAGGAAAAAGAATAACCACGTTTTCTTACCCACTCATTTTCACGTTTCACAAAACCCCGTCATGGAGGCGCCCCACAAAACCGTTTCTAAAACTGTGTTGTCAATAGCACTTAAATCTTTGTTTAACTACAATAGTTGTAATGACAACTTCTGTAAAAGCAAAACTGGCCAAAGCACCGCTCATTGCCTTACGGTGATCAATATTTTTATAGAATCAGAAATCTTGAAATGTTGCCCTGATGCTATTCTTATCATTTCTTTCAACAAGAAGTTTATTATTTAAGAATGCTGTGTTCGCTGGCTGAGATATTGGACTTACGGGATGGAATTTTGTGAACGGGGTCTAGAGGTGAACAGATGATCAAATGAAACCGACAGGATCCATTTCTTTTACTGGTCGGGAAAGTTATTATAGATCCCGCCTTTATTTTTTACGCCCTTCCTACATTTATTCACAGCGCAAGTCCGGCGCGAAAAATACATTTTCGTCGCTGAAGCGCCCGGAACTACCATGTTATTACAATGAAAGCCTTTGCGATAAGTTTGCATGGCTGAAAAAGCGTGAACCGCCTAATCGGAACATCGGTTACATATATTGGGCGCGTGTTTTTGAGGCAAATTCTGGAACGCGGCAAAGCAAATGTGTTGTTATTTTGTGGGTATTACAAGCACGTTCCAGTTTGTTTTGATGTAAGAGTGTTTTTATTGGCGTGACTCGAGCGAGGAAGTGGTACAACTATTTTTGAGCTGTGTTTTGTCAAAATGTATTTCAATCTGAAAACATTTTCCAAACCGTGCCGATTCGATCGAGCGACCTTTAGACATCCAAGCTAAATAAAACGCAAAGGAGAACTGAGATGTCGTGCTTTGAGTCTAATGATAGAAACAAAGCATAAGACGACCTTATGTATCGGTAATATTTATAATTATGGAACCATTAAACGCAAAACACGCCCACGTTGATAATAATAATAATAATAATAACATTTATATTGCGCAATTCCATAAAAATGTTCAAATGCGCATAACAAAGCCATTAAAATTACAATTAAAAGATAAAATTACAATAAAAAGCTATGATAAAAATGCCCGACGAAAAAGGTGAGATTTTAACCTGGCTTTAAAAATACCAATAGTGTTGGCGTTCCTTATGTCAAATGGTAGCGCATTCCAGAGTTTCGGTGCAGCACAGGTAAAAGAACGGTCACCAAGGGTAGCTTTAGATTTAAAACATGGATAACTAAGTAAAAGTTTATGTGAAGTCCTCACTTTTAAAGTTATTAACCGTCTGATATTTGTTATAGACCTTCGCCTCTTGACTATACTATACTCTCACGTCGCCTTGACTAACTTATTTCCTTTACCACAATAGTATTTTTCAAGCACATGCCAACTTCAAGAGTGCAACTACTTCTGATTGAAATTCTCGTATATTTCTAGTTGTTTTGCTAGGTTTGGATCATGATACCTATTCCACGTTTCTTTCGCTGTATATGCTACATTTTATCTGTGTTCGCTTGTCAGTTAGGCCCTAGCAAGCTAATAGCTTCTCGTAGAAAGATAAGGCGCGATAACTTATGTCCTATAGATATTGGGCAATAACACAGCTGATAACACACATTCAAGTGATATCTTCAGTAGAGGAATCCGTGAATTTAGAAGTTTTACAATCCAGATTAGAGGCCGCGGTGTAGAGATTTTTTCATTCTTTTTCTTCAGAGAAAACCATTCGATATTCTGTAAATGAATACTGACACAATTCATGGGAGAACATGTAAACTTTAACCCATTGGTATTTCTTCATGTTTTTCTTTTTGTCATGTAGCTTTTTTAAATGGCAGACTGTGGCCACACGCAAGGGTCACCTTGGGTCACACGTTTTCGAAACACTCCGTTTTGGAATCGCTCCGTTTTCATCGAAAACGCATCAAAAGCTTCCCGTCCACACGAAACGCTGGAAAACGCTACAACAGTCATCTGCGCATGCGAGCGGTGATGTGATTGACGTCAGCGTTTTCGAAGTCTCCGTTTTCGTCGTCCACACGAATACTAAAGGACTCCGTTTTCAAATCAATGACGTCAGCGTTTTCGAAAGCCTCCGTTTTCGCCGTCCATACTAATACGACAGGACTCCGTTTTCAAATTTCTCCACTCTGGACAACGTTTTCAAATGTACGCGTTTTCGATCGTTGTAGAGTGGACGATAGGCGAAAACGCATCAAAAAGTATGCGTTTTCAAACGAAAACGGATACGTGTGGACTGGGCCTATATATGACGAAAGTAACGATTTTTTGATTGACAGGGGACCCCACGGGTAGCTGTGACGTCATACGTGCACATTATTGTAATATGTGACCAACATGCCAGGGCAATTACTGTCAGGCTACTAGATTCAGGAGTATTCTATATAGGGACCTTTTATTACTCGACTATTAAAGTAATTAAAACAGTTAACAATCTGGTTAAGAATTTGGGTTCACAGATATTGAGCCCGGCTTTAAAACAATTTTAAAACTGATTTTCTTATATTATGCAAATTGAAAACTTCAACACATGTGTGGTATGACATTGAATACTACCACTTTCAATAAAGATTTATTTTTTATATTTACTTTTACCATTGTTTTCTGTACAACTGTAATCCTAAATCAGCTCGTGATTTTTTGCGCTGAAATCGTCTGGTCGTGGCCGCCATCTTGAATAATAAATCTGGGGGAGAGAACAAAACTACTCTGGGTACGGGGGCGGGGTACGGGGGCGGGGCACGGCGGGAAGGAAGCTCCAAGCCGTGATCGAACGTTTCAGCGCAAAAAATAGAGGGACTGTTCACACCTTTATGAAATATATCGCATTCCTCGAAATAATTAATTAAACAATCGAATGCCTTTGAAGACTACATGTAAGTTTCGAATACTCTGAATGATAGTTATGTTGTGTTACAATATGTTGACGAGTCAAACTATGTTGCGTTACGTTGCGTTCGTTACGTTGCGTTACGTTGCGTTACGTTCTGTTAAAGTGAGTCATGCATTAGAGCGGTTTTCAATTGAGTGTCGTGAAACCAAAACCAAATCAATTACAATGACCAATCACAACAAACGTAAACAACGCAATGAACCAATGAGAACTCGAAGCAAATACACGTGACCGACGCCAAGCGCGGGAAAACGCGTGCGACCAAGTGGCCGATTGGTTTTGGTTTTGCATCTGATTGGTTGAGCAGGTGGCGCGAGTTTTTTAATCCAATCACAGAGCGTTGTAAAGCGAAACCAAAGCAATTCCGCGATTACTTTCGACACTCAATTGAAAACCGCTCTACAACGGTATTGCGCTCAGTCTGCTATTAACTGAGTCACACTATGTTACGTCACATCATGTTATTGCCGTCACCTTTTCCGTTTCTTTTAAAAGTATTTTACGTTTCTTAAACAAAAAAAGCTATTTACCTTCTTCCCAAGAGGCTTTTCACTAGAAAAAAGTGTCGCCATTTTATAGCACGCGCCAATACTAATGTTTGCTACCTTACAAAGCCGAAATTCTAACAACCCGATCGATGTGAAAATCAGAGAAAAAAGGTTAAAAGCACTGAGTACAGTTCCTTACGCAGTCTCAGGGTTTGTTTTCATTTTTGTTTTGAATTCGTTGATACGTTACACTTTGGTGATAGCCAACATGAAGTTTTTTAGTCCGCCATTACGGGTCGTTTAATACGTGCAGGAATGCTCGATGAGCTGAAACGTTGGTTTGGGATAACGTCGAGGTTCTTCTACTCGTTATTATTGTTTGGCAAGGATATCTGGCGTTAATAATGAAGAAAAAGGTAAGTTTGTCCCGGAATTTTTATTTTGGCTATACATTCCTAATTGTATGAGACTCTTGTAAACATTGCAGCCAGAGATTGCGCAGTACGGACTGTAAATCGATCTTTAAGTATATCTAATATATCTTGTAGTGGATGTCTTACCAAAAACTTTATCAATCTAATATTTAACTATATCTAATATAAAACTGCTAAAGTTCTTTCACTATAAGCTTATATAAATTTCCAATGTCTGTAACTTTGTTGTCATTGACTTGACGTAAGTTGCCTTTATTCGGCTTGATAATCAAATTAAATCACTCTATATATCACGTGTATGCAACTTTTCAGTCTGAGTCTTTCCTACCATGTTGTTATTTCTAATGAATTCTATGATGTGTCGTCCGTACTTGATTTCATCTTTGTATCTTCTTTGGCCCACCATTCCACCCACCAAACTCGTCCCAGCATTACATTCCTCTTTCGGCCAGGATGCGACGCGGAGGCCTGAGTCGACCTGTAGGATGGCAGTGCTTCACAATTCTCGGGAAAAGGCGTTTCTTGGCTGATCTCCTTGACATAAAAGTTGGAAAATGGCCAGCGAAGATCCTGCGGTTTAATACTGTCGTCCAACGTTGACGCTGTATTATTCTCTTGCGTGTTTGCTGTCGGAGGATTTTCGGGTTCTTCCGAGGGTTTATCGACTGTCTCCGTTACGGAATCGACACGTCCCTCGTTGTTCATATAATACCTGTAAACAGTGTGAGAATCGTCTGCATCACTCCGACCTTTTTTTGGATCAATAACCAATCCGCCTTCCATGAGTTCTTGAATTTCCGGATCCACATCTCTCGTCATTTCAAAGCTTCCCGTCTCACTCTCGACCGACGAAGAATCGCTCTCTTCGTCATCGCTGGACTCCGAGGAGGAATCGTCACTGTTCGGAGATCGTTCGCTTTCCGAACCTTTCTCGGATGCTTTCGGTGACGCGGTGTCGGACTCGGCTAGTTCGTCCGATCGCTCGCGTTTGATCTTCTTCATGGCTTTACGAACGGCGTTTTGGAAAACCTTTTCAGACGTGGCGCTTTCGTTTCCATCTGATTCGCTATCGCTTCCATCCTCGCGTTTGCAAATTTTTTTGATGTGTGCGTAATAGTCGAACACTTCTTCCTTCTCGTCAGCCAGGTCCGATTCTTCGTCAGAAGAGACATTCAAGTCCACTTCGGAATTTTCGGAAACGGCTGTGGAGCTATCAGAATCACTATCATTATCTTTGCTGTATTGTTCCATAATGGCTGCCACGACATCCTGCATATGTGCAGTTGTGTCCTCATCGATTGGATCCACATGACGATCTGCAGCCTTCTCAATGTTTTTCTCTGGACTTGCCTTTTCTTGGTTTATTTCGTCTTGAATCTCAGGCTGTAGAGGAACCAGCGACATCTTCTTGTGGCTGGAAAGGAGACGCACTGATCTCTCTTGCTCCGAGATCGAATCCCAAACTTCTTCGTCATCCGACCACTCTAATGAACCGTTCAAACCAGTCCCGTATACTTCAAACATCGAACTGTTGTCGTCTACCGAGCTTCCCCTGGACATGAGATGTTTTTTAGCGTCGTCAGATGCTTCAAACGATGCTAAACTGCATGCAGAGCTTATGCTAATCCCGGCGTCCGAAGTGTCCGAGTCGTGAGATCCTTTGCGTCTCCTCGAATCTTTCCCAGCAGATCGGTCGACACTCACGCGGTAAACCCCTTCCCTGCCCGTACTCCACAAGCGCTTTCGTCTAAAAATGGACATGATCGTGATCGGAATCAAATTCGAGCATATTTTTGGGAAAACAAGCTGAGTTCAAACTGCACGAGCTCTGACGAGGCAAAACATTTCTGAAAGAGAACAAACCGCGGTCAATTAGTAACGTCGGCTTCACGGCTAGGGACAATGTAAAACAATTAGTTAAACACAGCTGTAGGTGTTTAAAAATACGAGGCGAACAGATGCTTTAGAGAACCAAGCTTCCTGTGATCGTGAACTGACAAAAAAAGGTAAAGCCGCACTCGGGCCAAACTGGCCCACATTGCCGGAGCTTATCCCGGTTTCTGTAGCATGAAGCCGACTAGGAGTATTGCTACTCCCCTGGATGGGATGCTAGTCCATCGCAGGTTACCCACGAGTGATAAACCTTTCAAATCTCCTTGTAAGTCAACACGTTGATAAACAGACAAGTCAAAATAATTTACCACATAACCATCATTATAGGGTTGAATGAAAGAAAAATAAAGCTTATCGTTCGTCTTAATTCAGTGATTAGAAGTAACTCGCGCTCTTTCAGTTTTAATATACTCTAGAAAAAAAATATAGTCGTTATATGACATTATTCCCTGCAAATTATGTGCGTTTATATATTACTGTTTTATTACACGAGTAAGACAGTTGAGAGGGCCAATAACTAAAATCAGCCAATCAAAATGCTTTATTGTCGGTCCGATATTTTCTAAGTATTGGACCGGGTAAAGTTTCTTACATAGCTATTTTTATGCACAAAGTCGTGTAATAAATAGTATCTTATTAACCAAGCTTGCTCGGGACCGTACTGGGAGAATATTGCCCCTCGGTCTTTTCTGTACGGACCCTCGCTGCGCTCGACCCGTATGACAATTATGTTTTGTTTTTGTTTTTGTTTTGTTTTACTTCTATTAATAGAACTACAGTTTTAGTTCTTTCCCGGTATCACGATTCCATTTAAAAGGGCCACATCTGTTTTACCGCAATCGCTTTATTTATAGCTTTCTTGCAGTGTTAAAAAATCCATTCTTTACATGACGAATAAGTCGAAAACGTACATCTGCCCTGATGTACGAATAAATTCTCCATAATGGTCTCCTTCTCCTTCTTTTAGATCCACTTGGGAGAAGTTTGAGCACATATCCGCGGCGGAAAGATTCTACGATCTGAATAATCATTCTCTCTACTCCGTACAGGCCTGACTCTGCACTGATATATTGGGAGGTATTAATTTTATATTGACCGCGCGTTGTATAAGTTTCAGACGCGGACTTTTTGAGTGACATGAGGGCTAGTCGTTTCGTACCCCAGTCATTTCGAACCAACAAGTTTTTAAGGTATTTTTGTTCCTCTTTCGAGTAACATAGTGACTCCCACGCGAAATAAAACAATTCGCAATTACTTCGCTTCTCTACTGACCCTAATGAGATTTAAAAGGTTCGCTGCTGTATTGCAATATTGCGATATTTTAGCCCATCCCCATAAAATGCTTTGTTTCCCATCGCCCGACCGACCCAATTTTTTTCAAAAAGTAAAAAAAAAGTTTCCGATTCATTGCCTGCGCCCTTTTCTCGGGTGTTTCCAAGTTGAATATACTTTGTTTATATCTTAAAGTCACTCTGACATCTAAATCAGCCCAGTAATGACGTCTTCGAACACTTTTCAGAGTGATATCGGCTCGTTGCAAAATGGTGGTCACGGGGAAGATAAAATCAAGGCTCGCTTGGAATTATTTATGGATAATTTGTCAATGTTTCGTTTCTCGGCTTTTCTTTTTTTCTTTTTTTTACCGACCGACCGACCCACTTTCACGAGAGAGAGGGCGATGGGAAACAAAACATTTTATGGGGATGGCCTTACTATTTTTAAAAATGCTTCTTCTTTGCCAACTTTTAAAACTGCTCTTAAGGGACTGTGCAATAATTATCAGGAGGGGGGGGTTGGAAAATGGGCTTCATGTAGCCAAATATTAGGTAATACCCCCCCTCCTAAAGGAGTGAATTTAGTTATTGCCCCCCCTCTAATCAGTCAGAAATTATGTACGACCCCCCCCCCCCCCCCCACCCCACAGTATACACACACCTTTATACAAGTAAGCTGCTACATTTTCTCTACATGCACTAGTGTGGATTAAAATCTTATAACAGAAAGAAGAGCTCCTACTGCATGTTTAATTGTTGGACATCCGCGTCTAGAACAAACATCACCTCCGTGGCGATGTTCAACAGAACCATAGCAGAAGGAAAAGGGCATGTGTGTTATTTTCAGGTCCGGTGAAGGGTTGCTAGGCCCGAAGGGCCGGAAAATTTTTCGGCCCCCACCTTATAAATAGGTATGGATTCGCCAATGTATTATGTATTTTAAATAAAATGTTAAGCCCCCCCCCCCTCTTGAATGACTTATTTTACCTAGAGCCCCCCCCCCTCTCCTTGCTTTGATTTTACTTTATGCCCCCCCCCCCCTCTGGTTTTCCAACCCCCCCCCCCCCCCCCCCCCCCTCCTGGTAATTATTGCACAGTCCCTAAAACATTTTTATTTAGGAAAGCTTTTGAACAATGATTTTTAAAATTATTTTAAACGCATTTCTTTATTTCTTTTTAAAACATAGATTGAAAAATGCGCGTGATCTGATTGGTTAAAAACCATGTTTTATCAGAGTATAAAACATAGAAAAGCGTGTTTTATCGTTTCGCGCGCGCAAATCTATATTTTAAAGCACATAAAGAAGCCAAAACCATGTATTATACTGTCATAAAACACTCCGGGAATTTGAGAACACGAGAGAAATTTAGAAAACACGAGCCGCGGCTCGTGTTTTCTAAATTTCTCTCGTGTTCTCAAATTCCCGGAGTGTTTTATGACAGTATAATACATGGTTTTGGCTTCTTTATTTGTTAAATATACTGTCTTGTAAGCGCATTGAGTTTTTTAAATGCGCCTATATTTTATTATTATTATTTTACTTAGAACTTCCTGTATAAGTCTCGCAGCTGTTCTTTGATAGGAAAAGTTTTATAACGCTCAAAATGTTTATAACAATCATACAATAACTATAGTTGACTTTTATTCACTGAACGGTCAGTGTTGGGTATATCCTCTGTATCATGATTTATTTCAACCTCGTTCCCAGATCTTTTCATTTATTTATGCCTATAAGTTTTGTAATTTTCAAGTGACTTTTCCCTCTCTTTGCCGCTGTTTGATTTCACTGAAAAGTTTCATACAAATATCTGCAATAGATCTGTTGAAACAAATCACTTATCAGCCGGTGATATCAGTGTTATCTTCCAGATGAAAGGTAGATATCAACTCGCTAACGAAAAACGTGTTGTTTGTTAAAACGTTTTTGTTTTTTTTCAGTTTTACACACGAAGCGAGTTCAAGCTAGTAGCTATATCTTCCGCAAGTTATGTTGCTATTTTAGTCTGACACGCAATAAAGATATCCATTCATTCTTGCATTCAAATATTTATGTCAAGTCTACAACAATATAATTTAATATTTCGTAGTGTAAATAGAGGTTATCCAGCGGAAAGTTGTGTAATACGGCTGGGTATTTTTACTCGTCAGTTTATTTTTTCTCGCCTCTTCCACAGCAGTAACTCCAAATTTTCGTAACATATTCTGCGTGTATTCAAGCACCCAGATATAATCACAAACTAATTATTGATCTAGAGTTAACGAGAGGATCTTACGTGGGGTAGGCAACAAAAAAAAAACAGGACTGATTTAAAGATTACAGTTATTCTTTTGTCTGTTTATGCCAACACGAGGGTGACTGCAAATGGAGAAGGTTCGGGCGAGTTTCGTCATAGCGAAACGAGCTGAAATAGAAAAGCTAGACCGCTAAATAAATTCATGACGGCAAAAGCAGGCACTGCCCTTCTATACAGGCCCACCATTTTTATCAGTGAAGAATCTTCCCGCCAAGATTCCCGGGTTTTTTTTTCGCGCCAAACACCAATCGTTTTCAAAGCGACACGGTTGCCCGGTTTACACGGTACTCGTAACCGTATTGAAAACGCTCCAGTTTTTAAAGCGGAGGCCTACGCCTAATGCAACTGAGCTAGGGTGACATAAATCTACTTTCTGCTTAATTAAAATATCAAAACATTGTCTGGAAGGAAGATCAGTGACATGACGAGAATAGAAAATTATCGTTAACTGCCAGAGGAGTGTTTCTTCCCTTTAACATAAAATTCGCAATTAACATTAACGACAATCCGAAGAGAATTAAAAGTTTGAGTTTGATTCTGAAAGGGTTAACACAGAAATATCCTTTGATGTACGGAGGAACTCCGGTAAACTTGATTGTTATATTATTATTATTATTATTATTATTATTAACGTCATCAGCGTCTGCTTGTATTCTTCGGCGAAAACACTTTTGCAGTCAGGACACGTACGAGGAAAATATTTACATTGAAACAATAAAGAATTAATGACCGCAAGCATAAATTTGGAGACTATTCAAGAGTTCACACGGCATCTGTCACTTTTGCAATTTATAAAAGAGAATTTGCAAGAGATGCCTTTATACATGATGAAGGTATTATTAAGGAGAGTATTCTGTTTGCAGTTCAAGTAGAAATTTGCAATATACTCGCGACTAGATTGTTCAATATTTCATATTTATATGTTTCTTCGCTTTAGTACTTTATCATACCATTCTACTATGTGATGGTGACGGACAAACAATTAAAATTGTTTATGATATAACTTAAATTGCAGGGACGTGAATGTTAATGTATTAAAGTACGAGTAGAAAGTTGAAAAATTTTAAAGTCAATTCTTTGAAATATTCATGGCAACAGAAACATTTATTGATTATTCAGTTGCCTTTATCGCTTCATTAGAACAAACCAAGAATTGTCTCATTGTAAATTAAGCTTCTTTTCTGAATTAACATTGCTTAGAATTCTTGCTTTTCAACCCAGTGGTAATCAAACGTTTGGAAATCGAATTGTTATGATTTTTTCTAAGTTATGGATAACGACGACGAAACCAGTTGAACGCAGCACTTTCAAGAAATTTTGGCTCAATGTTCTTAGTGAGATATCACTTAAAAAGCAAATTATTGTGGAACCTACAAGAGAGTGTTTAAATACTGACGAAACCGGTACGACTAACACTTTCATAGTTTTCTTACATTGTTGATATAATCACTGGCTTAGCCAACGGAACTGAACTTAAGATATAAAAAGCTTGAACGCAGCAATGCTTTTAGAAGACAGCTTACCTTTGAATTCCAGTAATGTTCCGAGAGGCGACAGACTGTTTTGCAAAATATAATTTTTGCCAGCCTTGGCAGTGGTATTTATTAGTGCTGCCGTATTCTATGAAGTCAGATATGAATAGAAAGTTCAGGATTTCACCTGTCGTATGCAAAGCAATGACTGTTGTCATAGGGCGATTCAACACAGCAGGTGGGTCAGTTATTTTGGGCAGCTTTTACAATATCAATGCTTGCCTTATTGGGAATTTGCCTGGGCTCCTGCCTCGGCCCAAACAGGAACAAACAAGCTACAAATCACGAAACAAATCAACTCAAAGTATTATTTTTTTTAAATAATACTTTGACCTTCGAAATAACAGGAGATATTTTAATATGACGTCTTCGCCGATTGTTCTCGTTTTATTTACGATTTTTAATTTTCCCGTTTTTCATTAAACTAGAGTCGGCCGGCAAGAGAGTGACTTTTCGTTTGAAATACGCCGTTTAAAAACTTCAAACGAAAAGTCGCTCGGCTTTTGTCGGCTCTAGTTTAATAAAAAAACCTGGAAAATTAAAAAACCTTAATAAAAACTAGAACAATCGCGAAGACGTCATATTAAAAGACCCTCTGTTATTTCGTCACACAAAGACTGAGCGGAACTATCTAATGAGTTTTTTTTGTAAAAGAAAAACAAAACAAGTTTTATTTCTGTATTTTAACTTTTATCTTTATTATTTCGTGGCGTACCTGAAAACTAGCTACAGTCAGTGTATTTAAGCAAGATTGATCGATTGAGGAGGCCTGGAGTCAGTTCACTAGCGCGTGAACAGATAAAGTAGAATGACGACGATAATCCCTGCTATTGCGGCTTTGTCCCCGTCAGTAACCGTTTGAGCGCCCTTCAATCCAATAGCCTCCAAGTACATATTGCAGAAGTTTTGGCAGTTGTTGTAAAATTTGAAGTAGCTTCCAAACTGCTTCATCACCTCCACTGCCTTACAAATTAAATCGTGGCCCGTAGCTTCGATTTCTCCGAGGAATTCCATCTTGTCCCGTGCATATTCATCGCGGAGCGACTTGGTGACTGGGTAGATATGTTTTTTTCCATGGATTTCGATGAATCCAAGCTCTACGGTGACAAAATGCTCATCATCCGTGGTGAGGACAATCGATTTGTGCGCTCCGAATCCTCTTCCGCGAATTGAGTAAACTTTATACTTCAGTTTTGCGTCTAGTCTCGGCAGCATTCCATTCTTTTGAAGTTCAACCAATTGTTCGTTGTACACATGCAAAAAGTGATCTGTGTCGATCATCGGTTCAGCGAATATATCCGCGGCGCTTGAAGACATAATGGAAGTAATGGACTTGTCTCCTTAATCCGCCTGCACTGAAATTAAAAGGTGATCTTCACAAGTTGAAGTATTAAACCTCTTCGCTTTTCAAACTCGAACAGACACAATGAAACTTTGTGAGTGTTTTAATTTTAAGCGTCAGTTTGATGCAATCTGATTGGATGTTCTGGTTTATCAATATTTCCGAGAAACTTGATTATTAAATTAATCATATAACGCGTGCTCTGATTGGTTGTGTAGTCGTTTCATAGCTAAATGCAAACACTCGAGAAGGTTTGGGAGTACTTTATATAAGTAAACACGGGTTTACACAAACTTTCGAATTCTCCCACATCAGCCATTTTCTATAAAATTGGATAAATGGATAATTATAGTAGTAAGTCGTGTAAGTATTTCGCGTCAACCCCTTTATGATACAAACACTGCCGAACAGCACTAAAATCTACGACCGTCCCTGTTAGTCTTCTGTTGAAGCAGGAATTTATTACTCTGACTTCATAAATTAACCATAGTTGGTGGAAATATATTCATGTTTTAAAAATTCAGTGCTTTATCGTCTTTATCTAATAATTTCCGAGAATTGACTGAGCCCGCGATTTCCGTCAAGGACGTTGCTAAGCAACAAGACGTGTGCCTGTTTTCGGTAATCATTTACCCATGCAGTCCCCAGATTGGGTAAAATATTTGAGTTGATTGCACCAGCAAGGTTTTTGATTGGATAATAAGAATCGGAAACCCTTCGAGTGCTTCAACGAAGATTTGCCAACACAGTCGAGGAAACCAGTTCCATTTTTAGCAAATCTTCGTTGCAGCACTCGAACAGTTTCCGATTGTTGTTATCCAATCAGAACCAAGCGTTTGTATTAGCCACGTCGTGTTGCCTAGCAACGTCGGGGATGAAAACCGCGGGCTGACCCGCGGTGCCAAGCGCGGGAAAACGCGCGTAATCCAAGTCAAGGTTTTGGTTTTGTTCCTGATTGAACAGGCTATAGGCTTGGATAAATTCTGCCGGCAGAATTAGCATAATAAGCGATTTTTGAGGCGAGCATTCTGCCGGCATAATAAGGCATTTTCGAGCAGAATTGGAGCAGAATAAGGGAAAATCACTAATGATGTGCATAACAGTTGAAAGAAAAAATTGAAAACTAAATACAAATCAAATGGAAAATACCTTGCAATTAATGTGATATCTCGAGCATTAGCTAAAACGCACTCACATGAGATCGCATCACATACTTTGAAGTCAGCGGTATCACATAAAAGCGCCCGAAGGGCCGGAAAATGTTTCGGGTACCGAGCAGAATTCGAGCAGAACAGGGGAGCAGAATAAGGGTGTCCGAGCAGAAATTCGAGCATAATAAGCGATTTTTACGAGCATTGCGCGCCTGCCGGCAGAATAAGCCATTTTACGTGCAGAATTTATCCAAGCCTAACAGGCTAGCCGAATTGTTGAGGGTTTTCTCTCGTTTGGTCAGTCCGTACTTCATGATCATAGTCGATGAGAGTTGAAGAAAACTCTCATGAGAGCCAACTCTCGGCATCTCTCATCCTCGTTTGGCCCGGGTTTAAAGGGATAATAAAAACTCGATTACCTTTACTGCAGCTAACATTTTAACGAATGCAATTTAGCGATTATAGAACCCTCGTATTTAGCGAGCTCACACTTCAGTCGAGACTGTTGAGAGGTTTTAGCGAATGAAAAGTAACAGATATCGGCGCTGTTGCAACTGTACTCAAGAGCCGGAAATACGTCGTTTGCAACAATATCTTCAACAACATGGAACGGTTTTAGCGAATGAAAAATAACAGATATCGGCGCTGTTACAACTGTACTGAAGAGCCGGAAATACGTCGATGTTTTAAAATTATGCTAATTTTGCAACAATATCTTCAACAACATGGAACGGTATTTTTAAACACTACTTCAAAAATAAATTACCTCGAGCCAAAAAAATTAAATGCGACTTAACTAATTTTAGAAATGAGTAAAATCAGGAGCCATAATGACTCCTGGTAAAATATATATATATCGCTTATTTCGCTAAAATTAACTGCAGTAATCGACCGTCTGCTGGTTGTGACAAAAAAATCGGCCCATTGTTCATTTTACTTCCAGTTTCGAGTCGTTGTTTTCACGTTGAAAGCGAGGGAAGATCACTGGCCTTTCTACAACATTATTTAGCCTGCAGGAGAGCCGGTTTTGCGGTGCCAGCCCTACGAACACGCGTGTCGAACGCGCGTGACTCGCGCGCGACTCTAACCCGCGACGCGTTCTTCTGAGAATCCCACAAAACTGCTCTTGTTCAAGAAAAGGATTTTTTTAACAAAAATACCCGATTTGACTCCAAAGACTGGCGGAATACAACGAAATAAATTTTAATCCCTGGCATTCACCTTTGTGATTTCGTTGATAACATATCCTTCTAAAAAGAGTTACAATTTTTTTTTAATATTTAGTAAATGGCCTATAAAAAGGCAATGTTTGCTCTGCTGTGTTCTGAAATGTCATGGGAACCACTTGACATCTACAATATCAGTTCTCTGTAAGAACACGCACAGTATTGTGATTTTTAAAAATATTTGACCTGTCATCGTGATATGTTAATATTTCTCCGTCCACAGTTCAGTTGTTTTGCTGATCATGGCGTCAAATGAATATTTCATGCCAGCTCTTGACCAGCTAAATTCAGCTGCCTGGAGTTGTCCATATACATACTGACGCTGTCAAATCGCTACATTCTGTACTTACAATAATTTAACGTACGAGTAATCATTATATAAAACTTTAAAATATATTTTTAACAAGTTAATACTTCCTCGTGTCTTAAAAACTCAATTCGCGCTCACCACAACATCCTCGTATTTTGGCGGAGGTGAATAAAACAACGAGCTGTATGAAGGCGGCGGGTTTTCCATACTCAATGACTGGTCCTGATCATTTGTCGTAGCTTGATTAATGTTTCCACGAGCTAACGTGCCATTTATAGGAGAAGAAATAATACTGATGGCGCTTTGGCGATTTGGAAGCATCCATTCGTGAATAGCGCGTGATTGCTGTCCATCATTGAATTGTTGAGCAGGCGACGATGTAGACATTGTTCCTTGATCACTGTTCGGTGGTAGATTTGCGTCAAAGTCGCCACCGTTTCGCCTGTACGTTCCAGATTCGACGCTGTTTTGCTTGCCTTTCAAACAGCTGAAGAAACGCTTACGGAAAAGGCACGCCATGATAATCAACGCAGCTAACAGGAAACCGATCGGTACAGGCCAAATGGAATTGAAAAGTGAATTAAGCATGAACGTTCGTGCTCGGTGCGTACTTCCGCAATTAATTCACACTTTTCACGAACGCTAGAAAGCGAAACGAGAAAAACCGTTGAAACAAAAGACTGACACGAAAGCAGCCCTGGCAAGAAATGTCAGAAATCCGATCGACTGAAGCGAGCCAGCCGTTTTAGCACGAAAAAGCTAAAGGAACTGTATTGACCCGGCTTCAACTTCACACAGATATTCGTATCGTTAGTTCTGTTTTGGTGGACTAATTACTTCATTTATGAGACTAGTCAGGCGTCGAAAACATTTCTTTTGATTGTCATAGATGACAACAAGCCCTTATACATGACTATAGAATATCTATGGCTGCTTCTAAATAAGCCAGCTGCATTAATAGCAGTCACAATATCAAAACTACCCACGAGGTATAACCATATTCCGTACATCGTTTTATCAAAAATCACTTTATCAAACTAAAACTGCATCATGTTTCAGTCAGAAGCTTCTGGTTTCAGGCAAACTCGATACGCACTTGTCGCTCAATTATTTTCAGTCTTTCACATTGGTTCAACATGGATCCAATTTGCGATTCGCGTCAATTTATAATGATATATAAAAACAAAAATTAATTTGACTACTGATGACGGGAACAACGAAGGATATTGTAACTGCGTAAAGCAAACTTCTTCAAATCGTGATACGCAATTCATTTTTGCCAAGGGCTTTATAAACCAAAAATAGAATACACTTTTTACATGTAGAGCACTACAGAAATGCTTTTTATAAATTCAATTTTTTTTATTTAATATGTTCTTTAGAACGGTTTTAATAGCAGCTGAAATTTCAAAACGCCATCTGGTCCCCTGAATCTAGCAACACACTATTTGGGCGACGGTAATACAATATACTTGTTTGCAAACACGTTACTTCCCAGCAACGGAAAATTAATGCCGTCCGAAACATGTCAACATATATTTTTCTCATTTACAGCTCGTGTAAACAAAATAAAAAGACGCCAGCAAATATTACTGGAATCATTTCCCTTATAAATTTCCATTTACTGTTCAATTAAAAATGTACGCCTCCGTCCTTCGTTATTGACAAGCTCAGCAACGTAATTAACAGTTGAAAACAAAATAATATGCTTAATAATACATATCGACAAGAGATTAATCTAAGAGAAGCATTCCCCATACATGGGTCTAATTTTTTTTAAATCTATTGTTAATTTTCAGTCCACAATTGACTTAATAATTTAATATTTTAAGAGCGCTACCTGAGCGCTACCTGAGCGCTACCTGATTGGTCAATTGGTCGATCAGAAGAAAATAAAAATAACTCTCAGAGCATGGCGCGAAATTGTTGAACAACGTTTTGTTGAACAAAGTTCTGTTGAACAAAGTTTTGTTGAACAAAGTTCTGTTGAACAAAGTTTTGTTGAACAAAGTTCAGCTGAACAAAGTTTTGCTGAACAAAGTTTTGTTGAATAAAGTTTTGTAGAACAAAGTTTTGTTGAACAAAGTTCTGTTGAACAAAGTTTTGTAGAACAAAGTTTTGTAGAACAAAGTTTTGCTAACAAAGTTTTGTTAAACAAAGTGTGAACAAAGCTAAGTTTTGTTGAACAAAGTTTTGCTGAACAAAGTTTTGCTGAACAAAGTTTTGTAGGACAAAGTTTTGCTGAACAATGTTTTGTAGAACAAAGTTTTGCTGAACAAAGTTTTGTTAAACAAAGTGTGAACAAAGCTAAGTTTTGTTGAACAAAGTTTTGCTGAACAAAGTTTTGCTGAACAAAGTTTGGCAGGACAAAGTTTTGCTGAACAATGTTTTGTAGAACAAAGTTTTGATGAACAAAGTTTTGCTGAACAAAGTTTTGCTGAACAAAGTTTTGTTAAACAAAGTGTGAACAAAGTTAAGTTTTGTTGAACAAAGTTTTGTAGAACAAATATTTGTTGAACAATGTTTTATTGAAAAAGGATCAGAGTAAAAAACATCGTGTACAACAAAATGAGGCAAACAAATATCTTGCAAACTATAGTGAAATAAAATCGTAATTTAATTGTGAAATTTGTTCTGTACAATTCTTCTATATTACTTAATTCAAATTGAATTTTCTGATGCACGGAGGCAATATATGTACAGGTAGTATTCTTCTGCCGGTTTCATTAACTAAATTCATAAAAAGACCTATGTTGATTAAAAAACTTCTGAATAAAATCTGGTGCATCAGAGTAATTGAGTATAGTCTCTGAAAATTCTACTTGACAGAACGGCCATAAGAGTATATTGAACAACAATTGTTTTTTTTAAACATCGAATTCATAAATTAATAATTTTACATCATGAATAATATTTCCAGACTTCTCACCAAAAATTAAATTGCGTGGAGACTGGGTTTAGCAATATACGCTTTCTCATTCAAAATCAATAGAAATATTTCACGGCCGTTTTTAAAATTTTGAAAACCACAAAGTTCAAACGGTTATAAACGGTTGTTCGTTCGTTTGTTCGTTTGTTCATTCGTTCGTTCGTTCGTTTGTTCGTTCGTGTGTTCGTTCATTCGTTCGTTCGTTCGTTCGTTCGTTCGGCAAACTTCGCCGATAACATCACTCGGCAATTCGAAAATATGATTGACAACCGTCGACTGAAAACGGATTAGAGGCGAGTTTTACACGCGTGACGAACGTGTCCGATGACGTCACCCAAACCTAATCTTTTGATTGACAGCAAGTAAAAAAACTGCGACCGTTGTGACCGTTTGAACTTGCCAGTTCGCGTAATCTGAAAAACCGCTTCTATTTCGTCTATTTTATTACAAATCTTTCAATAAATCTTCATGGATGATATATATTGTAGTACGAATGAAAAGTACGATGTACCTATAGATTTAACCCTGCGAAATCGCGTGGAATATCGCCTGATACTTAGCCGACGAGGCCGTAGGCCGAGTTGGCTAAAATCAGACGATATTCCGCAAGATTGAGCAGGATAATTGTTTTATTATTCAACAAATTGTCAACGAGTCAAAACAAAAACATCGATATGTCCTCTCAAACTCAGCAGCGCTTTCCAATATGTTGGACGAGTCTTCTTGAGTGTACTTCCAAATATGGCAAACTACATGTAGCGCAGGATATCTGTCATGTCGGATGACAGATACCAACGGCTTCTTGACCATATATGGGCATCGTGACAATTTGTTAAATAATAAAAGAAAGAAAACACTAAATGTTTAAAGTATGACTTTGTGCTGTATCACAGTTCTTCGGGCGGTCACGCAAAGAAAAGAAATTGCGTGACGACCCAGAGAAAGCGATTACGAAAGAGACAACTATATGTGATCTATCTATCCTACAAAGGAGTTCGTTCCTAGTCTTTTTGGGGGGTCAGACACGCCCATAGTCCTGATACGTAGTTGTATGACAACTATTCCTACAATACGATAAGCATTAAAACCTTTAAGGTCTGGATAAGTAAACAGTATGGGTTAATTATTATTTCAGGTTCACACACCAACATTCCACATGGAATTGTTGCTTAACAGCTTTCATTTCAATTGTCACACACTACTTTAAAAAAGAGTTACTGCCATCTTATACAGCATAATAAACAGTACCACATGAAAGTACTGCTCAATAGCTTTCATTTGAATGGCCACACACCAGGGTTTCATCTACAGACTTTTAACGTTAGCACCACCTTGTACAGCATAACAAACAGCACCACATGAAATTACTGCTCAATAGCTTTCATTTGAATGGTCACAATCTCTGGGGTTTCATCCACAGACTTTAAAAGTTAGAACCATCTTGTACAGCATAATAAACAGTACCAAATGAAAGCACTGCTCGATAGCTTTCATTTGAATGGCCACACTCACACACATTAAAAGTTAGAAGCACATCACATAACTTACACTTTAACTCTAAGCTGAAGGGCCTGGGGTTAGGGCTGACAAATGGCGTCTACCAAAACAAAAAGCGATACCAAACCAGCCAAAAATAACAGATAACTAACAAATTAACTTAATACCTTCGCCGTTAATAAAATAATAAGTAAATAAGAAACATGATACACTTCAGAGCGGTTTTCAATTGAGTGTCGTGAAACCAAAACCAAAGCAATTACAATGACCAATCACAGCAAACGTAAACAACACAATGAACCAATGAGAACTCGAAGCAAATACACGTAACCGGCGCCCAGCGCGGGAAAACGCGTGTGGTCAAGTCGTGATTTTGGTTTTGCATCTGATTGGTTGAGTTGGTGGCGGGAAATTTTTAAACCAATGACAGAGCGTAGTAAAGCAAAACCAAAGCAATTCCGAATTACTTTCGACACTCAATTGAAAGCGCATTACTATTGCAGCTAAACTAACTGTTACACTTTCGTATAAAGTGGAAATAGAAATCCTGAAGCTGTGGACTGCTCGGCTGTGACACAGTTTGACACGTGACATTCCCAATTGTTTGCGAGTGAACCAATCGAAAGTGATACGTGCTTTTATAATAATAAGCTACTGGCAGCTGCCATCTGTGACACTTCTTCCACGTGTCCTGAGGAGAGGACAGACAAAGAAGACAAAATGTCGTCAAAATATACATGCTCTAATGGGGTAATACGACGCAAGCATAAGCGCGCAAGGGTGTTCACACGTTCACACCTAACAATAATGGTTTGATTTAATAATTGTAGAACAGTACTCGACAAATGACAGGATGAACAGAACTGTTTTATGGCCCTCGCTTCGGCTCAGTCCATAAACTACAAAAAATAATAACTCGACCAACATTTCCCCAATACGGACCTCACGCTAGTTCAATAACATCTACATATTTTACCTGCGTGTGTGTAGTATCATACGGTGGTTGTGTCTTCTTCTCTGGACAATCATACTTGTACGAGTTGGAACACAGCAACACCAACGAGCTTGACGTGGAGCTGTCAATCACAAAACAGACATGTGCCAGTCACTTGTGAAGAACAAGGGAAGAACTGAAGACAACAGATATGAACAAACTACCTGTTTGACTGTAAATCGTACAGAAAGGACATCACGTCAAAACGTGCAAACCGCGGCAAGCGCGGGAAAAGTCGCGCGGGAAAAATCATGGTCTTCCACGTGATTGGTCGAGAAGAAAACATATTTACTATGATTGGTGCTTGCTACTAGCGCGTTGTACGTGTTCTAGAGCCTACTGTGACGCGCGTCAAACACAAATTTGACCAGAGTATACGTAACTACGTTTGATGGTCACTGCAGTCTAAATTCTTACTTGATTTCAAGCGTGATGGGTTGAAACGGAAGGTCAGCGCTGAATGGGATGTAATGAGACGAGTTCTGTGAGCTAGAAGAAAAGACAAAACGGAAGTCAGAAATGTATTCAACAGCTGTCTTAAGCCAATAAACAAAACATTAGCGAAGTCTAAATTTGAATCATTGTTGATTTGTTCTTGATAAAACAAATCCACAAGATATCAAATTTTCTTCACCTAAATTAGGCATATTTCAAACACGTGACGAGTAAGTCGTGTGCACGTGATTTTCACGTGCGTTTCACTGACCTGCTGTTACTGTGCGTTATAATGTAGTTTTCCTCTAAGATGCGAAGTTCAGGGTCACGAAACTGAGTGCTGGGTGAACCTACAAAAATAAACAGGAAAATCAGCAATCTTAAAGTCTCCCTCCCGTTCGCGAAAAAAGAAAAGTGCACTTACCAACAGCTATGTTCAACTTGTCGTAGTAGACGTCTTTTCCTTGCAGCAGCTTGGTCGGGTATTCACTGTTTTTCTGGTTGCAGCACTGGTCTGTGCTGGGCGGTTTTGTTTTTCGCTCGGTCACGGGCGGTTTTGGTTCACGGGTGGTTTGGGTTTTGAACACGTGAGGGGTTATCTGCGTGGCCTGGGACGAGTGATATGCTGTGAATGAATAAGAAGATTGACACTTTCACTCCAAGCTCAAAATTGAAAAAAAATGTCAACTTTCATTTTGTAAAGTACAGAAGAACAAACAGTACCACGTGAAAGTACGCTTTCATTTGAATGGTCACACACTAGGGTTTCATCCACAGACTTAAAGGGACACTGTCCCGACGTATTTGCTCAAAACTGTTATAAATGCACGAAATGGTCCCTAAATCTATGAAATAAGAACTTAATAAATCGGCTCTAACTAAATGATAAAAAAGCAATTTCTTCAATTTCAAAGATTTCCGAGCCAAATTTGAACTTTGAAAAACTGACATCCTGTCATTTTTTCAAAAATCCATATTGCAATCCATTTCCATCCTCGCTGTCGTTAGTCATCCTCACTTCCTAATGGGTTCCTGTCATTTGTCGAGTGCTATTCTACATAATAAAACCATCATTGTTCAACTTCCTATGATCTAGATATGTTTCTGAGCTTCCCGAAATCATGCTAAAATCAGGACAGTGTCCCTTTAAAAGTTAGAACCACATTAATTGACTCGAGGTTTGAGTTGCGTTTTTCCAATGTTTGTTTTACATACAAAGGGAAAAGAAAACGGGAAGCACACTTCCCAAGTACATTCTGTAAAGCAAGTAACTTTTACATCAGAATCTCGCTTCTCAGAATTCACCGAGCCCGCGCTTCACTGAACCTGCGGTTCACGTAAGAAATGTTGCTAAGCAACATGGCGTGACGTTATAACGACAACTGACGTGACAAGTTACCGACGTTTTTGCGAGTACTCGTGCAATTTTCTGATAGGTTAATAAAATTCGGAAAATCCTCCAGCATTTTGTCGAGGATTTACCGAGAATGGCACTGAAGGAATAGTTACAATATGCTTTAAAAAGAATTCACATAAGAATTACCGTCTGCTACTGGGGTTAGCTTTGGTGTTGTTGGACTGACTGACGTCACGGATGGTGTTCTCTGTGTGCTGTGGATCCTGCTCGGTTTTGTCGGCCAAACAACATCTGATGATCTGGACGGAGATGTTGTACTTCGTTCTGGTTTCAAAGTAGTTATGCTTGTGTAGTTTGAGATAGATGGTTCGTTAGTTGTCATGCTGGATGAGTTTGTGCCGTTTTTGCCGACCTCTGAAGAGACCCCGCCAACGGTCCCTGTAAAGTCTTCGTCGCTGTTCCGTGACATAGCATTGCTCTTGTCTTGCATGATGTACAGGGTCGCCATTCCTGCAATGCTGTGTTAGAAAACAAGTAACAAACACATAATTCGGTGTTAGGCACACTGAGAGTCGGTCAGTTTAGCGACCAGCGATACGAGTAGTCCAGTCCCCTCTCTTTACCCCGCCCTGTATAGTCCCAGTCCCTATGGGCGGTAAGAGAAAGTTCAAGGACTGGACTACGATACGAGACTAGAATGAGTTTAAACAACCGAGGACAATGTCGATTAAAAAACTACTTCATATTTTGCTTAAAGGCAACCCCCACTGTTGGAAAAAATTACCGTTAAATTGTTGGAAATATGAAAATGTGAAAAGTGAAAATGTGTTGAAATAAATTGGAAAAACGTTCAAAAATTGGAAAAATTGGATACAAATATCAGCCATTTTGGGGGTTAAATTTCCCGCGCCATTTTGTATTATATGACGTACTGAGGTTGCCACTATTGTCAGAAAACAATAGCTCTTTTGTTGTATAACAAAAGGGGCAACCATGAAATGTCATAACATCCAAGATGGCGACCTCTGCCAAGGCTAAATCTTCCCTCCCATATCTTAGCCTTGCCTGGGCAGTGAGTGGCTTTGTTGCAGTGAGAATGTTTTACTATCCTTCAGCTGAACATGCAAAGACAGCGTTCAATTCCGAATAGGAAGGAAGATAAAACCTTACCTTAATATCATTACAAGTACAAGCGTAACGATGAGAAACTGCATGAACTTCGGCGAGCACCAACCTTGCTCGTCATAAACAACCGCGTGATGTCTCTGTTGGCGGAGAAAAAAACAACATGTACATCACAAGAAACCTAACAATAATGGTTTGATTTTGAAGAACTGTACTCGACAAATGACAGGAACCCATTAGGAAGTGAGGATGACTAACGATGGCGAGGATGGAAATGGATTACCATTTGGACAAACTTGAAAAAGTGAGGCTCGTGCTGCGAGGATGTCACTACGACTTGTGCTTTCTATATTTATTCCATAAATTGACGTAACCTTATCACGGATTTCTTTCAGTTTTGATGAAAATAATCGATGATCGTGCTTCATTGACCCTTTCAATCCCAGAGTCAAACTTTAAGTCATTAAATGTGAATGTAACTTTTGAGTCTGTGGATGAAACCCAGCGTGTGACCATTCAAATGAAGCTATTGAGCAGTACTTCCATGTGGTGCTCTTCGTTTTTGACAATTTTCCAAAATGAAATTCAAATTTTTTCCTTGGTTTTGAACTTAGTACTCTTGGGAGTGAAAGGGTTAAAAAGCTACATAGAAAAAAGCAAAATACTAGTTAGAAAGCAAACTTACACATGTACAGAGATGATGATGATGATGGCAGTGATGGTGATGGTGACATTTCTTTCGACGTTCTTGAGATTGTTTTCTGCTGTTTATCGACGCTCTGTAAAATAAACACAACAACAATCAGTCCACAGTAGGAGACGCGGTGGCCTAATGATTAGCGCGTTGGACTCCGAATCGAGCGGTCTGGGTTCGAGCGCTGGCCGGGGTCATTGTGTTGTGTTCTTTGGCAAGACATTGATTTGACTCTCGCAGTGCCCTTCTCCACCCAGGAGTATAATTAAATGGGTACCGGCAATAAAATGCTGGAGAGTGGGAGTAGCAATACTCCTAGTCAGCTTCATGCAGTGTGGGGGGCCAGTTTGGCTCGAATGCGGCTTTTACAATCAGTCTACAGAACAGAACTAAATAAGTAAAGGCAGTTTTATTTTCACATCTAAGGGGCTACAGCAGCTAGATCACAGCCATTTTAGGTGATTCTGTTACACCGCACAAAGTGGTCTTATACCAAACTGAAACTTCGAAATATTCCCTTCAGACAACATTCGGGAAATCTTCGGAAATCTTCGGGAAATCATCGGAAATCTTCGGGAAATCGTCAAAAACTTTGTTCTCCTCGAGCACTGTAGTACTAACCTGAAGGAGCTGCAGCGTGATAAGCTCAAGCTACTGAACGTGCTCACGGTGTCACAGCGCCTTCTTTCAAGCTTCTGGTTGATCGTTTCCAACTCGTCGATTCGTACTTCTAGATTGTCCTGTGGCGGTTACAAATGACAAACAATCAAGCACAAGAGTTTGACCGGCTCCCTCCAATGATAAAACAAGATTTTACCTACAAAAGCGGGGAAAATAGTCGATGAACTCTTTCTCGTCCCCAGGGCTCCCCCGGGGCCAGCTGGAAAATAAAGACTGGACTCTGGACTGGACTCTGGACTGGACTCTGGACTGGACTGTCGACTAACTTGCAAATTTTGATAACAAGTCTCAAACTTATAAATTAAACACTTTGGACTAGCCATTGAGTCTCTAAGTTTGATACATACCGTCACTTTACAAAGCTCTTTTACTGCTCCAACGTTTTCCATGAAGATTCTTTCCTGGGAATGCACAAAAAATAGCATTTAACACCAAGCCTAGAGATCCAGAGCGCTGACTGGGGGTCGTTGTGTTGAGTTCTTTGGTAAGATACTTTATTGTCACAGTGCTTCTCTCCACCCAGGAGAATAAACATTAAGTGGTGTGCAAACTATATCCAGTATAATACAGGTATTTGAAACAGTAGACACACTGTCGAGCACTGTGAGAATGATTACACTTCGAATACACTACAAAAACAGTCTACTACTCGTTGAGTTAAAGGAGCTACGTCACGGATGGTTCATCTTGAAAAAATTGGCCAATTTTTCCAAGTTTTCCATTTTCAATCCGTCTTAATCTTCTCCATCCTTAACCATCCTTGTTCCTATTTGGTTTCCTATTACCTCTTTGATGTTTTTCTACCTTAGTAAACTATTATTTTGAAGCTTTCTGCAATTTAAGGGCCGATCGATGGTACAACTTTGTCGCATGCGACTTCTCTAGCTCGCGCTGCTCACGTCATGCAAAAATCGTATACAATTCCCATCATTTAACATTGTCTGTGCCTACGATTTTAAAACATGTTTCACAATCCTACGACATTTTTGGGGGAATTAAACTTACTTTATTGACAACCAAAAATCTCTCGATTGTTTTCCCAGGTAGAACCAGATCATCCTAAAGACAGATCAAACAAACAAACAGTGAGTTCACATCAGATTCATTGCTAACTTCTCTTAACATCTTAGAACAATTTTGAGAGGACAGTCATGGGAACAAAACACCGGATAAGCTCTGAGACGAAACCTTGATTTGATGCCAAGAAGTACAGTCAAACCTCTATTAAGCGGCCCTCTCTTATAGACTTAAGCGGTCACCCTCTGTTAAGCGGTCACTTTTCAAAATCCCGGAAATCGCTCCCCATACTTGCTGTAAACTTGACCTCTATTAAGCGGTCACCTCTATTAAGCGGACGCAGTCACCGTTTTCGACTTCCCAATTGGCTAATTTTATTGTATTTCACCTCTATTAAACGGTCACCTAGTTAGATTACAATGCAATATTTTGACACGACGATAAGTGGAGCACGTCCAGTTTCTTTTAAGAGCTCGTCAAACACAACATAATATGTGTAATCAGCGTAAGAATGCTCTGTGGGTAAATTTTAACCTTAAATTTTAAATTGAAAATTTTAGAACACCTCTATTAAGCGGTCAGTTGGCTATTTCCCGAGGGTGACTGCTTAATAGAGGTTTGACTGTAATGAGAATTACGATGTTTTGTTTATGTAGTGTTGGTACAAATAATCAATGGAGTCCATTTCAAGCCCTGACCAGGGTAGCTGTGTTGTGTTCTTGGGTAAGACACTTAACTTTCACATTGCCTCTCTCCGAGCAAATTGTTGACTTTCAGAAACCTGACAAAACTCATGGGGATCAATATGACCCACTCACCGATTCCTTCACGGCTTCCGGTAAGACCTCTTGGACTTCCTGTGCCAACACTCCCGTATCCTCCCCCTCACAGTCATTTGTTCCTAAGCCCGCATGTTCCATGTACTCTCGACTGTACCGGTATCTGTACAGCTTCATTTTGGACACGTTACGAAGCTGTTCACTTGTATCTACCTAAAAAAATATATCAATCAATCAATTGACCGTTGGCAAACGAAACCACCATCGTGCAACATGCAGCATGCGGAAAAACAATTTTTGATCAAGCATTTCCAAGATTTGGGCATTGGCAAAAAATAGTGGAAGATGCGGGTCGAGCGGTCTGGGTTCGAGCCCTGCCAGGGTCATTGTGTTGTGTTCTTGGGCAAGACACTTAACTCTCACAGTGTCTCTCTCCACCCAGGAGTATAAATGGGTACTGGCAACAAAATACTGGGGGGTAACCTGCAATGGACTAGCATCCCATCCAGGGGGAGTAGCAATACTCCTAGTCACTTCATGCTAAGGAAACCGGGATAAGCTCCAGCAGTGTAGGCCCGAGTGCGGCTTTACCAAAGAAAACTAGCAGCGAAAAGCAATGCAAATATAAACATGCACTGCACCTCTTGAATGCTTTCCTTGACTCTGCTGTCAGACGGATGAACAAGCCGACCAGTCACCTTCAGGTTACCATAGACTGACAATGTTTCCTCTGGTCTGTCAGTATTGATACCAACACGGCCCTAAAATAAACAACATAGAGTTTTTAAAGGAGCTACGTCACGGATGGCGCTACTAAATTCAGCCTAAAATTTTCAAGTTCGTCGTTCGCAATCCGTTTTAATCTTCTCCATCCTGAATCATCCTTGTTCCTGTTTTGTTTATTATTACTTCTTTGGTGTTTTTCTACCTTAATAAACTGTTATTTTATGGTTTCCTTCGATTTGAAGGTGATTTTGTACATCCCAGAAGATCAGCGTTACGTTGCTTCCAGATCATCCCCAACATTCCTTCACGAAATCTCCCCGATTGTCTGGGAGACTCTGGGAAAAATCTAGAAAATAGGAAGCGTCCTTGATTTCTGTGATGGTCGGCGATCATTCCTGACTTATGAAAACAACATCTTGGAGAATATACAAAGAACGAAATTTCTGATATTCTACGATTTTCATGAGATATGAAAACCAGGCTGTTTAAATTAGTGTGATGCCAGAATGGTCAAGATACCTCCTTATGCTAGATACATGTAGCAGTGCTCACGGCACACTATTATAAATTAGTAAAAATCTACTAGTATACTAATGCAAATGATACAATCTGATTGGCTGAGCTACTCGTACACTATCAGCCATTAGTGTGCAGTGGCTGGAGGTCATCTACAAAATTGCGGTTTCTTTTCGTTTCTGCGAAGTTTCGGAAGAAGATTTAGAGTTATTATTATGATTTTTACTAAAACAATTAGATTATTCGCTCTCAATTTCTATGATGTGATAGTTGATTCGGCCTCATCAACTATCACATCATAGAAATTGAGAGCGAATAATCTAATTGTTAAATATACGTTACAAAAAAGAAACCTTTTCCATACCATTCGAAAAAACCGAGTCTGTAGTTTGCCCTCTTGACCAGACAACTTCCATGTCATTCTCAAACTGGCCTGGATTGGATGCCTGGCAAAACAAATTTTCATTAGAAAGAAATGTACACACTAATTAACGTTTTTAGTCCCACATATGAAGTTCATTTGACTTACCCTGACTATGATTCTTTCCGATACATTAGCACACACTAAAAATTCCTTGTTTTTTGAATGAGCATACACAGCGACAACAAGCAGGAAATATCTGTAATGACAGGTAACATAGTGTCTAATTAGTACAGCACACCACATAACAAATTTAAAGGAATTACTGATGATGATAAACTTAAAATCAAATACCATAAATAAATATTTTTTTCTAAATGTGCAAACCCCAGGAACCTCTCTACAACGACCAGATCCAGGGGCAGAATTATCTGGCCAGGTGGCGAGGTTTCAATAAGAGTAGAGTGTATGGATTGGCGCACGGTTAGGACAAAAATTCCTGGTGCCCCGCAATGTGTACGAAGACGCTAAATATAGCGTCATAGCATGAAATAGGACCGCAATGCGTGCAAAGACGCTATATATTATCTAGCGCGTCATAGGCCCGCAATGCGTGCGAAGATGCTAGGTCTTACCTCTGGTCAGGATTTGGTTTTCCTTTCTTTCTCATGTTGTTAGCTGTAGTCTCACTGCAAAATATTTGTTACATTAGATAAGCTTCCCATAAATATTTTGTTCAGTATTTATTCATCCCTTCAATGATGAACGACAAGAAAAATTTACCATCTTTCTTTCCTTATTATGACAAGAACTTCACAAATGTACAAATCAACAATAATCCAGTTCTAAAATAGTGTCCCCAATAATATTAGTAGATTTCATTCTGCTATGTGTTTATTGACACTATAATAAAGTTCATTCATTCATTCAGCACCTAAAATGCAGTCTTCCAACTGTGATCTTGGCTTGTTCTTTTGGTGAAATATCAAATCTGAAAGCAATCAAAGTAACCACAAGTTATGTACTATTATAATAATTTTTATCTTCAAGTTATTTAAGTGTGGGTATCCTGTCGCTCATCTCTGTGTGGGTGTCCCGTTACTCATGTTCTACCATAGAGTCCTCTGTGTGGTTAGGTACCCTGTTGCTCATGTTATACTGGAGTCTAGTCCCCTGTGTGGTTAGGTACCCTGTTGCTCATGTTATACTGGAGTCCCCTGTGTGGTTAGGTACCCTGTTGCTGATGTTTAACAGAAGAGGAGATCACTTACGGCAGTGGCTCATAATGTTTCTTGCTTCTGTCAGCTTGAGACTGCTCAACACCAATTTGACTGGCTTGAGATTCCATCTAGATCAATGCAAGAAGATTAAGATATCAATACTCTGCACACATGTACATGTACACACATGGCCTCCACATTATCCTGAAAATAAATTTTAGGCAAGTAGATTTTTAACTCATGCAAGCTAGACAAAAACACTGTACACTGCACATACCTTTATTCCATAAAGGTGTAAACAGAACTTGTCAATGCGTCTTAATTCATTTTGCTAAAAGAAAAAAATGTAAGCAAATTTAGCCAGCATATATAGTTCAGGTAATACATTTAGAACAGGGTTTCTAGCCTGAGCTGAAAGCCTCAAAATACTTTTACTCTTCCATAGTCAAAGTGAGGCCACATGTAAGTGTCAGTTTACAGGGGCTGGCAGGTGTTCATTTACAGTGAACAAATATTTCTGGAATGTTCTGATGTGAGAATAAATTCGATCCAGTTGATTGTTTTGTTAGTTCTCGCCACTGGTCTGCTTATTATAACAAGACGTTGGATGTTGGAATAAAAGCATTAATATACATACATCTCCTTGGACATATTTAGGTATTTGTTCAGACTGCAGGTTCATGAAGGCTGTGATCTGCAGATTTAACAGATTAGACAAAAATTAAATACACATCTACTGGTTTTCATTATTTAAAGTGGCTGTTGTGAATGTTACCCTAGCCAGTTTCTAAGACCGCTTTCATTGAAATTAAGCCTTCTGACGAACAAAATTAATAAACATGGATCCATGTTCAACACACAGAATAAGTCGCATTTGATCATTTGATCATTTAATTAGTTAAATGATCAAATGCGCGTTAATTAATGCGCATTTGATCATTTAAATATGAAATTTCGCGCTATATAAATTTTAATTATTATTATTATTAAGTCTCTATATAAAAAGAGCTAATGTGGAGTGATTTTTTTTAAAGCAAATTTTCCACCGAGCTAGACCTCAACAATGATGTCCTACAGAGTTCTGCAACTACCTGGAGATGGTTCTTCTTTTGACAAACAAAGGCTTCATCAGCAAATGAGTAATTAAAGCCTTTGTCAGCGTCCACTCTGAACTGAGGAGAAGGTCTAAATATAAAGATAATAGCATCGGTTATAAATAAAACGTAACCTCCAACTATTCAATTGTACTGTCAATAAACTTATTAGGATCAAAAACTATATGATGTGACTTACAGAGATTGTATACTGTTACAGCCACATGGCTCCTACAGCATTTTAGCCAGAACAGGGAGAGGGGAGTGCGGGAATGGCGCAGTGGTGAGAGCGCTCGCCTCCCACCATGCCATCCAGAGACAGTAGCAAATAATATATTATATACTTCTTGCACTTCATGTCATAAATGCAGGATTTGTTTTTCTTCTTTCAGCCAGTAGTGTGTCAAAAAATTATTTTTAAATAATAACAGCTTTATTTTGCATGTAAGTACTGCTGTACAACAGCACAAGGTCTGTAATCAATTCGCAACCCACAATTCTGTGCATAAAACTATCATATATATTATCCCAATTTTTAGGGTTCTCAAAAGCACCATGTATCACATTTCACAGGTTCACACTGTAATCAACTCACATTTTTTGGGAAGCATCATCATATATGCTGCAATATTCATCAGTTTTGAAAGGCGACCATTTTAGGCACTGGTATGAGTTCTCTGGATCAGGTGTGTCTGGGTTGAAGGGATCAGGGGAGTCTAGGCAATCAGAACCACTGCCGTCCAGGCAGTAATCATCTGGAAAAGGAAATATATTGAAGAATCAATACCTACTTCACCCTGGGTGCAAGGGCTATGCCGGCTGGGACCTTGTCCCCTGGTAGGTTCAACCAAGCTGGATTGGTCAAGGGGAAGTGACCTGACAAAGGACCGTCCCTGGCCCTCCAGGTTGGAGACTGGGCGTGGGGCCAATCACCCCACCCCGTAAAAACTCACTTGATTAAGTACAGAAACCCCTGAGGTGTTATGTACTATGGTAAACAAGACCTACTTGTAGTGCATTGAATTCCAGTTTGATAGGTCCAGATTTGAGCCCTCATTCATTCAAGAGCAGAAAACAATATGAATTAAAGGTAATGGAAATATTGGTTACCTGGCTCTGATTTCAAAGAATTGAGCCTGAGAGATGACATACTGTTTGACGTTAACGTTTCACTGCACTCGGAGTCTCTCTTTCTCTTTCGTTTGGGTTCAGTGACACTGCTGCAGAAGTAAATAAACACACAGAGCAATAAGTATTATTAATAAGTATATATTATATAACAAAGTCTCTGATCTGCAGCTTGTGATGCTCTAAGCCGAGAGCTGGTAATTTTACTGGTAATTCAAGTCTCAGGAAGCAGGGGTGGCACAGCGGTTAGAGCGCTCACTGCCCACCAATGCAGCCCGGATCAGTTTTTGGCCAGGAATCATATGTGGGTTGAGTTTGTTGTTGGTTCTCATCCTTGCAGCGATGGTTTTTATCCGGGTACACCAGTCTTCCTCCATCCGCAGAAACCAAAATTTTCTACATTTCCAATTCAATCTGGAATTCGACGTAAGACTGTTAAGTGTTGACACAGTCGATTTATTTAATATTAATATTATTTTGATATTTATTTATTTATCAAGTCATACCTGATGGATTGTGACTGGAATTCTCTGGAGTTAAAAGGAATCCCTTGCTGAAGCTGTATTCCTCCAGAATGCGACAATGATGGTAACACAATATGCATGCCTGGTATGCCGGGCAGTAGTACTGAGAGGCAAAAGTAATAAGATCCTTTAGTAACTAATAACATAAACTAGGTAAAGCCACACTCGGGCCAAACTGGCCCACACTGCCGGAGCTTATCCCAGTTTCCGTAGCATGAAGCTGACTAGAAGCCGATTGCTACTCCTCCTGGATGGGATGCTAGTCCATTGCAGGTTACCCCCCAGTTGTCACTGGTACCCATTTATACTAGGGTGGAGAAAGGCACTATGAGAGTAAAGTGTCTTGCCCAAGAACCTCCCTGGAATTTCCAGTTTAGCTTCAAACTTTCCTTTAAAATTTTTGGCTTAAATAAGAGACCCTCCTCCCCCTCAGAATTTCCAATGACCTTCCTTGGGGTGGGTATGGACATTTTCTGGAACCACACATTGCAAAATATTATGCACTGAACCCTCATCTTTAACTGATAAGTTTATAACAATATTTAATAATAATCTTAATTTTTATTTTTTATTTATTATTACCTTGATCTCTATCAGGTGAGTCAGGCCCGTCTGAATCAGGCGGCGTCAGAGGAAAATTTCTGGTCCTGTGCTGTCCTCCAAAATTAGGAATGTCAATTGGGCTGTAAATCATTATTAACAATGTCACTCAGAAAACAGGCAGAGCTCAGAACAGTTGTATTTTCAAGTTACTGTGTTGCAGATGGTGGATTTTGCTCATTAGGCATGATTAGTTCAGTGTTTATAGCTGCTGGATGTTAAACTCATTTGAATATAGGAAAGAACATTACACAATATTATTATTATTATAATTATTATATTACATAATACATGACAGACCATTGCAATTATGTACGCAACTTAAGCAGTTGCAAAAAGAAAGCCTGAAAAAACATCAGGCTTGAACGGGATTCAAACCCCGGGATTCAAACCTGTGACCTCTGCGATACCGGTGCAGTGCTCTACCACCTGTCTTGTGAGCTATCAAGCCAAAGTCTGGGAGCTGGTCACTTTGTGAGTTCGTAATATACCCGTAGAAGATGCAGATATATGAAGTGAATATGTGAAATATCATATATATTCACTTCATATTACATTACAGATGTTCTAGATCTGAACATACAGCCTGAGTATTAAGTGGAGGGTGACAGGGGGTTTAGTTCCTGCCCTTTCCTTAGCGGTTCCTGTCTCTATGTGCTTTTTCCATTGCAAAATAGTATGTTTTTTGCAAAATAGTATGTTTTAGCTACCTGAAAGTAGCGACCCTTCAATCAAATGTAGTGCTAGGAAAAGGCAACTTAATCTGAAAGTAACAAGGGTCGTTACTTTTGTAACATTATTGTATTATTTATTATACTCACTGTCCAACAGATGTCCCCTGTCCATCAATAGGAAAACCAAGGCTCCCTGTTGGATAGAAAAAAGTCTGCATCACTCAAAAACTAAATGGATGACAAGGGAAAAGGTTCAATGAATAATCAACAAATTGACATCGGCCTTGACACTATACCAGTGTATTGTTGTCCTAATGTTACTGAAAGAAAGTGGTCCTGATTAGCTATCTGATCAGCTGCAAATCCAAAATTAAGTTGTCCTGTGCCATCAATGCATCTATATGAAGAAAAACAGGAATGAAGCAGACAGACAAGACAGTAGTCGCAGTAAATGCTCTAAGGACAAAGTGGCCCACGCCACCGGCAAAAATCTCGTAGGGCTTGCTTGGCTCACAATATTTTGTTGAAAAAAATGGGATAAAAAAGCTGGTATTTTATCACATTTTTTGCCAATAAAATAAGAAATAAATACCTGAGTGTGTTTAAACTTAATGTGATTTATATTACCGTGAGTGGAAGGGACAAATCATTCAAAAATGAAAATAAAGGAAATTAATACAACAAACAGAGAAACCTGTTGTAAAGTTTTGAATTTCCTATACACTGGGACAGCGTTCAGAAATTTTGAGTCAAAATAATAGAAATGAGTAGTAGTCGACGTTCCATCCCAAGGAAGGTCATTGGAAATTCCGAGGTGGAGGGGCCGGGGGTCTCATATCAAAAGCCACAATTTTTATTAAAGGAAAGTATGAAGCTAAACTGGAAATTCCAGCGGATGGGAGGATTCAAACCAAAAAACCTGCAGTGTCGCGGAAATCAAGACGTCGCTTTATTAACTGAGAACACTTCGAAATTAATGCGACTTTGGCCACTTTTTGAAATTGGCATTAATTTCGTGGAGAAAATTTTCTATAATAAAGTACCTTTACATGTAATCCCCTCTTGCCCCAAGTAAACAGTACTTACAAGGCTAATTGGCAAAAAATATCAAATAAGAGACTTGAACGTAATATCAACTCATGCCTGGATACAATATTTACGTGCACTTGGGGATGGATTCCAACACAGCAAGTGGTGTATTTAAACCCTTGGAGATCATGCAATGCTGTCACAGTACCTATCCCTATTTTGAAACTCGACTCCACTTGTGTAAAAGAATGTAATAAGAAAAACAAAACAAAATTTTCCAACAGCTTGATAAAAACATTGCGTGTATACTTAAAGAAATCAAAATATTTTACTTTCAATAATATTGATTCACAGCCAAGAACTCTAACTTAATATTTCTGGCAAAAGTCTTTTTTTTACCTCACGTTCTGTCAAATTTGCTCAGACAAGCTTTTGCAATCTTTTGTTTTAGATAATATATTGTGCAACATTAATCTTTCTCAAACCCTTGGAAAGATGGAAGGTCAAGAAAGGTCACACGTTTTTCTCTCCTGTCACCTCTGTATTGTTATAAAAGTGTAGGGTTTAATGATGCCATAGTCATCATCAACAAACGTTACCTAATTTTGCGTGCACCAAAAAGTACCAAACGTGGAATAAAATGTAACAACTTTAGCGTGACTTCAAGGTGAACGTACGTTGACAAGAAACACTTCAAAAATATTAATCTCTTGCGGGTTTAATTTAAACGAAAATATAAATGAAAATATCAACCCTGGATGAACGAATGTATCTTGTTACGGCACATTTCTAACGATCACGGGTCAAATTAGTTATCTCAGCTGCTTTCAGCAAGACATTTCCGACGTAAACGCAAAATTTTGACCTGTCACTCGTAAAAGTTTATGATGCAACAACACTCAAAAGTCACGCTATCCGACGAGGAAAAATTGAAATATTTCCAGATTGAAATGATAATCCCTCTTCAAATGCTACATTTATAAGCCAGTCTTGCCAAAAGAAGTGAAAATCCTTCAGGAACAATGGCAAAAACAATTACTGCTTTGCATAATCTTGTAAAACAATACACTTTTGTAAATAACTTGAAAGTTCGGCGGCAGTGACAAAGTTATAGGCCGGTAATTAATGATTAACTGATTTTGAGTTTATATAAAACTTCCGAACGTCCACAGGCCGTCTTGCTTGACAAAACGCAAAAGAAGCACACAAATAATTAAGAAACATCGCATGAATGAAGAAAGAAAGCGTAAATTCAAGACGAACAATTAATAAAGAATTTCAACAGTGACAAACAGCCGCGGGCCGGGAGAGTTCACTTCAAATTTGAACTCAAGAGTTTGTTTTGGTAACCGAGTGTTTGCTGAAGCACCAAAATTATGATAATCAATTAGCAATCTTGTATTTAAAAACTTTTCAACGAGCAATAACAAGTTATTTCCTATACTTAAGCTTATTCAAGCTCCTTACATATGTTGTGGAAGTCCTCACGTTCGCCGAACCCCATAAAACGCACAACTCGACCTTCGGAAAACTTCGAAACAAGAACACTCGAAAAATTTGACGCCTCGTGTTTTCATACAAAGAAGACAACAATTCAAAAGGGACTAAACGAGAGCAAGAACTTCTAATACACTGCAATGCGCCCAGATTTATTATGAGGGAAGCAGTGGTCGATAGCGACATGGGAAAATATTTCAACTTTGAACAATTTGTCTCGACACATCTTTATACGAAGCGCGAGTCAGTTTGAGACACTCGAAACTTGAGTCAAGTTCAAACACTACATTTTCCAAGTCAGAATATATAAAACCGAATTCTAAATCGTTTCATGATTTGCCATAACAACCGTTAAAACTAGAAAGTTTTTCATCTTTTTAAAGAGCTTTTCTTTGATTAACGCGTGCCTGTATTGTCAAGTTTGCGAGAAAAACAAAGCGGTCATTTTCACTTTAGAAATAATTAACTTAAGCCTATAATTAAAAATCGTTAAAGTTCTTTGTGAAATCTTTATGAAGTTCGTAGCTTTACTCGCCTCTACATTCATGGATCATTGTTTTGAGCTAAAATGCGCATGTGATCTCTACTTCAAACTCGCGAAGGTTTTCGTTCGAAGGAAAATAGCTTCAATATTCAGACTTTAGCATTGTTATGACTGTATGAAGAAGCTCTTTAAACGACAACTAAACAGTTTGCAGCAAATATAAAATGTCAAAGGGGAACGAGGCATGCCCAAACCGAACACCAAACTTTTCGCGGGATCAGATGGATTGAATTTCTATCCGTTTACTATGGCCCTCACAGCACGCACTTGTGTAAAAAATCTGCAGATTTACGATTTCGCAAATTTCGATAAGCTTACCCGTCGGTCATGCCTTTGTCGTCAGTAGACATATATTCCTCCAAGTAAGAGAAAGAAAAGGCATCGTGATCCAATTCTGCAATCATAAAAAAGCAAAGTCTTGCAGTACAAGCGCCACCGTTGTTTTCTCAACGTTGTAATCATACACCTTGCAGCCGACTTAACCGAGTGATACACTAACGCTTCGCGTAGCAAATTCGTTTTGCGACACATACCCAACGTCGACTGCAAGCTTGGATCCTCGGAATGATTCATAACTCCTCTACAGTCTTACTCATTCGCATCACAGGCGACCAGTCTTCATTTTACGCTTGAAAAATCATTTACAAACCAGTGAAATCAACACAAGTGTACACACGACGATCGTTTCGAAATTTACAAAGTCCGGGACGTGAGGGGGGCCGCTGACAGATTTGCACGTGACTGGAAGTGCCTTGTCATTCCTTTACTCAAATTACTCTCCGAAAATATTGCCAAGTTGATTCGGATATCTACGATTTTATCTAATCAGGATATTCTTTTTATCTAGACTGACATTCATCTTCATAATTCACATCCAGAACTTATCCATACGTTGTTTTATTTTTCTTTAGCGCGAAAGTAATTTATTTTTCGCGCACATAAAAAAGACGGCTTTAATTTTAGAGAAAATTCGAGAATGGTGTGAACTGAAAATTGCCCAAAACGTTTCCGCATACTTTTTCAGGATTAAAGTTGTGGTATAAATAAATAAAGCACTGACATTTGCCTGCTAGAAACTATGCTGGTGACCTTTTTAAAAAACAATTCCCTCCGCATGAAAATGATCCGTGATGAGGTCAGTATAAAGTATAAACTAAAACTTGAAAAGTGTCGAAGCGAGTGTTATAATCCGACTCTTGTCGCGTCCCAAGTTCACCCATTCACCGTCCAAAAATAGATCGAAACCAAACAACTGTGCCGATTGTCTTCTAATGAACACCACATGTAACCGGATGTGAGAAACAACCGCGACAGGGCCAAAAATATACCCGGGAAATATAGCCTGCAGATAGTTTTTCTCGATAGTTTGAGGGTCTTTGAGGAAAAAAGTCTCAAATGCTGATCTGTTCACAACGCCGAATAGACGATAGCAGGAGCCAATGGGCTCTTGACGGTAGAGAGGCAAGGAGAAGCTGAGCTACAAAAGTGCGTCCTCGGAGAGCGGAGGGGGGGGGGGGGAGTTCTCATATAAAAGTGACGGGGTGAACCGCTTAGGGTGTATTTATCACGAAGTCGCCTACACTAAAACAGGGAAAATAATATGATAGGAACGGATTTGTCACTAGATTTGGTACATTTTAGGGCTGGTAAAAACGAATTCACACTACGCCCAAAAAACGAAATTCTGGTACCTTTTTATAGGGTTTTCAAAATTTTCGACGATCAACCCGTCACTTTCATTTTATTTAGCAGCCCTTTTAGGGCTTCGGCTTGCAGCTGCTTGCTTCAGGCAGAATACCATAGAGAATACGTCATATCCTGCTTATAGAGACTTTTATTTGACCTTGACCGAGGAGAGGGACTCGATCCGAAATGTTTACGTTAATTGACAAATTGCACGTATCTCAACCTGCACTGCACTACACATAACAGACGGTGTCAATGATGTATAGCTGGGTAGTCAGTAAACAAATCAACTGAAATTCAAATGCCAGTTAGTCGATTACTGTGTCAAGTCAGTCAGCCCCAAACCGTAAAACTAGTTCATTTATAGTCAGTAAACAGTAAATTTTCCGACGAAAAAATAATAAGCTACAATCGGTGATAAAAGTGTTGAAATACTTGAGTTGATACTTTGAATAACCCTTAAAAAAATCGCAATTAAGCCGCACCCTTTTTAGCTAAAACTCCTTCTTTCTAAATCGGGGTGCTTTTCTACAATAACATCAAGAAAAGGTCAATGTAACCGTTCCATAAAATAACACTTTTAACTGAGAAAATATTGCCTCGGATCCGGAGCAGTTTAGAGTGCAAATACGCACCAAATTACACTCGTCTTAGTCCCCTGCGCTGGTAAGTACTAATCGTGTATCATGTGTGTACCGTAATTACTGTATAGAAAACTGAGGACTACATCGTTTATCCATATCATTTAATTTTTCTTCGCTGTTCTGAAAGCAAATTAGTGGACGGAATTGACTTCCAAATTTCTTAGAACAATGTGTTTTTACCATGGATGGTGTCCGAGGACCGTGATACAGCCGTAACTGAAACACTTACATTTGTTTATTTTTGGAAATGAATTCAAGGACTTCTATGCGCTGCATCTCATGCACATTTATAACGAACTGAAGGGGAAAGACAATTCAATAATTTTGCTGTAAACAATTCCATTTTTTGTTCATTTATTTATCTTAACTTTTTACTTATATGATGAAAATGCTATTTTGTTGTAACTACTGGATTGTAACGGCGAGTTTGTAACCCAGTAACTACTGGATTGCAATGGCGCGTTTGTAACCCAGTAACTACTGGATTGTAATGGAGCGTTTGTAACTACTGGATTGTAATGGCGAGTTTGTAACCCAGTAACTACTGGATTGTAATAGCGAGTTTGTAACCCAGTAACTACTGGATTGTAATAGCGAGTTTGTAACCCAGTAACTACTAGTTGTAATGGCGAGTTTGTAACCCAGTAACTACTGGATTGTAATAGCGAGTTTGTAACCCAGTAACTACTGGATTGTAATGGCGAGTTTGTAACCCAGTAACTACTGGATTGTAATGGCGAGTTTGTAACCCAGTAACTACTGGATTGTAATGGCGAGTTTGTAACCCAGTAACTACTGGATTGTAATGGCGAGTTTGTAACCCAGTAACTACTGGATTGTAATGGCGAGTTTGTAACCCAGTAACTACTGGATTGTAATGGCGAGTTTGTAACCCAGTAACTACTGGATTGTAATTGCGCGTTTGTAACCCAGTAACTACTGGATTGTAATTGCGAGTTTGTAACCCAGTAACTACTGGATTGTAATTGCGAGTTTGTAACCCAGTAACTACTGGATTGTAATTGCGCGTTTGTAACCCAGTAACTACTGGATTGTAATTGCGAGTTTGTAACCCAGTAACTACTGGATTGTAATTGCGAGTTTGTAACCCAGTAACTACTGGATTGTAATAGCGAGTTTGTAACCCAGTAACTACTGGATTGTAGCTATGACACAACACAAATACTGTACACTGTCTGTACTAATATCATCTCAGTGTAGTTGGATCCACGAATAAATAAAATAAATAAATAAACAACTTTAAGTGTCAGAGGATTTAGCACTGCATGCTGTGTGCTAATTGTGGACACTGTATAAAATGAACAAACAAATATTGCAAATAGAACATAAACTTGTTAAAAATCCCAACTGGAAATGGACGTTCTCGGCACGTGATCATAGACGTGGTTCCTTGAGATTTAGAATTAAGGTTTCATGTGTTTTTAATTTCAAGTTCTTTTTTCAGTCGGTCTCACTATTTAAACCACCGGTGAACATTTCTCGTTGTTCGGTTGAAGACTGTGGCCTACAGCTGCTGTACGAGCTCTTGGTAGGGCTCAGACGAGGCGGGAATGCTCGTCTGGCTGATTGACTGCGCGGTGCGGTGCTGGCGGAGTGCTCGTGCATGGCAGTACAGGGCTCAGGCGAGGCGGGAATGCTCGTCTGGCAGATGGACTGCGCGGTGCGGTACTGTCTGACACTGGATTATTCATCTCCGAGATTGGAGCATCTGCTCCTGTCCCATACAATGGCGGGAGTGCTCTTGGTAGTACAGGGCTCAGGCGAGGCGGGAATGCTCGGCTGGCAGATGGACTGGGCGGTGCGGTACTGTCTGACACTGGATTATTCATCTCCGAGGTTGGAACATCTGTAGCCCCTGTCACATACAATGGTGGATGAGCTCTTAACGTTACAGGGCTCAGACGAGGCGGGAATGCTCGTCTGGCAGATGGACTGCGTGGTGCGGTGCTGTCTGACACTGGATTATTCATCTCCGAGATTGGAACATCTGCCCCTGTCACATACAATGGCGGGAGAGCTCTTGGCAGTACAAGGCTCAGACGAGGCGGGAATGCTCGCCTGGCAGATGGACTGCGCGGTGCGGTACTGTCTGACACTGGATTATTCATCTCCGAGATTGGAACATCCGCCCCTGTCCTATACAATGGCGGATGAGTTCTTAACAGAACAGGGCTCAGCCGAGGCGGGAATGCTCGTCTGGTTGATAGACTGCGCGGTGCTGTACTGTCTGATGCTGGATTATTCATCTCCGAGATTGGAACATCCGCCCCTGTCCTATACAATGGCGGATGAGTTCTTAACAGAACAGGGCTCAGCCGAGGCGGGAATGCTCGTCTGGTTGATAGACTGCGCGGTGCTGTACTGTCTGATGCTGGATTATTCATCTCCGAGATTGGAACATCCGCCCCTGTCCTATACAATGGCGGATGAGTTCTTAACAGAACAGGGCTCAGCCGAGGCGGGAATGCTCGTCTGACAGATGGACTGCGTGGTGCGGTACTGTCTGACACTGGATTATTCATCTCCGAGGTTGGAACATCTGCCCCTGTCACATACAATGGCGGATGAGCTCTTGGCAGTACAAGGCTCAGACGAGGCGGGAATGCTCGTCTGGCAGATGGACTGCTCGGTGCTGTACTGTCTGACACTGGATTATTCATCTCCGAGATTGGAACATCTGCTCCTGTCCCATACAATGGCGGGAGTGCTCTTGGCAAGACAGGGCTCAGGCGAGGCGGGAATGCTCGCCTGGCAGATGGACTGCGCGGTGCTGTACTGTCTGACACTGGATTATTCATCTCCGAGATTGGAACATCTACCCCTGTCACATACAATGACGGAAGAGGCTGCGGTACCGCTAAAACTGCATGGGGACCTGAATTGAATAAAAGAAATAATTCAAATCATAAGACTCACTTGAAATCCAGTCCGGGGAACAAGTGCCATTACATTGACAAGAAAATGATCTGTGTTGAGAAGTGAATGTGGTTGTTTATCGTTTTGAAAGGTGGGGCTGCCTGTACCTCAACCTCGTTCCCAGGGTCTCTCATCTTCCCGCCTCCAGGGGGCGGGAAGATGAGAGACCCTGGGAACGAGGTTGCCTGTACCTGCGAGCAAGCTCTCCTGGGGGTAGGGGGTGGGGCTACCTGTACCTGGGTTATTCATCTCCGACAATGACGAACCAGGGCTGGAATCCACGACAGACCATGTATTATCCACCACGACAACGATCGGAGCCATCAAGTTCGCCTCCCTCGCTGGTGTTGCACTCTTGTAGATCTTTTTCTTCAAGGTGTAGTATTCCTTAGCTGTCTTGGCTCTGAATAGCCAGCGATAAGGCCACGTCATCTGCAATAAGGTGGCGATCCAGAAGAACAGCGACCGAATCCAAAATGGCTTCATCCTCAGGTCCACGTACGCGGAGATCCGCTTCTTCAGCCCGGGAATATCGCTATTGGACGAGTAGTCAGTGAAGACATCCCGGTCGCGATTTCTCTCCAACATTTCTTCCACTCGCCTCTGGTAATCATCCGCCGTTTCTTGATCACCGAAAAGGATACTGGGATAGATTTTGACCCGAGTCACTCCCACGGTACTCAATACTGGCATTTCTCGGTTGGAAACATCAACCCATGAACCAAAGGTGAACTCGGCGTGGTCCATACATGTCACAACTTGTTCCTCGTACGTTTCTGTGCGGGATTGTCTGTTTCCACGCGCGTCCGTGTAGTACACAACTCTCGTGCGCGTCTCGTAATGATAGCATTGTACAACCATGTTGATCTTCGGTGGGACTTCATGCATTCTTTGTATGTACTCCCAAGCCGTCTCGTCTTGCATGATGTTTTTAAGGTAGCGCAGCTCACGGCAGAAGAAGCTCTCTATCAGGACGATCGCAGGTGCGACACAAAGCATCACCATGGCGAAGATTCTCAACGAGTAAAAGATGAACCCGTATCTGGTACACTGGGATATGTCACAACCAACCAGGTAGATAACCCACAGGTAGAATGAGAAGTACATGTGCAGGGAAATAATCCGGCATAAACTTACATTCATGCCTCGTTTTCGGTTCAGTTCTGCCTCGTTTTCAATTTGGTATTCTTGCACGGCTTGATCCAGGTCCTCCTGGCTTCCCTCTGCAGCAACGGACGTCTGTAGTCGCCTTTCCAGTCCCTCCCCAACTTGTTCCATTCTCCTCTCATCTTCGCCTTCCGTTCTGCCTGCCTTGCATGACTTCTTGCGGGAAGCACACCACCAAAGGATGAACGGCAGAGAGATTTGCATGAAAACAGCCACACCCAACACGACAGGAATTATAATAGCATTGTACTCGTCAAAGTTGATGGGCTTAGTTTGGGGTGTGGCCTGGGTTCCAGGATACGAAGGCTCTTCGGTTCCCTTTTTTGGATGAGATAAATAAACAAAATAAACATTTCATGAACCTAGCTAGACAATACTTCCAAATGTTTCGACCATTTTATTTGTAGATTAACAGCTGCCTTTATATGTAATCCAGTAGGAAAATGGAATTTATAGTGTACAATAAGAAAGATTACCATACAATACTTTCATTTCATACGGTCGAACCTCCCGCAGTGTAAGCAGACAAAAGTGTCCACTTTAGAGAGTTGTCCACTTATCAGGGAGGTTAAAAATGTAGTGTTTGTATGTAGCTGGGAACATGACTAAGTGTCTGCTTACGAGAAGTGTCCGCCTACGGGAGGTGTCCGTTAGCGGAGGTTGGACTGTAATATTATTTCATTCCACGCTATAGACCTTTCTCCAAAATGGCCGCCGCAAATTCAAAATGATTAAAATTAAACTGAGCGAAAAATCAATACCAGCACCTAAAAGACCACCTCTTGTTTGGTAATCGTACAAAGTTTCGTTAGGTTAGGTTCTACCTGAGCTGATATTGATTTTCCGCTTAGCTTAATATGAATTTGCGGCGGTCATTTGGAGAAAGGTCTATTCTCTTTATTACCTGGTTATAAATGTATAGAAAAGGGAATACCTGAATAAATTGCTGTGGTTGCCGTCGTTGCCGATGTTGTCGAGCTACAGTTGAACCCGTAGTCGCGACCTGTTCTGTGCAGCGGCGGTAAACAGGGAAATTGCTGTGGAATTCGTTTTTCTTTACGCCTTCGATGAGTTCATACGGCCTGGTCATCTCGTTGATGTTTTGGGCGGAGAAAGTTTTCGGGCATAACGTCCTGCAGCTCGAAAATACGAGTAATGTGCTTAGCACAATTGACCAAAGGATATTCGAAGCCATGTACGCTTTTGTGAAAGCTTTGCCGCTGTAACTCGAGTGAGGATAACTGAAATGCGGAGGAACGTTTCATTTTCAAGGAATAGGAATATATATGACGCATATTGCAGCAGAATTTACATAATAATGCAATCAAGGGACAAACATTTATTGTCGGACGAAATTGAAAACAGGATTCGAATTTCATTTTCCGTGCATCCTTACTACAATTCTCGTCATAAGTCTTGGGACACTTCATAGTTTCGACGAGAAATGGTCTGAGTTTTCTTCATCTTCACCTCCCCTTCCCCACTCCCATTGCAGTGTTGACTTTTATTTCTCCAATCTTGCGATGATATATCAACGTTATTTTGGGGGGCAGGGGGGTTCGAAAAATTCAATACTGACTTCTCACTTCAAACAACACTGCCACTGGGTAGTATTTATTTTTAAGTGTCCCAAGGACTTTTGACGAGAATTGTAGCTTACATTGGAAAACGTACGGAAATCAAGTGTCGATTGCCGGCATTTTCGAAGAACGGAAACAGAGTATCGAATCGGTTTTTTCAGTTTCGTCAGAAAAGATCGTTCCTTGAGTACACCTAACATATCTTTGATTTATTGTCCTTCCAAATTCTCCTCTATGGGTCGGAAGTATAGAAGGAAAAAGACGTCAAAGAACAGTTGCTTTTGGAAACAACTTCTTGGACTCAATAAACGATCTCCAAATTGTAAGCCTCACTTGATGGTATAAAAAGCCAGGATAAATCAGTTTGGGGTCACGTGATGGGCGCAGTAGTTCGTCCTGGTAATGTCAACCGAAACAACAGGCCCCAGTTGTTCAAAGGGTGGTTAACGCTATCCACCGGATAAATCATGATAAATCACTATCCGCTGGATAACGTAGTTTGTTTTGTTAACACATATCCACATATATTTGTGGAGACCTAGTCTCCACAAAGACTAGCCCTCATTTACAAAATCGTTCACTTAAAAAGACAGTGAACCCGCGGTGAACGCCCTCGGGAAATATCTATGGGGGGACAGCTTTAACCGAGAATGATAAAAGACTGGAACGCTTTACCATGTGATATAAAATGCAAAGACACCTTACTGACCCTGTACCTAGACGTAACCTCCGGTCCGCACTCAGTAAACAACTAGTTCTACCAACTTATAATTTACGCACTCAGTTATGGCTTTAGGGCTTTCTCTCACGCTGCACCCTCCGTCTTAGGGGGTGATTACATGGCGAATTTCAGCCCGGGCTGAAATTCCAGCCCGGTTAGGGGGGCTGAGATTTCAGCCCGGCTTTCGAAACAAATCCTCTTGAAATGAGATTAGCGATTACATGGACAAGGTTTCAGCCCGGGCTGAATGTCAGCCCGGGCTGACAATTCCAGCCCGGTTCCTCAAACCGGGCTGGAATTTTCAGCCCGGCCAAACGGGCTGGAAAAACCCATGTAATCGGAATGGAATTTTCAGCCCGGGCTGAAAAGTGAACTTGGGCATGCGCAGTGATTGTGTTTTGGCTAAATTGTAGAATGCCCGGCAACGTATTTGAATAAGAATGGTCCTTTTGTTTTTATATACACGTGCAGCCGGCATGTAAATAAGTTGCCGGGTATTGTAAAATCGCTCCTGTGTTTTTAAACAAGATGGAAAAAAGGGTTCCAGTGGAACAAGGGAGATAAAATCGAAAATATTATTCGATGTGTCGCGAATTTCAAATCAAAAATGGAATATAACAACAGCTTCGTTCTTCAATTGTTCAGCCGATATGTAAATAAGTTGCCGTTTATTCAAATCGCCCCTCATTCTCTGATGACTCTTCAAGCGCAATTTCAAATTTGGTGCCCGGGCTGAAATTTCAGCCCGGGCTGAAATTCGTCATGTAATCGCAACAAAATTCCAGCCCCCTAACCGGGCTGAAATTTCAGCCCGGGCTGAAATTCGCCATGTAATCACCCCCTTAGAGAGGTGTGCGGCTTACAAAGAGTTAAGATGAATATTATTATTATTATTATTATTATTATTATTATTATTATATTATTATTATTGATTTAGGGATTGTGCAATAATTACCAGGAGTGGGGTTGGAAAACCAGAGGGGGGGGGGGGGGGGGGGGGGAGGCATAAAGTAAAATCAAAGCAAGGATAGGGGGGGCTCAAGGTAAAATAAGTCACTCAAGAGAGGAAGGGGCTTAACATTTTATTTCAAGTACATATTACATTGGTGAATACATACCTATTTATAAGGTGGGGACCGAAACATTTTTCCGCCCTTTTAGGTCTTCACCAGACCTGAAAATAGCACAGTCAGATGCTCTTTTCCTTCTGCTATGGCTCTGTTGAACATTGCTGCGGAGGGGATGCTTGTTCCAGACGCGGATGTCCAACAATTAAACATGTAGTAGGAGCTCTTCTTTCTGTTGTAAGATTTTAATCCACAGTTGCGTGTAGAGAAACTGCAGGGTACTTGTATAAAGATGTGTGTATGCTATGAGGGGGGGGGGGGGGGGGGGGGGGGGGGGGGGGGTCGTCGTACATATTTTCCTACATGAAGCCCATTTTCCAACCCCCCCCCCCCCCCCCCTCACTTCTGATAATTATTGCACAGTCCCTTATTTCGTCATTTAATTCTGGAACTAACTTCTTCTCAACCAAAGGTTCACCACCCAAAACTGTACCCCTCTCACCACGCGAAATAAGACTGATTTATTTCGTCATTTCAGGGACTAACTTCTCAACCAAAGGTTCACCACCCAAAACTGTACCCCTCTCACCACGCGGAATATGACTGATTTATTTCGTCATTTTAGGAAATAACTTCTCTACCAAGGTTCACCACCCAAAACTGTACCCCTCTCACCGCGAGGAATATGACTGATTTATTTCGTCAGTTTAGGAAATAACTTCTCTACCAAGGTTCACCACCCAAAACTGTACCCCTCTCACTACGCGGAATTTGACTGATTTATTTCGTCATATTAGGAAATAACTTCTCTACCAAGGTTCACCACCCAAAACTGTACCTCTCTCACCACGCGGAATATGACTGATTTATTTCGTCATTTTAGGAAATAACTTCTCTACCAAGTTTCACCACCCAAAACTGTACCCCTCTCACCGCGAGGAATATGACTGATTTATTTCGTCATTTCAGGGACTAACTTCTCTACCAAGTTTCACCACCCAAAACTGTACCCCTCTCACCACGCGGAATACGGCTGATTTATTTCGTCATTTTAGGAAATAACTTCTCTACCAAGGTTCACCACCCAAAACTGTACCCCTCTCACCGCGAGGAATATGACTGATTTATTTCGTCAGTTTAGAAAATAACTTATCTACCAAGGTTCACCACCCAAAACTGTACCCCTCTCACCGCGAGGAATATGACTGATTTATTTCGTCAGTTTAGAAAATAACTTATCTACCAAGGTTCACCACCCAAAACTGTACCCCTCTCACCGCGAGGAATATGACTGATTTATTTCGTCATTTCAGGGACTAACTTCTCTACCAAGTTTCACCACCCAAAACTGTACCCCTCTCACCACGCGGAATACGGCTGATTTATTTCGTCATTTTAGGAAATAACTTCTCTACCAAGGTTCACCACCCAAAACTGTACCCCTCTCACCGCGAGGAATATGACTGATTTATTTCGTCAGTTTAGAAAATAACTTATCTACCAAGGTTCACCACCCAAAACTGTACCCCTCTCACCGCGAGGAATATGACTGATTTATTTCGTCAGTTTAGAAAATAACTTCTCTACCAAAGTTCACCACCCAAAAATGTACCCCTCTCACTACGCGGAATATGACTGATTTATTTCGTCATTTTAGGAAATAACTTCTCTACCAAGGTTCACCACCCAAAACTGTACAGTTTTGGGTGGTGAAACTTGGTAGAGAAGTTATTTTCTAAACTGACGAAATAAATCAGTCATATTCCTCGCGGTGAGAGGGGTACAGTTTTGGGTGGTGAACCTTGGTAGAGAATTGCCTAGCTCCTGTACGGATTTTTCCCAGGCCTTCACGGTCAATTCTTTTCGGTGACGGATTGACCGCGGCAAAATATAGAGGCCTAGGAACTAGGCAAGGTAGAGAAGTTAGTCTTCCGCGTGATGAGAGGGGTACAGTTTTTGGGTGGTGAACCTTAGTAGAGAAGTTATTTCCTGAAATGACGAAATAAATCAGTCATATTTCGCGTGATGAGAGGGGTACAGTTTTGAGTGGTGAAGCATGGTAGAGAAGTTCGTTCCGTGCAGAAATGATGAAATAAATCAGTCATATTCCGCCTGGTGAGAGGGGTACAGTTTTTGTACCTTAGTAGAGAAGTTAGTTCCTGAAATGACAAAATGTAAATCAGTCATATTCCGCCTGGTGAGAGGGGTACAGTTTTGAACCTTAGTAGAGAAGTTAGTTCCTGAAATGACAAAATGTAAATCAGTCATATTCCGCCTGGTGAGAGGGGTACAGTTTTGAACCTTAGTAGAGAAGTTAGTTCCTGAAATGACAAAATGTAAATCGGTCATATTTCGCGTAGTGAGAGGGGTACAGTTTTGGGTAGTGAACCTTGGTAGATAAGTTATTTCCTAAAATGAAGAAATAAATCAGTCAAATTCCGCGTAGTGAGAGGGGTACACTTTTAAGTGGTGAACCTTCGTAGAAAAGTTATTTCCTAAAATGACGAAATAAATCATCCGTATTCCGCGTAGTGAGAGGGGTACAGTTTTGGGTGGTGAACCTTGGTAGAGAAGTTATTTCCTAAAATGACGAAAACAAATCAGTCATATTTCGCGTGGTGAGAGAGGTATAGTTTTGGGTGGTGAACCTTGGTTGAGAAGTTAGTTCTATGATGACGAAATAAATCAGTCATATTCCGCGTGGTGAGAGGGGTACAGTTTTGGGTGGTGAACCTTTGGTTGTGAGTTAGTCCCTGTGGGGGAGGGGGTTGGAAAATGGGCTTCATGTAGGAAAATATTACGTAATACCCCTACTAAAGGAGTGAATTTAGTTATTGCTCCCAAATGCCCAATAGAGTACCTTTCTGAATAGAGTGAGACGCATACATTATGACCTATTATGCAATGTCTGACACGTACTCGCGATGTAAATAACAAAGTGTCACGCAATCTACTCCCTCAAGAGATGGTTTGTCTCTTATTTTCCCGGGTATTCAGTGACCCGAAAGTTTTTGCCAGTACATGTTATTGCTATAAACTGCATTCAGCGAAGACAAACAATAGGTCTTGAAGAGGTGACAATTTATTTCTCGTGGTTTAATAAACGTTAACAAATACAAAAAAGCTAAGCTATATTAAACAGTCTCTACTGAACAATTATTTTAATAATACTTCAGCTTACTTTCGACTGTCACTTGACTAGTCACCCACCTTATGCCATAATAGAAACCTTAGCTGCCAAAAATACCACACATTTGACGTCCGTAAGTCACGAATTTTTTTCCCTACCTTTACGGAATCCTAAGTCATGACAATCCGGCAACTTTTGGTAGGTACCAGAGTCGCTTTTATTATTATTATTTTTTTGCTATAAATCTTTTTTGAAAAAACAAATCAACTGATTCCTTTCTTTCTTATATTCTTTGATAAATTGGAAAATTTGACATCGACTTAGTCACTACAATTTAATTCCGACCTTTGGAACAAATTCTGCATGGAATATGAGCAAAGCCTTATATTCTAAAGCAAGTAGAATATTGTTACACGGAAGCTGACTATGAGGATATAAGGACGGACCATTATATGTTTGATGCGTTGGACAATATGCCAAAAAAGTTCTTGCAAAGCTTCTGCGGAAAAAATCGCTCTATCAAAATTTGCTTCGTGACACCACTACTAACTATGGTGACACAGTGTACAAGTTCGGGCAAAAAGAAAATTGCTCAACCCCTCCTCAAAAATAAAATGTAAACGAAGAATTGAAAAAAAGAAAACATACATTTTTCTAGAACTTTTGTTTACTCATTGGTAATTGGTTTATTGATCTCTTTTTTGTTTGTCTCCCGAATTTTACATTCATCACTGTATCTCACTGTCGTTCCCTTTCCAAAACCGCCGAAATCTGTTTCGAAATATCGAGAACTGCATCAGTGATCAGTTCTCGATCTTGCGAACTCAAGTTATCCCCAAAGCGGGGGAAGAATTTGTCAGGATGCCAGAAGAGAGCAAGTTCCTTAATCCTTTTCCGTATGACATTTTGTTCTTCTCCCGACAGCATGACGGCCACCATATCTTCTGCGGTTCCATCGCAAGGCCAATATGGGACGTCAGCATACCTGTTGGTGCTGGGAGTGTTTTCGATGAAACTACTCACTTTCTTGTCATAAATATGCCTCGCTTCTTCATCTGCTTTAGATGGCATTTTTACTTTGGGCAGTAGCTCATATCACTTGTCAAAATAAAGAGTGTTGAGAGGCTTGTCGTGCCCCATTGCACGACCCATGGCAGTGTCGTAGTCGCAATTCTCTCGTTCCATGATAAGGAAAGTTATTGCTTCCTCCGAGAGAACTTCTATAATATAGCTGTTGAAAGAAATTATAATACGTGTTAGAAAATTACTTTTCTCCTGCAGCACAATTTTCTGCTTTTATTCTGCTAGGATCAGCATCGTCGAAAGCGTCAGTGTGGTGATAAAAACAAATATTGTAAATGTGTTCCTCGGTCACCTTAAAAATCAAGTGCCTTTTCACATGCGACTATTGAAATGTATATATACAATCTTGAAATCGATCAATTGATCGATCGATCCGTAAATATCAATTGATCTATCTATAGTTTTTTACTAACATGAATGATTTTCGAAAACAGAAAAAAAAACAGTAGAGAAAAAAGAAAGAAGATGAATTAAAAGAAAAGAAGACGATAAAAAATTGGAGTCGAACCCACGATCTTTCGCACACCGGCCAGGTGCTCTAACCACTGAACAAAAGACAAACTATCCAGCGCCGTATAGAAGGCATGTCATCCTGTAATAAATAAGTACTGTACTGGTTAGCTTGACAGAAACGGATCATGATGTAGAGACAAAAATGAGACGCTTCCGTGCATAGAGGTTGAAATGTTGCAATTAATTGTAATAACAACTCACCACAGTGAAGTCAAACTTCATGTTGTTTACTTTGTAAATGGCATACTGAAAATAAAACACAAATTGTTCATAAGTTTAGAAGAAAACCATTGAATAGCAGATTGAACCTCATCTCCCACAGAGAATCGCTGGACGCGCTCATCTGAGACTCGAAATCTGTGCCTCGTGTTATTCGCAATCATGCGTTCTGTCGCTTCCAAAGCTCGAAGGCACGTCTCCTCTCTGATGCGAGCGAGGCTACACCCAACATCCAGTCGGTCAGAGAAGGACAGCACTGGTTCTGGCGATACGGTTGCATTTTCTACATCTTCACTCTCGTCGTCCGATTTCACAGGAGACGCATGGCTCTCAAGGCGATCACCTGACTCCGATAGGAGGTCATCGTCCCCAAACTTGTCATCATCTGAGTGTAGGTGCTCATCAAAGAATTCTTCATCACTTGGATAGTGGAAGTCTCCCGTAGAGCGACCTTTCAAAACCTTGAAGGGAACGTCTTGAATGGTGTGGTGCCATGTTGTGTTGATTTCTGTTGCGACACGGGGAAGTAGGTAAGGCAACAGTTTGGCCTGTTCATCAGTTGATCTCTGACAAAGGAGTTTCGCAATCTTTTTCTTCACCCGTTTATTAAGATTTTCTACCTGCCCTTGACTTTCCGGGTGGTATGGTCTACCATGGATTATCTTCACCCCCAATGACGTACAAAGGTTCTTGATGACTTCAGCAATAAATTCAGTGCCGTTGTCTGTCTGTAAGTATTTGGGAGCGCCCTCGTCAAAGTAGAAAAAATTATGCATAATTGAATGGATTTCGTCTGCTGATTTAGTTTTGGTGGGAAATAACCAGCAAAACTTAGAAAAACAGTCTTTGATGACTAAGATATAACGATACTGGCCCCTGTTATTTGCCATGAACGACCGCTTTTTTCCTGGAGCCATATCAATCATATCTGCTTGCAGTCTCTCGAAAGGTCCATAACTTCGAATTGGACGAGGTGGAGGTGAAAGGGTAGGAAATGGTGTATGCAATCGGCAATCAGGGCAAGACTTCAAGAATTCTTTGGCCAACTGTTTTATGCCATTACACGAGAATCCAGGTGAAAACTGCTCACAAGACTATTCAGACCAACCACCTTACAGCCCCCATAAGAAGAGCAATGAATGCCACGAAGAATGTCCAGCGCTTTCTCTCTGGAAACCACCTCCAAAGGTTGCTTTGGAATAAGGACAACGTCAATGGTGTATTCCAAATAAAAATGGTTGCCTCTTCAGACTGCTGGCTCACCCTGTATCTAGGTTTGCTAGATATCCCCTTCCAAAAAAGACGGTTGCGGTTTCTCGAGAAAAACTCACGCCACACCTGCCAATCAGTGGCACTAACAAAGTCGGGTTTTAAAGCGTTGCGATCGCGCACAACGGGCAAAAATTTGATTACTTTATATAGAATATCCCAGCACACGGAGCACATCGGTCCAACAAAAGGAGAAGGGCCGCAGCTCTTGCATCCTTAAACAAAAGCCGGACAATTCTTTATTAGCCTTTTACTTAATGGCACCGACAATAAAACACGTATTTTTTTCAACCTTATTTCACAGTTGTCTGTTATGTTATATCAGTACTAGTCTCGCACTCTATTAGACACGCAGTAAAACGCCTATATTTTATGTATTTTTAACCCTTATATGACTGTTGTCTGTTATGTTATATCAGCACTAGTCTCGCACTCTATTCGGCACGCAGTAAAACGCCTATATTTTCTGTATTTTTCACTCTTATATGACTGTTGTCTGTTATGTTATAGCAGTACTAGTCTCGCACTCTATTCGGCACGCAGTAAAACGCCTATATTTTCTGTATTTTTCACTCTTATATGACTGTTGTCTATTATGTTATATCAGTACTAGTCTCGCACTCTATTCGGCACGCAGTAAAACGCCTATATTTTCTGTATTTTTCACTCTTATATGACTGTTGTCTATTATGTTATATCAGTACTAGTCTCGCACTCTATTCGGCACGCAGTAACACGCCTATATTTTCTGTTTTTTTAACCCTTATATCACTGTTGTCTGTTATGTTATATCAGCACTAGTCTCGCACTCTATTCGGCACGCAGTAAAAACGCCTATATTTTCTGTATTTTTAACCCTTATATGACTGTTGTCTGTTATGTTATATCAGTACTAGTCTCGCACTCTATTCGGCACGCAGTAAAACGCCTATATTTTCTGTTTTTTTAACCCTTATATCACTGTTGTCTGTTATGTTATATCAGCACTAGTCTCGCACTCTATTCGGCACGCAGTAAAACGCCTATATTTTATGTATTTTTAACCCTTATATGACTGTTTGTCTGTTATGTTATATCAGTACTAGTCTCGCACTCTATTCGGCACGTAGTAAAAACGCCTATATTTTCTGTTTTTTTAACCCTTATATGACTGTTGTCTATTATGTTATAGCAGTACTAGTCTCGCACTCTATTCGGCACGCAGTAAAACGCCTATATTTTCTGTATTTTTCACTCTTATATGACTGTTGTCTTTTATGTTATATCAGTACTAGTCTCGCACTCTATTCGGCACGCAGTAAAACGCCTATATTTTCTGTATTTTTAACCCTTATATGACTACTGTCTGTTATGTTATATCAGCACTAGTCTCGCACTCTATTCGGCACGCAGTAAAACGCCTATATTTTCTGTATTTTTAACCCTTATATGACTGTTGTCTGTTATGTTATAGCAGTACTAGTCTCGCACTCTATTCGGCACGCAGTAAAACGCCTATATTTTCTGTTTTTTTAACCCTTATATCACTGTTGTCTGTTATGTTATATCAGCACTAGTCTCGCACTCTATTCAGCACGCAGTAAAACGCCTATATTTTCTGTATTTTTAACCCTTATATGACTACTGTCTGTTATGTTATAGCAGTACTAGTCTCGCACTCTATTCGGCACGCAGTAAAACGCCTATATTTTCTGTATTTTTCACTCTTATATGACTGTTGTCTGTTATGTTATATCAGTATTAGTCTCGCACTCTATTTGGCACGCAGTAAAACCCCTATATTTTCTATATTCATCACTTTAGTTAACGCAAGATGAGACATGAACCGTTTACTCACCTGACTGTGCTGTTTCCGGTGCGGAGGTTGCTGTATGACTCATGTTGTGAAGTTATCGCACAGGCTGTTAGCTAAATCTTTATTTAGCTTTACTTGTGTAGCGTTTGACTCTTTTGTTGTTTTGGAGTATTTTTGACTTTTTTATATAGCGAATTGTTGGAGGGTTGCACAAGTTTGACTACGTCAACGCAAACACTCTTTCGTAACTATGTACGCAAGAATATTTTCGCAAGGGCTTTCATTGAATCGAAAACGTAACGTTCAGGTTTTCACCACTTGTTTACTATAATTGTACTTTTGCACAATTGCACTTTCGTAATACGTAAATATACGCCTTGTATTTCCAAAGGTACTTTCGGAAATGTATCTCAGAAAACACTTACCGGATCGCGCGAGTTTATCAAAATAGTATACCGTATAAAAACCCCGTCTTTTTGACGGACTGCATTTTTTTAGCATTGAATTGCTTGATTAGAGTAGCTAAACCACGAAACATTTTAAGTTTTCTATGTTTGTTTTTTTAAGTAATGATCCGGCTAAAGAATTATGCAGACCGTTGGCAAAATCGATTAAAAAGTGCGAGTAAAATGTTATGTAATATAATGAATGGATAACGCAATGTGCTTTGGGTTTTAAAATAGCACTTTGTTGTGAAACCGTATACCTTCTCATGTGTCAGATATTGGATAATAGGTCATAATGTATGCCTCTCACTCTATTCGGTACGGTACTCTATTGGGCATTAAAATCTTACAACAGAAAGAAGAGCTACTACTACATGTTTAATTGTTGGACATCCGCGTCTGGAACAAACATCACCTCCGTAGCAATGTACAACAGAACCATAGCAGAAGGAAAAGAGCATGTGTGCCTAAAAGGGGGACAGTGCTAAACCACGAAACACCGAAACACCGAAACACCGAAACACCGAAACACCGAAAACACCGAAACACCGAAACACCGAAACACCGAAACACCGAAACACCGAAACACCGAAACACCGAAACACCGAAACACCGAAACACCGAAACACCGAAACACCGAAACAGCTATTTTTTTCTTATTTTTTTTTTTTTTCGCGAAACACCGAAACAGCTATTTATTTTTTAATGGTTATATTTTGCTGATATAATTTCCGATGGCAAGCTAAAGCTATGTACAGTTAAGCCCCAGCAAGTTTATATTTGGGAGAAGGTCCTGGGGATGATCTCTCGTCCAACCGAAGGCCGTTAGACATACTTTTACCGTTTACGCAAATAAAGTGCTTGAGAGAGCTCATTCGCAACACAAAACGGCTGGCTACGCAAGGGAAAGAAGCAACAATAGAATCAATTATTAAAACAAATTCTCGACATTCCCTCCACCCCTCCCTCCCCCACAGTCCAACCACAAGGCGATCACATGACGAATCCGTGAAATCATTTCCGTGAAGAGAAATTTCTACAGCTACCGATTTTCAACAGGAGGGAAAAGGCGAGCAGTGTTTAGAAACAAAATCAACGGCTCTTTTAGGCCATTCATATTGGCGCCACATCAGTAAAGCGCTCTAGATCTTCTTGTTCTGCAACGATATCCGAACGATATCAACAAAAGTGAAAGAAACCTTCCAATTGAATCTCTTTTAGTTTGTAAGGAAGTGAATCTTCATCAAGGCATCTCTGAAGTCTTTAGAGAGAGGGAATTTTCGGAATCCCTTCAGTGCTTTTAGGACGAAATCACCATGAATCCAGGGCAGTCCTTCGAAGAGAGAGCCGCTTTGCTTCGTTCCGAAGATCGACGATACCGTTCGCTTGGTTCCGTTTACCAAAACAAATGTAAAGTATACAAAACACGTTGGTACATTCTGGCTGTATTCTCGATCGTTGCTGCACTGAATAATTTAATTTGGAATACTTGGGGACCGATACAAGGAACTTCACAAGTTGTTTTCGGCTGGGACAGCACCACCATTACACTACTTGCAGACTGGGGGCCGATTTCGTTTGTGATTGCTGTTGTACCCATGTGCTGGCTCATGGATATGAAAGGTAAAAAACAGAAACTATATGTTATTAATGCGAATATTGAAATTTTTGAATCGCTGCGTAACTGATACATAGAGGTTATTCAGCGGAAAGTTGTGTAATACGGCTGGGTATTTTTACGAGTCAGTTTTTATTTTTTCGAGCCTTTCGCGGTCAGGGGGACTGAGACCCATGTAATACGGTCTCATATCTGCGCTCGTCTTTGTGCGTATGCTATGACGTATAATAAAGTAGTTTATAATTTTCGTTTTCATGTCGTGCGCTTGGCATACAAGATTTTCAGACAGATTAGGGTCGGGATGAACTCAGGTTACGTAAGTTTAAGCTTATGCTATGAGAAATTTTTTTGAACTGCGTATGAAAGGGACCACAAAAGGATAAAATTCTTAGTTAAGCGGCCGACGCATAGCGGCCGCTTCAAGAAATGGACTTTCTTTTTCATGTCGCTAGCCCTAGCCCTCTACACGGTTGACATGATGTTATCGCATCTCGGTCTAAAATTAGCCAGTAGAGAATTTCTCTTCCACAGGCTTTCTGTAGTGTCGTGTAAGTGCGTACATGTATTGAGTTTATTACAGGAATCGCATTGGAAAAAGCAAAGACAAATGTCCCACAGCAGTGAACAGCAGTGTTGTGTCTGTTGTTGCAAAATGTGCTAAATTTGGCGGTGTGACCTTTGCGCGTTATTCGATCCCAGCGGGGAATCGGCTTCCGGTTTCACGCAAACTGCGGACTTTAGCGAGACTGGCGTGACTACTTGTTCTTTTCGTAGTCACTGCACTTTCCCCAGTTGACATTGCATTGCATTGTCTAAAATTAGCCACAAGAGAATTTCTCTTCCACAAGCTTTCTGGATAATTTCTTCCTACTTTTAGAGAAAATTTCGATTTTCGTATCGTGTAAGTGCTCTTTTCATGTTCTTTACAAAGAAACAAGCGAAATCCACACGGTTGACATGACGCAATCCGACAGTGTCTAAAATTAGCCACTGGAGAATTTCTCTTCCACAGTCTTTCTGTAGAATTTCTTTCTACTTAAACGGGCCTTTAGCATGATGCAATATTACATCAGGCAGTCACGTTTTTCGTCACGCAGGTTCGTGTGTTGACTCTTTATAGGCCTTAGAGTCCAGTGACCGCGAGTTTACTCGAAGCGATCGAATCGAATCGAAGCAGAATTGTCAAACACAGCGCTCGCTTGTAAACAGGTGAATAAAATTACGTTTTACTTGGCTTGTGTGTAAGCTTGTTATTTTTTAATTTTCACGACTTACATAACAATCAACTTAACGTTATCCTATTCTGAACGTATGGGTTACCCTGTGGAAGACAAAAATGCTCAAAAACCAAACCCTGTCCAGCGGGACATTCCTATATAGCGTACACAAGGGAGAGCCCCCCACCCCTACCCCCCCGAGGAAATCGGCCGCTTGTAATCCCTTCAGGGGATCTTGTTATTAAAAATATGGACAGTTGTTATTTCAGTTATAAAATAAATTGAAGTCATGTGACTGATATCCCATCAAGAACGCCTCAGAGAAACTATGTATACGTGACACACTGGGGGTGAGAGTGCAACTTGGGAGGGGAGGGGTGAGGGGGTTGTATTTCAGAGCATTTGCCAACATATACCTGCCAACTCTCATGCCTTAGGAGTGATTGTCACGCCTGCTGATCGAAAACTTCGATCTCACACCAGCTCACGCTTACAGATCAATTTCTCACGCCTGGCTGAAAAATTTGAGATATTACAACCTGAACTGACACACTTTTAAAAAATATGTAAACTTGAACCAATGTAAGGAAACATAGTCCTATAGATAACGCTATATGTTGTATTTGAATCCTCCAAACCGTGTCCGAACGCATTGTGACCATTGTGGAACTGGATACGAACTCTTCGTTAACGTTCGAATCATCTTCGGAAATCTTTGGATGTCTTTGGCAATGTTTGGAAATCGTCGGAACATCTTCGGAAATCCAGGTACTCTGAAGACAAAAATCTCACGCATTTTACTCAGGAAAAGTTGGCAGGTATACCAACGGCTTTCCAACAAAATCGAGTTTTTAAATATAGTATGATCAAATGCTTTTTGACTGAATTAGGTTGGGCTGGATGGAAAAATACATGTTGGCTCTTATATTAGTTGCTGCTGCAGCTCTTACTCGGTCGATATACCATGACCTTGATCATAATATTTTGCTACCCAGCCCTCCCACTCAGTCAATAAGGTTGTAGTCCAGTCTGGAGTGAGTGCATAATTTAAATTCCTTACTGATGAGATTTAACCACTAAATATCCAATAATATTTATCACTAGTCAGATTTCACTTGTACTAGTTTCGGAGCCAGTGGACGTTTTGAACCCTCTAAATAATAAAATCAATACAGTCTGATTCTTTGTTTTGTTGATTCTTAGGATTAAGAGTAGCTGTCTTAGTCGCTGTATTTTGCGAGTTTATTGGAGCTGGTCTGCGCTGTATACCACTGAATGACCAACATGTTCACCTTGAAACTTGGCTCATCCATTTTGGACAGTTTATAACTGGAATTGGAGGGCCGATTGCCATGGCAGCAGCACCAATGGTTTCTGCAGCGTGGTTTCCTCCCGAGCAGCGTACAACGGCGACTGCGATCTCTTCCCTGGCGTGTTACAGCGGAACAGCGTTGTCATTTATGTTGGGGCCTCTGTTGGTTCCAGATGTGACTGAATTTGCTAAACAAGCTAAACTTAATCTTAGCAGTGATGCGGAGATCTCTTATATAGAACTGAGAAAACACTTTAATCAGACACAGATAGACTTCTTCAGAGATAAAATAATGAATCTTATGTATCTTGAGTTGGGCATAACTGCTTTTACGATGCTTTTTGTCATCATCCATTTTCCTGAGAAGCCTAAACTGCCGCCAAGTGTTACCGCTGCCATTGGACGCTTGGAATTCAAAGTTGGTGCCAAGAGTTTACTCAAGAATGGACAATTTTGGCTGTTGGTTTTCATTTATGGCGCAGGAACTGGTGTGTATGGTGGCTGGTGTTCCATTCTTGACCTGAATCTCTCACAGTTCAGTATTGACCAAAAGACTGCTGGTTGGTTGGGATTTGGTGCTGTTGTGGCTGGATCAGTCTCGGGAATTTCCTTGTCGATGTGAGTACAGTTATCATTAACAAATAAAGGAGTCAAAGCCATGTCCTGTCCTAAAATGATAAACACGACGGGAATTTGAGAACACCAGAGAAATGTAGAAAACACGAGCCACAAGCGAGTGAAAAGCGAGTGAAAAGAGAGGGAAGGCTTTTACGGTATATGCAACTATTAACAAAATATAATTTTATTGTTTCAGATTTGCAGACCACTTCACCCGTTACATGAAGCTGATTGTCATAGCTCTCCTGACCGGTGCCACAGCTTCGCTGACGATATTCACTCTGATATGTGCCGGCATACTTCCATACTCAAAACTCGTCCTCTTTATTACATGTATCTTAGGAGGGCTGTTCGTTAATGGAACCATCCCGTTATTCTTTGAATTGGCTGTGGAATCTACGTACCCTGTTGCCGAGGGAATCACGTCGGGATTCCTAACATTCTCCAATAATTTCTTGCAAGTTGTGTTCTATATCTTTCCAATGCTGCCACATTTTGGGCTGAAATGGATCAACTGGTGTACATTTTTGACCACCGCTCTTTGTATTCCACTATTGATGCTTTGGAGGCAGAGGCGCTACCGCTCTGATGTTGATGAGAAACCTGACAGCTACGTTCCTGCACCGCATAACAGAGAATTGAACAGTGAGATCAATTATGGCACTGGAAGTGTATCATCTAGTGCAAATGGTTTTCCAAGTGCGTCAATACATACAGAACCTTATGATGCAAATACTTTGTCTTCCAATGCATAATTATATTAAGGTATCAGTATACCCCAAATTTGACCATTTTGCAATATTTTACTTTTTGTTATCTTCAGATAGATTACATCAAGACCTTTCATTTCCAAAAAGGTTCACGAAAAAAGATTGCTTCTAAAAAAAGTTATGAAGAAAAAACGATTCTCGCCATTAATTATTTCCAATCGAGAGCCGTCAACAGTTTGTCAACATGTACGTACAAAAAGTCACGTAACATGAGGGCCGACGTGTTTGTAGATTCACCCGAAATTCAAAAGCCGCATCTTGCAATGTCCGTAGAAACATAACAGACTGTGTCCGCGTTTTCAAGTAAGAATATACCGAAATGCGAAATTGTTCGGTACTGAATTGAGCCGAAGCGCTCGACTCAACCGGGTCTCAGTGACACCGGATCGCATCACTGATTAGGACAAC